>JAWZYV010002776.1:0-512533 GCA_038373885.1 Cheiracanthium punctorium
TTCTTGCACAGCAGAGGAAAACCGCAAACACATCTGTTTCAACGGAGCAGAGAAAACATATGCGAGCGAAGAGGTGTTATGATTATTCTTTTAGCCAGCGTCAACTGTTATTTTATTTCAAAGCAGCTGAAAGGGAAATGCTTTAGAAGTACATTAATGCGCTGTAATTGAGAAGGCCAAGAGGAAAAATGAAAGCTTTAAAAGATAGTTATTGTTAATAACTTTTAAATTAGATTTAGAATAGATTATTAGTTTAAATTTAGACAATATTAATTAGGATTTGTATTAATAATTTTTCATTAAAAAATATGCACGTTGTGTCAACGTGACAATCACAAATATACCATCCATATATCACAAATAGTTCTTTTACAGGGACACTCTTAAGAATTACATTACGCTGTGTAGGAATCGCTATAACTACCGAGCCGATTCGAAAACTTCTTTCACTGATAGAAAGCTAAACTGTTCCTGAGTATTATAGGCTACTTTTAATGCATGTAGCTTAAATAGTTCTTTTACAAGGACATTTAAAAGAAGTCTAGTACATTGGGCTGTATGGACATTTCTGTAAGTACTGAACTGATTCTAAAGATTTTTGTACTGAAAGCTACAGTATTCCTGACTAACACGAGCTAAAATTCATGAATGTAGCATATTTTGCAAGAACCCTCAAAATAATAGTAAACAATGTCGTAACTGTCTCCATTCGCGAAATGAGAAAAAAAAACTATCTCAATTAATTAACTTTACATATACCATGTCTCATTCTTCATTTAAAATAAACAAAAAGTAAATAATATTGTCAATGAAAGAAGTTGTCAAAAATCTACATCATTTATTTCTGACTTGTATATCATTTTACAACAAAATCGGCTAACATCATCTCGAACAAAAAGGAAAAAAAAAATTCTCAGGTTATTTACGTACTTTTATTATAAAGTCTATTGCATAGTTGTTTGTGAGCTGTTTTGATAATTTTTGCATTAGCAATGGTAAATGGAGTAACTGAAGTAAATTCAATTAGACCAAAAATTATCTTGTCTGCAGTAACTGTTACCGCGTTATCTTGTCGTGGTGTGGCCAAGTAAAAGAATCTGAGCCAGGTACTGCATGAAAATATTTCATCGTAGAAATCTCATCTTGTTCTGATAAAGCAACATCCCTTCCGATGTCAAATCACTTTTCATATTCCACTGCATGTAAAGTTCAGTTCAATGTTAGCAACTTCATACTTTTTCTCACCAATTGTGTTTTAAAAACAGGAAAAAATTAAAATGTTGTTTAATAAAAATGTTTTTTTTATAAAACATGCATAAAATATTTTTTTCAGCACGTTTGACGTTTGTGCTGGTGTGATTTAAATTTTGTTAACATTTTCGCATCTGCGACAGTTAAGATGATGTTTTTATATTAGGACAAAACATTTTCATATTTATTAAATACTAGCTTCTACCAGCGACTTTGTCAGCGTCGGCTTCCGAATTAGGTTCAGAAAGAAATGAAGCATGAATGGATAACAAAAAGGAAATTGATGACACTTGGGCTGTACATAAAAATGACTGCATAAAATATTATTTACATTTTGTTTATTTTAAATGAAATATAAGACATGGTATATGTAGAGTTAATAGATATAGATGGCAATTTCCTTCCTCATTTGGCTAATGGAGAGAGTTATGACATTATTTAGGAATTATTTTGAGTGTTCCTGTAATGCATGAATTTTGGCTTATGTTACTCAGGAATTGTGCAGCTTTCAGTGGCAAAATCTTAAGAATCAGTTCAGTAGTTACAGAAATGTCCATAGAACGTAATGTACTGAAATTCTTTCGAATGTCCCTGTAAAAGAACTATTTATGCGACATGCATGAAAGGTAGCATATAATACTCAGGAGCAGTATAGCTTTCTATCACAGAAAAAATTTTTCGAATCGGTTCAGTATATAGAATATAGAGAAATAGTCAGTATTCGAAATATAGAGATTCCCATGCAGCGTAATGTAATTCTTATGAGTGCCCCTGTAAAAGAACTATTTGTGATATATTGAGGATAAGTTAATTTTCAATATTGCTACAGTAGATGAAACTTGTAAACGTAAAGGCGAAATGCCCCATGCGTGTCAGTGGAATGTTCCAAAAAGGAGGAAGACTTTGGTATTTTTCTTGGAAACAGTTGTACCTTCAGAAAATGCTTTTTTCATAATATCTAACTGCTAGGTTGATACTACCTCTTCATGCCAATAGTTCTCATGTGGGAAGTCGGCGCTAGCTGGACCAATCCTCCGAAATTGCATAAATTAGCGTTAAGGACCATTTTTGGGGTCCTGTACCGAGGGGCCCTGTGGGTCTTCAAAATTTTTAACATTGGATTTACTTTATCTGAAGATATATAACTGCACTGTGCAAAAATTTCTTCTGTATCCCGTCAGAGCTAAGATTTAAAGCATTCTTAAAAACTGTATTTTTTTATGAAATTGGTGTATTTGGGAGGGGGATACTTATTTGGGGATCTGACTATTTTCCAATGAATTTTCAATTTGAGATGTTAAGATCCAAGGTATACTATTAGATAAAAAGAAAAAATTCTCTGAAGCACTTAAGAGCCAGTCACATTCGAGACAATAAAGTGGCAAAAATAGTCCTAAATTATTTCTATATCACTCCTCTGGGGTACTTTGACTTCAAAACTAAAAACGGTCAATGAAAAATATTTCAGATTTGTTCTTTGCTTGGGTGAGGCAACACAAGGAAAAAATTCATGAAATTCTGAGATGGTGATGAAAACCCCTGCCTGATATGCCCGTGCAATTCCTCTTAATTAAATGTGGGAGAGTCCACAATTTGTATGAAACAAACAAATACATCATTGTGATGGTCTATTGAGCAACAGCTCTATCAAGCGAATAATCCTTCCTGTGTGCCCGGTGTTAACATTTTTTCATCGCATCCAACTACTCTTACCACATTTAATCGTATATTATTTGATATAAAAAAATCAGCATTGCTTTTTTTAATGGTTTTATCTTCTCCTGTTGCAATAGTAACTTGTCCGATATAGAGAGGGTTGGGTTCCCTTACGAGAGTATAATGGGCCTCCTTTGTTGTCGTTGGGTAGTAGTTTGTGCCCTTCATAACTTGCACCTTGGTGTTGTCTTTTCTTCCATCGAAATATAATACTGCTCTATTAGATTGATACATTGTTAAATTGTTTCGCTCTGGAACTGCTTTTTGAAACTTTTCACGCTGTCTACATATTTTTTGCGATGTCTGTCCTTTGTGTTAAATTCCAATGTCTTGTGAAACAGCACTGGAAATTGAAGCAGCTGCTGTATCTGAAATTAGATATGTATCGAATTCCCTAGCTGCGGTAGGAAAATTTAAATGATTTTGTGACTGATATTGCAGCATAATTACACCCGTATCCCTATACAAGGATGAAGACATACTCGTACATGGAAGTTCAAGTTGTTCAATATTTTCCTATTTGTCAACTTTTGAATCCCGAGGCAGTGTCCCACGTGATTTAGTATGAAAATCATTTTTAAACATTTTAAGTTTTACTCTTTCATTTCCTATCGTTTCAGTTCTTTCAATTTTCTCTATTTGTTTGGTTGTAACTACGTCCACTCCTCCAATCATCATTTTCCTTTGTGATCTAAGAAAAAGTAGTTGTGGATAGCTGAATAATACTATATAAATAAAAAAAGAATTTATTAACATTTAATGAAATATAATAAGCCAGGGGCTATCAGATGGAGATGGTCGGTGGAAGGCGGTGATCGTAAGGAGACGATGGTAGGTATGTGGTATGTAGATCGTTGTCACATTTGGTATGAACAATCGTGAAGAGCATTGCGTCACTGTATTAAAAATAAAAAAAAGTGTCGACATCCATATTGCGTATTAAAGATATACGTCAGCGAAGTGTAGCACTGTAAAAAGAAAATTTCAGTTAAAGCAACACGACATTCATTTTTTTTTTGAACGCCAGCAAACTAAATCCGATTTCACGAGAATGCTGGGAATCATCACAGATAGCGGTACATCAAAGGAGGTTCACAAAAGAAAAGAAGGAGGTGGTCAACTAATTGTTGACCCATAATGTTGTTACAGAAAGACATCTGTCTTCCTAGCGCTCGTCGTTTCATTTTTCTTTTGAGGAGAGCACGCAGAAAACTGGAACACAAAGCACAAACTTTGCGAACAGAAATCAGTAAGTCGACTATAAATAATTGGCAGGACTCATCTCCATTTTAGTCATATCTCTTTATTTTTACACCATCTGAAGATCAACATTTTGAAACTTTATAATACACCTTCAAATAAAAAGGGAAAACTGGGGAAGCATTCTTTTAAAAATTTTTATGGCGTGCATGGCATTTCGTGCCTACGTTCCGGTGGCGAAGGTTCCCCACTTAAAAGTGAGGACCTCGCCACACAAGTACCAACTCCGCAACTGCTAAAAAAATGACCGTTAGACCTACTGCTATAGAAAAAGGGAGCTCGATTTTTCTGGAACAATTTGTTTTTCGAGCAATATGCTTCTTGTGCAGGAGAGGAAAACCGCAAACACATCTGTTTCAGCGGAGCAGAGAAAACATATGCGAGCGAAGGGATGTTATGATTATTCGTTTAGTAGGATAGAAAACTGGTGACAACTGTTATTTTATTTAAAGCAGCTGAAAGGGAAATGCTTTAGAAGTACGTTAATTAGAGCTGAAGCAAACCGCATGTATTCGGTACTAAGATACGAATAATCACTCAGACTCGAAGTAACGAATTGTTACTTTTCGGTTGATATCGTTACTACTCGATCCGAAGATGTTTCGGATCGAGCAGCTTCGAACTTCGAATACAGACTGCCAGGCGAGGCGAACTAGAGGGGAAACGGGTTCCAGTAATCGAGTACTAATATCTTCTGTTATTTGTTACTGGGGTTACTGGATATCGGATCGCGGTTTCAAGGGGGAAATGACTTTCGAGTTTGCATGTCGGATCGACCAGGTTCGAACTTCGAGTACAAGACTGCGGGAGGGAGAAAAATGAATTTCGGTATTTGAGTAATAGTATGTTCCTTTCCGTTACTAGATACCGGAAGTATTATGGATTCTCGCTGTTGGGAGGGAAAAATCAGTTTGAAATTTGAGTAGTAGTATGTTCTGGTTGCAATTCGTTTGTGCCGCGCCGAATGGTCTCGTTTTGATGAGGTTTGGAAGAATCCGTATGTTTCGTTACAGTTATGGAGATGGAATAGTATCTGCTGCTCTATTGATATGGGTCGTACAATGGGGGGATACGATCCGGTGTATAGTATGTTATTATGCGCAGTTGAACTCTTTTTTTGCGGGGGGGGGAAGGGGGTGTTCTTATAATTGTAGAGGAGCAATACATATAAGAGAAGCATGTTAGTAAGGGGTGCTAATTTCGGGCTTTCTAACATTTTAGTACTAAATAGTGGTGCAATCAGAATTCTTTCTTTCAGGGTGGTTCCGAAGCAGGATTGCGAACTTAACTTTTTTTTTTTTTTTTTTTTTTTTTTAGCTAGAATCGAAATGAGTAATAAATAACAAATTATTTAAATACACCCTTTAAAAAAATATTTTTATAAAGTAAACGAATTCACACATTTTTATTATTTGAAATATTATTTGGAACTAAAAAAAATATTTAGCATGGAAACCTAAACACATTTTTTAAGTAATTGTTTAAAAAATATATAAAAAATTGGGAGCGACCCGGGATTTCTATGCCCACTCCTGCGTAAGCCACTGGTATTAAAATATTTCAATAAAGTTCAGTATGTTTCTAAAATGTCGGTGTTTAGGGGGCCATCTGCCCTATTTTATGGTACATTTTATTCCATGAACTCATGGAATACGCATAATCCGGTGCAACCATTCTTTCTGTATGAAAGGAGTGATAATTTTTGTTTAAAGAATGCTCTCATATATGCACCCACAGAAGGAGCTAACCCCTTTCATCTCAAAAGTGCAGAAATAGAACTGGAAATATCTTAAAAATAGATAATTCTCACTGAATTAAACAATTTTAAATTAAAATATGGTAATTTTTAATTTACTTCGAAAAATGATCCAGCAAAAGAAGTTTTTGATATGAAATAAGAACTCACAAATAATAAAGATATTATGCTTGTAGAAACGCAAAGTAGTTGATATCATACTGAGATCCCCTGCCCTGTGAATTTTATATATGTGGCCCAATCCCTGGATCTCAGTATTCGAGAACACGCAACCCAGAAAAAACACGAGTCACAAGCTTTCCTTTACACTTTTTATGATAAGAATGAACAGGTTAAACCAGCGTTCAGAATTAAAAAAAGGGGGGGGTTGAGAAAAGAAAAGAATGGCATATGTCTTTGGAAGATTTCTATGTGTACTCAGTAATTCGGATAATTTAGCATTGTATAAAACCATAAATGTGTATAAAAACAATCTGTAAATCAGAGAAAATAAGCTCTAAATACAACTTTGTACAACTTCGCTAAAAAAAATTCTTTTTGGTTAGGTTTTGCTATGGGTTTATGTATGGGCGGCATATACCCATAACAACACTGTCCCGGATGTGCTGTTATGGGGCACTATATAACACCCTATTACCGATTCTATTAGTAGTAACGAAAGTAACGAGTAACGAATACTTAGTAACGAATAGCGAACATTTAAGTAACAAATACATACGGATACTCATTTTGTCGTTACTTTTACAGCACTAACGTTAATGCGCTGTAATTGAGAAGGCCAAGAGGAAAAATGAAAGCTTTAAAAGATAGTTATTATTAAAAACTTTTAAATTAGATTTAGAATAGATTATTAGTTTAAATTTAGACAATATTAATTAGGATTTGTATTAATAATTTTTCATTAAAAAATATGCACGTTGTGTCAACGTGACATATACTCCCCCAAGTTTTCAGAAAAAAAATTACATGTTCAGCATAAATATTAAAACAGTATATCAATCAAAGTCCAGTAATATTAAAAAAAATGCATAAGTTCTTGCAGAAAACCTTAAAATTGTCCGTCTTGATTTTACATGATTCAGTCTATTGTTATACTAAAAAAATCACGAAATCTAAAACTGTGCTGAGGTTCTTGCATTGCTGATATTGTCAGCTGAAAAAGATTGTCAACAGTTCTTGCATATACATATTTCAATAGTATTTGATATCAAAATAAAGATAATATTTCACACAAAAATTCAATAAAATTTTCAATAAAAAGGTAACCCGGGATTTGTTATATCAAAAAGAAAGAGCTCTGATTTTTTTTTTTTTTTGACGTGGTACCACTTGTAGCCATCCAAAAGGATTTCAATACAGCATTGTTCTTATTTAAAAATGTAAAGAAAATTGCCATCTTGAAGAAAAAGGACATACAAAATATATACATTTACTCTATCTCATATTTCACATAGAAACAACACAAACTTACTCATGTCTTTATTTTACTTATTTATTTATTTAAACACAACATTGTGAACCTAAAAAATTTGAGTGCAATAGTTTGATTTTACTTACATCAAACGGGATTTCTTCCACTTTCTAGAGGAGAAGGGGGGAATAGGACAGTAGAAGGAAAAATGTCAATGTTTACCACATTGGGGAATCCAAACTGCCACACAAACATATCACAAGAGAATTATGGTAAATTAAAAATTATTTTAAGTATATTACAGCAGTTAAAAGAAGAAAGGAACAGGTTCAATACAAACAGTTGATCAGGCTGTTCGCATTGAAAGTGCCCAGTAAAAAAACAAAAAAAAATTTAAATTAATTTTTACGTGGCCTAAAATTATAAGAGTGCGAAGTAGGAACCTGATAGTGACTATCAACAACAGGCAAGTCATTAAGTAAAGACCTTCGAGGAGGAGCAAGTTTTAACCTATCAATATGCATTTTGCGAACTGAAGTGTCAGGATTATCTAATAATTGAATTGAATAAATAACAGGAGAAATTTTTTGTATAACCCAATAAGGTCCAGTAAGATGTTTATTATATTTATCTTTAGACTTTAAGTAAACAATATCACCAGAGAAAAGAAATCTAAGCTGTAGAAACGCGTAAAAAGATCAATTATTGTAACAATATGTTTTCCATTATTTAGAGGTCCAAGAATGTCCATGGAAATTATTTCATTCGGTTTTTCAGGTATGTGATTATTTTGCAAAGGAATAGCTGGAGTAGCATGAGATTTTAAAGTTATGCATTTAGTACATGAATTAATAAAGTTAACTGTATCAGCATACATACCAAACCAAAGATAACGCTGTCGAAGAAATTCATATGTTTTTGCAATACCAAAATGTGGTAAATGGGCAATGGCCAAAACCTTTTTCTTTAGAGAGTTAGGAACAACAATAGTAGGATGAATTTCCAAAGATGAAGATTCTTTAGCATAGTACAATTATTTATTATGAGGATGTAGAAAATAACATTTATTGTTGTTGCTGTTGTTATTGGATTCCAAATCATTTATAATTTTTGAAATAGTTTTGTCTTTTTTTGTTGTTCATCAAGAAATGTTTTACAAGAAATTTCTAAAAGTGGGTCTTGTGGCGAAGACTGCGAAACATTTAAATAATTAATATGTTCAAAATTATCAGGTGTTTCAGAAATTGCATCATCAATGACAGGAAGTACATCATTATTTAAATTTAAAGTACTTGGTTGAGAATTTATGTCATGGTGTGGTGGCGTTTCTTCAAGACGTGAAAAGTAATCAGCCAAAAGATTTTGTTTACCAGGAATGTGTTTGAAATTAAAAGTATATTCACTTAACTCGCATAGCCATTATGTAGTGAGATCAGCAGGAGAAGTAGTTTTTCTATAGTGCTTTAATGGTTTACTGTCTGACATAACAATAAATTCTCGATTGCATAGAAAATGTTTAAATGCTAAAACAGAGTCATGTAGAGCCTTTAATTCAATTTTTATCGCTGGATAATTTCTTTCAGATTTAGATAAAGATTTGCTAAAGTAAGAAATAGGATGCAATTCACCATTAAATTCTTGTAAAATGACACCAGAAATTGCTTGATGACTACCATCAGTATTAAAATTAAAGGTTTAGACCAGTCAGGTAAACAAACAAAAGGTTTTGTGAACAAGAAAATTTTCTGTAGTCTATTGAATGCCTCAGTGTGAATGTCAAGCCATTGAAAACTTTGTTTAGGACAAGTTAACTGGACAAGAGGATATGTTAGTTCAGCATATGAAGGTATTAAATGTCGATAAAATCCACAAACTCCTAGAAAGCGTTTAAGTTGTCTTTTTGTTTTAGGAATTGGAAAGCCAGTAATTTTGATGATATTGGAGGAAATTGGTGAAATTTTATGATTTGATAGATGAAATCCCAAATAATCTATTTCGGTAAGATGGAATTGATATTTATTTGGAGATAAAGTGATGTTATTTTTGATTAGAGTATTAAGTAAGGCGTCAAGTTTTTGAAGAGTTTCCTCGAAAGAATTTGAACGAATAACAATATCATCTTGATATGCCATAACTCCAGAAACCTCAGACTCTTGTAAGATATTGTCTATTAAAGCTTGAAATGTGCTGGCAGCAGTTTTTAAACCGAAAACATGGCGGTTGCTGCGAAAAGTACCCCAAGGTGTAGTAAAAGCAATAATATCTCTGTATTCATGAGGTAAGTCAATTTGCCAATATGCACTACATAAATCCAAAACAGTAAAATATTTATAGTTTGATAAATTGGAAATAATTGTAGAAATTTTTGGTAATGGGTAAGCCGATGGTTTTAAGATAGCATTTAAAAGTCTTAAGTCGAGTGCCAGTCTGAATTTCGGTTTAGAATTAGGATCTAGAGCTTTCTTTTTTACTAAAAGCATAGGAGATGCCCATTCAGTGGGAGTTCTTTCAATGATACTGGCTTCCTGCAGTTCATTTAGTTGTCTCAGAGCCTCATCTTGTAAGGATTGAGGTATGGGAAATGGTAAAGTCCTAATTGGGAATTTATTTATAAATGATAACTGCGGTTTAATTTTATCTGTGTGTCCCAAGGTTTTCAAAGATTTTGAAAAAGCAGAAAATATGTTCATTAATATTTCTTTTATTTGGTTTTCTTCATTGTGAGTTAAATGTTTCAACTCAAAGTCATTTTCTGTAAGCTCATTCTTTCTTTCTTGAATTATTTCATCAGAGGCAGTAATAAGATTGACATGGTCATCAGGCATATTTGTGTGAATATTTAATTGAGCTTCATCAATAGGACTTATAGTTCCAATACTCATTGCTTTGTTTAAATGTATGGTTTCATCAGAATTATTTTTTACATAGATATAAAAATGGGGATTATTAATATCAGATTTACTCATGGAATGTATTGAATCATAAATTTCTAGTTTTAATGATTGTATATTAGGTTCAAACAAAAATTCAGTATACGGACAGTTATGCAGATTAAGTTTTACATATTGAAAGTCATCGGGATGTAAAATGATTTTCTATCAAGTTTAATTGTAAAAGGCGTGTCATTACTTAACTCTTGTGTAATAGGCGATTTAGAATTAGTCATGTTATTTACAGTGGTTGTATGAACTTCCCTGTTCAGATTCTGATTTTTCATTAAGGGAACAAGGATGTCACCAATCGAAACAGTTCCAGAATGTGGATTTAATTGTAAATTAAATTTCTGAATGAAATCAAATCCAAGAATACCCTGAAATTGAGATGAAATGGTCACATTGGTGATGAAAAGTGATGTCTAAAATGTTTATTATTTATTTTGAATGAAATTTCAACACAACTAGAAAAGGCAACCTCAGAGTTAATTGCATTAATTTTAACAGAACGTGAAAGAAATTTATAATTGATTGCATGTTTTAGATTATTGAAAACATTCTGTGATAAAATACATAAGGATGAGCCACTATCTATGAGCATCCGAATATTACTATCATGTAGTTGAATTGGAATAATAGGAAGTTTAAATGAATTATCAGAGACACTTGCAATAATTTGGCATTCATCCATCACAAAATTATCAGTTTGAGATTTAGAATTCTTACAAATTTTTATAGGTTGCAAGGTTTGAGTATGTGATGATATTTGTGAAGAAAAAGTCTCTGGATGAGAGAAAGGCATAGGAGAAACTCGAGCATCAGGAGCTGGAGTTCTCATAGGTGGAAGTTTTGACGTAGCTGGTTGGGGTAAAGTCACTTGAGAATCTCGAGTACCAGCACCAGGAGTTCTCATTAGCAGTTTAAATGATCATTATGTGGTATAAAGGAAGTTGCATTCGTATTAGAAAATTGTGATACCATATTTTGTTGAGAGGCATTACGAGTAGGCAAATTTTGGAACATAGGATTAGGCTGAGGTATGGGCTGAATTGGAATCAAAGAATTTTTCATTTTGAAACATTAGTGGACATTATGCCTTTTTTTGTAGCAGAACTGGCACGTTATAGAATATTTCTTAAAATTATTTGCCTTTGATTGTCGAGGAAAATAGTTGTTGGAATTTTTGAAATCTCTATTATTATGCCTAAATTTATATTGATTGTTTCTATATTTGTTCTGAAATTGTCTATTATAAGGATGACTGCGTTGAAATTTAGAGTTATTGTGTTTATCAGAAACACTATCCTTATTATCATCTTCGAGTTTAGTAATTTGTTCTTTTAGTGAGTTTATTTCTTCGGTTAAAGATTTTGTTTGGGAGGACTGAGCTCGAGGTGGGGAATTAGCAGAATTAATTTGCTGCAATTCATGAGCTCGGGAAACAGCCTTATCATACTTATTTACTTTTTCGATTTGTAATATTTTTCTGATATCACGAGGAATTGCATTCAGAAAATGATTAAATTTTATCGCATCTAAAGCTTCTTTATCAGATATGTTGCTGTAAACCTTCTTAGTAATTAGGTCTAAGCGATGGGATAGGTTCAGCATGGATTCATTAGGAAGTAAATTTAAACTATGTAACTGGCTTAAGTTAGCCTGAGTATTATTAGATCCAACGAAATTTTGAAATTGTACATCAATTTCATTAATAGTTTTTGCCTCAGCAAAAAAAGGAGATTCTGCATAATATTGCAGAGCAGCACCAGAAAGCTTAGTACTTAGAAATAATTTTGTTTGTGCATCATCCCAATTATTTAAATTCTGTATGTCCTTTACTTGATTAAAGAAAAACTCCAATAAATGAGGTTCTCCCTGAAAAGGCAGAATATTAAGAATGGCTGTATTAGACATACTTGTCGATTTGGCTAATTTATTTTTACCTTTAGAACTCATTTAAAATTATGCACAGATAAAAATATGATAAAAATATATAATTGCTACTTATCAATTCTAAGTGCACAAATAATCATTTTTTAAATCTGCTTAATTTATTTAACTGGTTTCAGCAGTATACTCAGAAATAATCAACTATTTAGATATATGCACCAAAATATAATATAAATATATGCAAAAAATGTAAATAATGTTCATTATTTCGAAGAAAATTTCTTTTTATGAAATATATATACGCATATATTTATAGCAAAAAATCGATCCTAATAATATCAATCACTTTAATCAAAATTCAAATAATGCATAAAACTAACTATAATACTAGATATATTTATATGAACACTTACTCGTAATAGAAAAAAGGTATTAACACATAATACAATAAAAAATTCAAAAATAAGGTTGGGATCCCAGTAAACAATAAAAATAAAAAAAGCATGAATTGAAATGGAGAGCTCTTAAACGCAATATTTTTTTTTTTTTTTTGCTTTGATACCACGCCGCAACACAAAAAAACACACACACTCTGTAGCACGAGCACGAAAATCACGACGATTTTAGCACATAGTTGATGGAAGGAACGTGCCTGGTTCACCGGCACCAATTTTGTCCAATGGAGATGGTCGGTGGAAGGCGGTGATCGTAAGGAGACGATGGTAGGTATGTGGTATATAGATCGTTGTCACATATGGTATGAACAATCGTGAAGAGCATTGCGTCACTGTATTAAAAATAAAAAAAAGTGTCGACATCCATATTGCGTATTAAAGATATACGTCAGCGAAGTGTAGCACTGTAAAAAGAAAATTTCAGTTAAAGCAACACGACATTCATTTTTTTTGAACTCCAGCAAACTAAATCCGATTTCACGAGAATGCTGGGAATCATCACAGATAGCGGTACATCAAAGGAGGTTCACGAAAGAAAAGAAGGAGGTGGTCAACTAATTGTTGACCCATAATGTTGTTACAGAAAGACATCTGTCTTCCTAGCGCTCGTCGTTTCATTTTTCTTTTGAGGAGAGCACGCAGAAAACTGGAACACAAAGCACAAACTTTGCGAACAAACATCAGTAAGTGGACTATAAATAATTGGCAGGACTCATCTCCATTTAAGTCATATCTCTTTATTTTTACACCATCTGAAGGTCAACATTTTGAAACTTTATAATACACCCTCAAATAAAAAGGGAAAACTGGGGAAGCATTCTTCTAAATATTTTTATGGCGTGCATGGCATTTCGTGCTTACGTTCCGGTGGCGAAGGTTCCCCACTTAAAAGTGAGGACCTCGCCACACAAGTACCAACTCCGCAACTGCTAAAAAAATGACCGTTAGACCTACTGCTATAGAAAAAGGGAGCTCGATTTTTCTGGAACAATTTTAACAGGTGTTTTTCGAGCAATATGCTTCTTGTGCAGGAGAGGAAAACCGCAAACACATCTGTTTCAGCGGAGCAGAGAAAACATATGCGAGCGAAGGGATGTTATGATTATTCGTTTAGTAGGATAGAAAACTGGTGACAACTGTTATTTTATTTCAAAGCAGCTGAAAGGGAAATGCTTTAGAAGTACGTTAATGCGCTGTAATTGAGAAGGCCAAGAGGAAAAATGAAAGCTTTAAAAGATAGTTATTATTAAAAACTTTTAAATTAGATTTAGTATAGAGTATTAGTTTAAATTTAGACAATATTAATTAGGATTTGTATTAATAATTTTTCATTAAAAAATATGCACGTTGTGTCAACGTGACAGGGGCGTACCAGAAATTTTTCATGGGGGGGGGTTACGACTACTGCAACTCACATATATTCATACATGTGCGTGATAAGGGGTGAAGAATATACATTTTGTATGGCAAAAAAATTCCTCATGGGGGGTTATGACCCCCCCCTAACCCCCCCTTGGCTACGCCCAAGTAGTTTTTCATCCGCTGCCTATTATTTTCACCAGTAAAATCGATTATGTACCTAATTTTTTTAATTTATAATTTTTCGATATTTGCATAAAAATCAATTTTTTGCAAATGTTTGGGCGTCTTAGGGCACTGGAGGACATTAATTGAAGTTGAAAAAAATTTGTATGTATGCTACTATACGTAAAAGGAAGCTTTTTCACCCCATGCAGAGTTTTTTTCAAATTTAGATTTTTCAATCTACCCTACCCAGCAAACACACACAGATTCTCTGAACGTCTATTAACGTTCAGAAAACGTCTTCTGAACGTTAATAGACATTCAGAGAACCTGTGTGTGTTTGCTGGTAGTGCCTACGCCCCGTGATACCCCTTCCTGGCTACGTCCCTGAAATGAAGTATTCCATATGTACTGGAAACTGCTAATGAAATTATATAGAACGCCATCTTTTTAGAAATAATCAGTGCAATGCACAGGATAAAAACAAAACTATCTTTTCACCAATAAAGTACCGCAGAGCATTAACCCTTTAACGCGCAGTGTTTTCGCTCTGGGAACACCAAACTGACATCTTGACTGTAGCCAGTCACGACTAATAGATTTGATTTCTATAAAAATAGTTGCAGGTGACAAAGCTCCACGAGAATCCTTTACTTTTTAGCATGTCATTTCCAGTAAAAAAATTGTCACGATTATTTTTAACAGCACTGACATCTGCTAAAATATGGAAGAATGCGAGAATAGCTGGATAGATTGTCCAATGCTGAAAAAAGGGCAGCCGTTGCCATCGCTCGACTTAATTACCAGGAAGATGGCGATCGATCGAAACGTTCATCGCGTGCCACAGATCTAGAGACCCTTCTTTTGCTGACAGCTGGCTGTGCCGCAACGGCTGCCCTTTTTTCAGCATTGGGAAAGGGTTGCGCTTCAAAGGGTTAAGAGTATGCACATATGCAGCAATGTAAAATAAAGACATTGCGCAGTAACTAGTTTAAGAAAATGGGTGTGTGCTCACATATTTATTAGTGTTGCATGCATCAACAGAATAAGATGTATAGCAAACACACACACAGGAGCACTGAATTTTAGAATAAATTTTACTTTTTTAATTTTTAAAAAATAATTTAATTATGAAATACACCTTGGCACTTCTACTTGATAGCGTATTTATAAAATTAAATTGCCTATGAAATTGATAAGATGAATGCGAATTTTCCAAGTACAGGGTGCTCGCTGTAATCCATCCCTACACACCTTTGACTTGAGAACGACGACAAAGTGCTTAAGTGAGGTGTTTCAGGATAGTAACTAACTGCGCGCCTCAGGATGAGATCTATATAAGTGCTGTATATGGAAAACTGAAGAAACTTTGAAAATCCTTAAAATCTTTCGTGTGCTTAGAATTTAATTTTTTAAGTTAAAAGTCATTTTTTACTAGGTTATAAATAAGGGCATGGTTACCTATGCAAAAATTTTATGCATTATAAATATGAAGGCGTTTTCATTTCATCAATAAAGTGAGTTAGTCAGTTCAATTCAGTTTATAAATTGGATCAAATGCATTGGTCAAGTATTCCATTATACTGTCTGTTGGGTATTTCATGTTAGTATTATCTTTACTACAAGTTATTACTACTCTGTGTTGCAAATTAAATTTATTTAGCAAATAAATATTTCCGCCGTCGAGAAAAATTTTTTGATCACATAAGTAATAGCTTAAGTTCTGTATCTTGTGTTTGTTTACTTAGAAATAAGTCTACGAAAGTCTAATATTTTACGGAGGGAATAAATCATTCATTTGAACTGGAATGAAACACATAAAATGCTCTTCGTTTGTCCACTGTGTTATAAAAATGTGACCTTGAGATGCTTTCAAAGGTTTTTGTTTTTCTAAACGAGACACCAACGATAATATGTGATGCAGTTAATAACATATTTATAATTAATTTTCATGCAGTTAATCACACATTTATAATTACTTCCGATTTCCCTTTACCTATTTTAAATTTAATACTATTTGCCATTTTTAAATCTCCCATCTTTACATAATGCAATTTAACAGTTTCTTAAATTACCTTGGATTTAACATTTGCAATACAGTTTGTTAATGTTTTTTGTCTGAGAAATCATTTAATCTTCTTCGCTCTCACGGGGTTTTAATAATTTTGTCTAGGTTACATTTTATCTGTATTGATTCCCACTGTGGCGTGTCATACTTTAATTTTTGCATACACATATAAAGCTCAACGTTTCTTTTCATTTTTACAAACTGGCGATTTATTTGGCGACAGTCTCTTTTAGCGCTCAGCTCTATCGCTAGGTTGGCTTTCGGTTCTCAGACCTTTTTCACACACACTTAACGCTTTGGTCTCTGCCCGATAAGTCATGTTTCATGTCGCTATTTTGCCAGCCACAGCACTAACTGTATGTAATTTTTTGTTATTGATAATGTCAATAAAATATTATCGTGCAACTGTCTATAGGCATAGAGTTCCTGGATATTGCTTTCTTCCACTATACGACAGAATCAACTAGAAATTGCGATTCTCTGGAGTGTGAAATAATTCTCATTGGAATCTACATTACACTTCGTTTGTCCACTGTGTTATAAAAATGTGACCTTGTGATGCTTTCAAACGTTTTTCTTTTCCTAAACAAGACACCGACAATAACAGTTTATACTATGTTTAAGAACCTAATGCAGAGCGTTTATAATTAAAGTTTTCATACTCTGAGCTATGTACAAATAATCTACTGATCAGAATGCTTCCAAATTTGGAGAAAATGGACATGTGACGAAGTTGATCTGTTTTTTAGAAAAATTCTTACAAAAAAAGTTCAGGCATTAGTGATCAATCGCACAGCACAGAGCGTTTCGCAATAGCACAAATAACGCACAAGCCAGATAAAAACTAGGTAAATATTTTGACATGTAACAAAAATTAGGCAGTGGTAATTTTTGTTGTTTTACTTAAGCTTATGTAGCCAACGCACCCTTGCCTGGTTTTCACCCTTGCCTGGCTTCAACGTTATTTGCGCTGTTGCGAAACACCCTGAAATGTAGGATTTCATGGACGTTTCACAGCCGTTTAGTTTTAATAATTAAGAGTATTCAAATTCTTTAACGTTACGTTTATCGCTAATATATTCACTTTAATTTTCACGTAGTTCCTTTAAGAGCGCTGAACCTTATGCACAACTCCCAGAGACGCACGCCTGTGAAGCCCGCCAAATTGCGCCGATTTTTTAGGCTGGCGAGTGTGTGTGTGTGTGTGTGTGCTGGGGGGGGGGTTAAAGTTGAAATCAATCAGAACGCTAACAGGTAAAGCGTTAAAATTGATGTCGCTATCAGTTACGAAGAGAACCATTTTTTTTTTAACTCCTAGACATGTCAAATTGGATAACCTGCAATAATGATGGTCTGTCGATGACATGGGAGATATGTTTATTCAATTACACCATATACAGCTGCAAAAATTATTCGTCTCCAATAAGTAAGGTCTTACCAGGATTTAATAAGCATGAGAAAATTAGCTTCGATGAAGATAAAATGCAGATGGAAGCAAGAATGCCATTAAAGGTCAAGTTCCCAAAATGCGAAAGAAAAGGATAACATTTTGATTACTCATTACAATTTAGAATTAGGATAAAAGGGACTTTTAAACACGTACATATGTGATGATCTTCATCACAGAAATCTCCCCAGTGTCCATAAATCAAATCCAGCTGCCAAAGTACAAAAATACTTACATATTTATACGTACTTACGTTTTTACACGTATCTGACTACAATAATATTATTACAAAAAAAAAAAAATCTTGCAGTAAATCAGTAACACAATCCTGTTTCCAACTATGATAAACATATCGCATGCTATTAAAAAACGTCAAGCATGAATTCGCCAATGAAGTCCACAAATCTATTTCTGCTAAACTTTACAGTCACATTTCGTTTGGTGAGTTAATTGCAATCCTAAATATCTTTCAACTTTAAGAGGCACTGAATAAATAACTATATTAATATTTCAAATCAGGTCATTTGAAGAAAGACCTTTTATTTATAAAACAAGATAAAAAAATATATAGTTTAAAAAACCAAAAAACACGCTTTTGTGATAAATTGAACTAACAAAAAAGCGAAAAATAATTCTTAATATAGAAATAAATTAATGAACGAAAAAAAGTATTATTGTGAAAAAAGCATGGGGTGCTTTGTAGAGATGAGACGGGCTCAGCCCGATCCCGAGCCCGGGCCCGAACCGGGCTCGGGCTCTGCAATTCACAATTGCGTTCGGGCTCGGGCGGGCTCGGGCTCGTGAAAAATTTCCCCTTTATTGAACATACTCCTTGAAACAGATTTTAAAAAGTGAATCATGAGGCAAATAAAAGCACAGTCAACTCCGGTTATAGTGAACCTCTGGGGACCATCCAATTTCGTCCACTATATCCGAAGTTCACTAAAACCCAAGTGTCTTCATGATGGATGGAGATACTGTGTGTGAATCGGGACTAATGGTTTGCGTTCACTATATACGGGTTCACTATAACCGAATAGCGGCACTGGCACCTACACTGCAAAAAAAGTCTGTTAAATTAACAGAAAAAAACTGTCAGCCAGGACGCCAGTTTATTTCCGTTTTTTTTACAGAAGTCTTCCGTATATTTTACAGATTCTCTGTTTATTTTGCAGAAATCTTCCGTATACGAAAAAAAATACGGAAGATTTCTGTAAAATATACGGAAATAAACTGGCGTCCTGGCTGACAGTTTTTTTCTGTCAGTTTAACAGACTTTTTTTTGCAGTGTAGAAGGTGCGTTAAGCTCTTTGGATATTTCAGAACGGCGGCTGATATTCATTAGATAGTCATGAGATCCAACATTATTTGATAAACATGGATAAATAAAGAATTAGAAAGTGCATTGAGAGTTTGCAACTATATTTGTCTTTAATTTGCACAAACGGCAAAATTCATTGTATTCTATCAATGAAGTAATTGGATTTTTTTTTACTTTTAACTGAAATTTCGGGCTCGGGCGGGCTCGGATTAAAAGTCCTCGCGCTCGGGCTTCTAAAAATGAGCCCGAACTCATCTCTAGTGCTTTGTGCTATATTTTTTGTATCATTTTTGTACTAATCCTACCGATCGAATATTCTCAAGAACTCATATATGGAGCACCCCACGCTTTTCTTCACAATAATACTATTTTTCGTTCATTAATTTATTTCTATATTAAGAATTATTTTTCGCTTTTTTGTTAGTTCAATTTATCACTAAAACGTGTCTTTTGGTTTTTTAAACTATATATTTATTCTTCACTTTTTAGTTCGATTTGCTGTAAAAGCGTGTTTATTATTTTTTTTTAAACTGTATGTATTTAAAATTTATTTTTAATGTTCGATATCTCTCATAAGACACTAAGGAGCAATAAGTTGGAAAGTAGATAATTTATTTTCACTGTGCACCAGTGGCGTAGCCAGGATCTTATTTCGGGTGGGCTTGGTATCAAATTTAAAGCTAAAGTTCAATTGTAAGCTAAATATCAAATTGTAAGCTAAGTAAAGGGTCCCATTTAGTCCCCCGTGCACCAAAGTTTTAATCAACCTGCAGTTAAATGCTACCTTCCTCACTATAAAGGAAAACTAGGTCTCTAATCAACAAATAAAAGCGTGGCCTTAACATGTTCTTGTACTCAACTCTTCCATAATGTGATGGATGACGATATTTTGTAAAAATTAAAATATTAACGTGACCAGGATTCGAACCTGGGTTATTGCGGCCACAACGCAATGTACGAACCACTATACGATCACGGCCACAGTAGGAGGGTTTTCTTAAGATTGTAATATTTGGAAGTGTACTACTTTCAATCAGGATAAGAAATAAAGAAATTATTTAATCCTGGCGATCCTGATCAGGATAATGAGATAAACTTATAAAATTATTGTATTGTCACCGGTTCTTGATAAATGTACAAAGTTTGAATTAAATCTGTCCGTTTAAAGTGGGTCAAAATCGAGTCTGAAAGAGTCGGTTACAAACATACAAGCATACATACAGGTGAAGCTGATAAAAGCGTGTTAAAAAAGTGTGTTAAAATCAGGATAAGGGATAAACTTATGAAATTATTGTATTGTCATCGATCCTTGATATATCTACAAAGTTTAAATTAAATCTGACCGTTTAAAGTGGGTCAAAATCGAGTTCAAAGGAGTCGGTTACAAACATACAAGCATACAAACATATAGGTGAAGCTAATAAAAGCGTATTAAAAAAAGGGCAGTCGTAGGACTGTACTAAGAAGTGAAAACGTCTTGTCAAGCTCTCTAAAATCATATTTATGCTGTTAAACAGGTTTTCACACATTATTGTATTTATATTAACAAAAAATAAACTTATACGAACGTTTATTCACATTTTATACATTTGAAATTCTTTGTAAAAAAAGGGTTTAATTTTTAATTTTTAATTTTTTTTTTTTTTAATTTTAGAGGTGGTAAGGACATCGCACATTTATTTATGATAATAGGGAGTTTTTGCGCTACGTTTCATCCAACGTTAACGCTAACGTTATACGCTATTCGGAGTACTTTGTCCATCAGGTTTCGGAATTTATTCGTGCGCATGCGCTGTATTGTCCGATGGCATTTAACGTTAGCGTTACCGTGGGAACAAGCGTAGCGCGAAAACTCCCTATTTTCCCAATTTCGCATATTTTTGTACGTTGTACACATTTTAACGTACTTTTCACTAGGTTGAATTGAAAATTGAACGTGGGTTGAAAAATTTTGATCTTTTAATTTAATTACATTTCAAATTTGGCGCTCGATTGTGTGCACATTTAATACTTAAAAAGAGAGAGGGAGTGCGCGCATAGGCCGCAATGTGACACAGCTGATATATGCGTACAGTATACATCAGCGATACATATTTTCCTCCACGTGTTGGATTTAGTTCGATTTAATTAATAATTATGTATGTGAATTTATTAATTAACAATAATTATGTACTTACGTTGTAATGATCAGTAACCTTATTTATTTGTAATGAATGATGGATTTATAATTCAAATTTAAATGCACTGTAGTATAACACTTATATTTCAAATAATGTACAGGATATAATTATTAACACTCTCCACATTATTAAATTAACTTTATCGCACAATAAGTATACAGCTATCCAAATTAAGTTCTGTTCTTTAAATAAATAATCGAAAATTATAGCACCTGCCCAGCTAGAAAAAGCCTGCACATTTTTTTTTTTTTTTTTTTTTTTTTTCAAAATCGATTCCATATAGATTAGCGTTTCTCAACCTCTAGGCGCGCCTCCCAAAGGGGGGGGGGGCTCAGAGCCTGTGCAGGGGGAGGGGGCGCGAGAAAAACCAAAGAGCAAGTAGTGATGCATGCTTTTAAAAAATCATCTTATTTATTTTCATTTTTACTCAAAAATATATCCATTTTCACTTAAAATGGTCATTCAAACTTTAGTGGTAATATTATTTTGAAGAAAATTCGACTAATTGTTCATTGTTAAAGATTAAAAATCTGAATGTATGCTCAAAAGCGTGAGGGGGGGGGGCGCCACCGTAAGTTAGCCTTTTTTTTCGGGGAGGGGCGGCGTTAAAAGATTGAGAACCGCAGATATAGATTGTACACAAATTGTATATAAAAAGTGGCTTTTTTGATTATTTTGAAAGTTTACACGTTTGTGCACATTATATGTAGTTTTTATACATACTAATACAAAAATTTACGCATTTCGAAACGACTTTCAAAAAAATCTCAAAATCGAATAAAAATTTTTTTCAAATCCGCCGCCTATAACTTAAGTTGAGTGATCGCCTATCATGTCACCAAATTTCATTTCTTTCGCTTTAGTCGTTATTACGTGATGTGCGAACAAAAATTTAAGCAGTTTGAAACAATTTTCGAGAAATCTCAAAATATAACAATTTTTTAAAAAAATGCGATGCCTATGAATGGATGTATTATCAAGTACAAAGCACTTCCATCATCTCTTCATTGCTTTCTTTGCTTCAGAAATGTTATTTGTCCACTTTAATCGCAAAAAATACAAAAAAAAGAAACGCTGCAAACCCACACCGGGTAGATATTTTTCAAACAATTTTTCCCCCCGAAAAAAATTTCTTTC
Source organism: Cheiracanthium punctorium (assembly GCA_038373885.1). Lineage (NCBI taxonomy): Eukaryota > Metazoa > Arthropoda > Arachnida > Araneae > Cheiracanthiidae > Cheiracanthium > Cheiracanthium punctorium. The sequence continues at coordinate 22,350 of JAWZYV010002776.1, forward strand.
TCATGGGCTCATTAAGATGTCGTGAAAATTTAGTAGCATTCTGGCGAGTAGTTTGCGCTGTACATAGCTCTGAATAGGGAAACTTTCACTATGAACATCCTGTAGACAAAATAAAACTAATTGAAATAAGATGATGAATAATCATATAATAAATTATAATGCTATATTTATTTATGATTCAACTAAACTGCTTTACTCACATTCCGATTATTTTTTCATAAAATTAAAAATTCGATTTCTTCCCTCAAAAGATATTAAGTGCATGTACTTGAAAAGTAGAAAATAAATAAAAATAAAAATAGCTTTTCAACAATTTTGAACATATTTTACAGCATTTCTAAAGTACTGGAAAAGGCAAAGGCGTTAGTAACAGTCTTCTGAATCTTTTATCAAAGATATGGCAATGCTGTGAACGCAAGATGCCATCGATTCAATCTTGCGCTCGTAATCGATGTACTCCTACAATGTGGCACTGAAGCTTATTAAAAATTCAGTGATCACGAGCTTGAGAAAACTTTGTTGAATCATTGACTGAGACCTCTAATCTTTACTATTTAATCGGATTTCAGCTCTATTATGACTTCCGTGCTGTGTTACTTTGATGTAAAGGAACAATGCTGAGATAAGTAACATTTGCACTCAAAACATGAATTGCGAGGAGTTACATTTCTTTTTTTTATATAGTTTGAGGATGCATGAAAACTGATACATTTTTATATTTAGCTAGTAAATCTGATGCGGTAGCTGTGCTTTTTTCAATTAAATGCTGTAACAGTTTTACTAAATAAAAAAAATAGTGTTGAAAATCATAGAGTTATATCATTTTTATTGAGTTTTCTCTGTCTCTAGGAACATGTTTTTTCTTTGCTTATGGCATTATTTTTCATTTTACTTTTGATTATCAAACTAAAAATGAATTATTTTAGCTATATATAATGCAATATTCAATTAAAGAATCGGAAGGAATTTACATGAGCTAAATTCTTATGGAATACAAATTTAATGTTGACAATTTTTTATCTTTTGAAATAACTAAAAATTAAAAAACTTTGTGTGACAGACAGAAAACAGCAATAAATGTAGAAAATACTTCTTTATTCGTCAATAGGCAATTGACGATCCACACATAAGCAATAAAGTAAAAAATTAAAGGCAAATTGAAAATGTGCTTTATTTATCTGCAATTTTAGATTTTCTAACGACTTGTGTGCTAGAAAATAACCTTGCTGCTGGCAGTGAAAGGACTCATCATTTAAAGGTATGTATTTAATATTGTTTTGTGTGTTTGGAAACGGTTTTAATGACAAAAGCACTCAAAAGAAACTGATGTTTAACGGATAAAGTAATTAAAACTATGTAAAATAACACAGATAAAAGGTACTTATCATTTGTGACACGTATACCGCTCGAATAAAAGCACGATTTAAAAGTTTCGACTTTCGTCAGGAGCAGCTGAAACGTGATCTTCCGATGTGATGTTTTTCCCATCGAGAGCCATTGAAAACTTGTTTAAATCAACATATACTTATTTGTATATCTCTGATCTTTTTTATGATGGTAAGCTGAAATTTTATGTATCACCTCATTAAGGTATGAGACAGATTTTAATAAATGGGAATTTTTTGTATGGAGCCTGAATGAAAATTTAAATTTTTTTATTTTTTTTTTCTATAACTTAATTTCCAGGAAACTTTATTCGATACCATATGTTCCAGGAGAATGGATTTCAAGATAGACTGATTACTTTTAGATTTTTTTGTCTTACTTTCATGTACTCTTGAAAGAAGAACTTTTTTTTTCAAAAAAACTGGCAACGATTTATTTTGTTATTAAGTGTCCAATTTGGTATGTTTTGATTCTGGTGAATTCGAAAGTCGTATTCTCTCTCTTCATTCGCTATTGTAGTAATCATTATTCAATTGGGTTGTGCTGAAAGGCCCACAGCTTAGTCAAAGTCTTAAATATTCGGAGTCTCATTTCTAAATATAGTAAACTGGGTGAATATTTTTCTGGAGTATGTTTTTCATTATGTGGCCAATTCCCGTCTTCGTCTTTGCAGTTCTGAAAGCGTTTGGGGTTGGGGTGCGTATCGTTCTAAATTCCTTACTGATTTTTTTAAGACGATATATTATTTGCCGTTTTTCTTAGAACGTGAAACATCTCAGTCGCTCTCAATTATGTTGGCAATATTTGTTAGCACCATAAAATTCTGTACCTTCTTTAAGCAAATTTGCAACTTATTGTGTATGTTTATGATCAAAATTTAAGGAATTAAAGCTTAGGTCAGTGTTTTCGGGACACCCTTTAGAATTACAACAGCAATTGCTGGAAATATGCTAGTTTTGCCCTTGGAAATTGTCCAGCAGAAATTAAAATATCAGCATATATTAAATTTTACCATTTCTGGACTGTCAGATTCAATGATTTTTTAGCATATTGCTACACAGCTTCTTTGTAACTTGATACATTTTCATCGTTCTGTCAAGAGATTTCGTATTTTAAATATCCAAGGCCCGATAAAATGATTAAGTAAACACAAATATTTGTTATATATTAGAAATCTCTAACTTAAGTCAAAAAAGCATCTATATATATTCCTCCCAGAATTAATGTTAACGGAGAAGTGTTGATATCTTTAAACCGTAAACACCAGGGATCGGCCGATACCACATTTTCGCCGATGAGCGATACCGACACTTTACTTATAAATTCATTTTCAGAAATAGCCGATACCGATACTTTTAAGTTATGGTATCGGGCGGTACCGATACTTTACATAATTTAATGCCATTTAAACCTACATCTCTATTATGGACAGTTTTTGTAACGAGAGTGTAGTTCTCGTTAAAATGAATAAGAGCATGTTGAAATTTGTTCCCAGTAGAAACCATTAAAAAGAAAAAGCAGTGGATACATTGAAGTGTGAGTTTGCAGTAGTTCTAGTTTTTCTTTTCTATTCAATCATGCCGACAAATGGCCGAATTTATAAAAAGCTGAGCACTGGGAAGCGTCTTGGTGTGCAGGCTCGGAATTCTTTCTCCTCGCGTGGCTGTCAATCTAATGGTCTAGAGTTTTGGACGATTTTCTCCAGCTATTACGTGAATATGCGATAGACTCTCTTAAAAAGTCCTCCGCCCAAGCCCCCTCTCCCCTATAGGCAGATGCCCCTCATTTACGCTTGACATAACACATACACGGAGGGGGGGGGGAGTTAAAGGGATATATTAATAAGAGAATCCATTTCCAGTGACGACTGGTGCAAATATTTAAATAATTTTTTCTCAACCTCTATTTTGTCGCCTAATTGTTACTATGAGCCAGATACAAGGTTTCCATATTAGACCCAAAACAGCTTCCTGCTTGTTCTTACTATATGCGTCTTTGTTTTTGGTTCATGCCTCGATTTTGTGCTTACAAAAGTAAACACATGAAATTTATTCAACTTCAAAGCTTGCAAGTTTTATTTAGATTTTCTTTAATTACAATTCTTTCACATATGGAAATATTTTTTAGATAACTTAAACTGCATTAAATTGTGATAATGTATAAACTGTACAGTATTATGTAAGTACATATGTATTTAGATATTGTTCATTAAATACGTATATAAATTCTTCCCTTAAAATGCATAATAAGTTCACATTAATTAATGGTTTTATTTATCTGCTCCAATTACTTAACCACTAAGTGAATCAGTGGCGGCTCGTAGGATACAGCAAGTACTGCCGGGCTGCACTTGAAATTATCAGCACATACTTTAAAATAATTTATTCAACTAATTTTCTTAAATTCAGATTAGAATTATGGAATTCCTATGGTAAATTTAAAAAAAATTGTTTAAAAAAAACCGTATTGTAGTAACTTCCGGATCGCTCATTCAGAAAAAAAGCCCTTTAATCTTCCCGCAATTCAACTGCCAAAGTCTTGGTACAGCCCTCAGAGCTGATAAAGAAATTGGCAGCACCATTGCCATGGCAACGACTATGTAAGCAGTCTCTCCGGCATAGGGGGTATGTAACTAAGACTCAGCTGATGAAAGGTTTTCTAACGACGGCTGCACTTATGAATTCGACTAACATATTGGCTCGGACGGGAAGTGAGGGAGGGGGTAAGACACAGAGTATATATGTTCTAGCCCATTCTAACGGAAGCAATACTTTTTTTTGTGTGTGGGAAGGTTGAAAGGTTTTAGCTTTATTTGTTAGTGTGTCCATGTGTTATTAGAATTTATGATTTAACCGATTTGAAACATGGAGCCCCATTATGATCCAGTTTGCGTCTTGATTGAAGCTCCGTTTAACGTATGGAAAGAAGGTGATAAACGACAATTTCTTAAAGAAAACAGACCGACACCAAAATTGTCCATTCATAAGAAAAAGCAGGTTCGTCTCAGCATAGTCGTAGCTTCCAGTTATCATGGTATGCTCTATTCTTGTGGATATGTGGCAGTTTTGATTTACAAAAAATGTTTTGTTGGCCGTGTTTAATCTTTGGGATAAAAAAGAGCGCTTGAAATTGTATTGGATAGGATGGATTAACCACCATCACACGAACATGTAAAATACATGAAAGCCCAATTGAACATTTAAAAATTTCTTTAAAATTTAAGGAGTTGATAAGGAGTGGGACCTAAATTGCTAACGCATTAAAGGAAAACTCTCGACTTTATATTGCTGAATTTATCAAAAAGGTAAGCCTGAATAGACGCTTCATGCAATTACCCATCAAAGAAGTATTGTTTTTAAGTAAGCAAGAACTGGCATTAAGAGGACGTGGAGAGCAAGAAAATTATTTAAACATAGAGAATTTTAAGGAGCTTTTAAAATTATTGATATCTGAATTAAAACAACGCCTTTTTATGAGGACATCACTGACCGATTCGCAAGTTTAAAAGGAAGGAGGATTGATTTGATTTATAAAAATAAGTAAGTAAAATAAGTAATTTTTTCTTTTCTTCTCAAGTTATCATTACAAAAGAAAATTCTAAGGAAACTTCGAATCAGACACGGATTAATGCAATTTTGAGGATAAGAGCGGCTGGTTGAAATGTATGTCCATTTTATGGAAGTAAAATAGGATCTCTTATATTTTTTATGTAATTTCTTTTTTTAATCCTCGGTGAGGGCTTAAACCGCCAGCTTTCGAATTCAGTAACAAAGATTTTCCATTTCTGTTCGGAGGAAGGGAGGGGGGCCCTATGATAACGGCTGCACTAACATTTTTGAAAACGGGCCGCCACTGAAGTGAATTATTAAATGTTTTAGCAAGATTTTTTTTAATATGAACTCATATGATCATTTTTAGTTCTTTTTGAAAATCCAAATATTTTGATTCTCCGGACAGGGTTGAGTCACAATTAATCCGGATGATCCATGTATTTGATCTTTTCCGTATGAAGAACAGGTACACACCGATTATTTCTGTGTTTTCCTTATAATTAAACCAAATACTATTCACAAGAAATATGTTTTTTACCCGAAATTTGAAATAAACTAAATAATAATTAGTATTACTAATTATACTAATACAGCTTCAACTTTTTAAATTAACAATATAAATAATTATTAGATATTGATAATTATTACACTTCTCAAAACAGAATGATACACAAATCCTACGTTCTCTCATTAATCTGATAGAGAATAAAATCATTAAATGTTTGATAATTCGTATGTCCGACAAACGTCATTCGGTTCAAACCCTATCCCCGTTTGCATGCGCAGAAATACGGTTCACTCCCGATAGCAGAATGCTACTTTCGGTTTCAAATATTTCCGGCTGACTAATATTAAAATGTCTGTATCTGAAGATCTATAAGCTAAATAGAAACAAATTCCTCAAACGTATTTCGAAGGCTGAAATATTACACTTTAACACACATATGGGCGACCGCCGGCCCACGGGCCGGATGTAGCTCGCCACAGCTTTTGATCCAGCCCGCGGAATATTTGAAAACTCCGTATAAACCATTCACATATCCCATATAAATCCCAATTATACGGCCCGCGACTTCGCTAACATCCTAAAGTTTGGCCCACAACTTTTCAAAGATTGCCCATACCTGCTTTAACACTTTAAAGGTCGTCATCTCAAATATCAAACAATGTCAAGGACCGTCTCCCCATCAATTTTGATGTCTATATCATACCCAAGCCAAATCAGATGTCCATGCGCCAATTTTTAAAAATAAAAATTTAAAGCATGTCTCTTAAGCGTGAAATCTATATCAAAAGCTTGACTTTCTGCAACGATATCAAAAGTCTATATATACAGTACAATCTCCCTATAACGAAATTTTTCATGGAAACGCAACTTTCAGGCTTAAATAACAATATAAACATTCTCTATATAACGAAGAGCTTATCTTCCCATAGCGAATATTTCAGATTTACCTATGATTTTTTTTTTTGTTAGTTTTGAAGAAAATTTTAATTTTTGAACAGACCACTTAGTGAAGAGTAACAGATGATAAAAATGGAGGTCAGGAAAGTGAAACTGACTCCGATAATGAAGACACTTCACCAGCGCTCGATTATGACCAACAGGGGCACCGGGCATTGATAGCTTTGGGGGTCCCCAATCTATGAAATTTCTTATATTTTTCATAAAATTTTGATATAAATAAGAATCTTTCAGAAAAAACATTTAAAATTGGGTGCCCTTTCAAGTTGGAGGCCCTGGGCAAAGTCCCGATTTGCCCATATAATAATAAGGCCCTGCGCTTCACGACCAACACCACATCAAACGTTAATGCTTCAACCTTTCAAAACCATTAAAAAGAGGTTTCCAAATGGAAGAAAATGTGCCTCAGTCTATTTTCAGTGGACTTTTAAAATGTGAATATTTTTAGGAAAATTTAAAATCACAGAATGCAAAACAATGTAAAATAACGGAATTTTGAAGTAAAATATACGTAAGGGCATTACATATTTTATTCTCTAAATTCGTGGATTGTTCGTTATAGGGAGATTCAATTGTGTGTATACATATGAATGAACTCTTTTTCGAGTCCACACAGTGAGAAAATAAACGTTTATAAAACTGAAGTAAAATTATGGCCTACCTCTCGATATTTGTTTTTTGCAATCTTTGCAGATAGCGTATTTAGTGTTGGGCACCAATTCAATTTAATTTAGAAGAATAAACGATTGTCTTGTTAAACTGTCATCTAACGCTTCTTCGTCCATAATTTCGAGCACACTTTGTGATAAGACATCCATTTAGCGGTGGTTAGAATTTAAAAAAAAAACCAAAAAAAAAAAAAACAGTTCGAAAACACTCGCGCAAACAAACGTGCCAATGAAACGACGTCTCTCATCTCATTACCAAAATAAAGATTCTAGAATGGTGTTGCGCCTGCGTGGTTTCTTCTGAAAAGTGAAGCATCGGTTGAAAAGTATCGGTGAAAATGGATGAAAGCAACAGAAACCGATACTTTCCCGATACTTTTAGAATCGAAAGAACCGATACCGATACCTAAAAAAATAGGAATCTATTGATTAAAACTAATACTCCTTTATTGATTAAATTTCTTATCGGCTGATTTAAATCCTTTTACGCTAAAAAATACTCATTAAAGACAATAATTTGTTATCTCCTCAATTCGACACAATCCTCCCGATTCGCTAGATCCTACTTAGCTCAATTTTCACAAAAATATTGTCTATTTGAGTATTCTGTCTTTCTCCCCCACGACCCATATCCTATTACTATCACGTGACCCACGCTGTTCAACGGCTAACGGTTCATAGTCGGGCATAGTTGTGTGTGTATTCGCTGTTGATAATTTTATGTTATATCCGAATACCAAATGCATCTTTTTCATATTCAGAGTTGTGAAATAAATTCAGCCTAGATATGGAGGAGATGCTTTAGGTAAAGATTTCGCTTTAATGACATAGTTTCTTACGATTGGATTATAAAAAGCTGTTGTAAAACAAATGAAGTTATGATATCTCCACCCAAAGTGAGTAAGTAGTATTTTACCTTTTTCATGTCAATAAATTGGATCGCTGCTTTAATTAAATCTCACAGCTGGTTTAACCATGATTGCATTTCTGTATTCTGACTGTACTGTGAATTCGTTTTATAACTAGAGACAATAGTGAAATTATATTCTATTTATTAAAAAAATACTTTTTTATAGTGTATTAAGATATATGTAATGCATTTGCCTTGATTTAAAATTTATTTTCTCGGGCTTATAATCATAGATTACAGCTCTGATAATAAAAAATGAAGAAAACGAACAATTCAATATATTAACCTTTTCCAGGCGGGGAAATTTTGGCCGTGCTGTTTCAGAAGGACGGGAGCATCTGAAAAATGCTTTCCCCCATTTCACTGACTCTTAGCTGAAGCTGCTATTTGTGCAACAATCATTGATGGATTACTCTTTCCCGCCCCCGAAGTAAAACGAACTTCTTGAGCAAAGGCATTACCTTTACGAGGTATATTCTCCTTTTCAGGAACTGGGGTGCAACTGAATTGATGGATGAATGTTGACACCTCTCCCTCCGGTCCAGTGCAGGTGAAGAATTACAGAGGGGGAAAGCATTAGTTGGTCGAAATATGAACCAAGCCCGTCCTTTAAAGTGTTCTTTGGCTTGGTTGAAAAATCGACCGCCCGTCTTCAAAGCGTTAATCAAAAACAGCAAATTTTAATAAAACACCCTTTTTCTAGCTTAAAATGGGGGAAATTTACTTACCGGGTGTCCTCGCCAAGCGGCGATGTGTCGCCAAATTTTGAAGTTCGTTGGACAGTTTGTTTACGATAGGGATAGTTTCAGATATCTGTTGCAACCTGTGTTGAGTTGAGTTGTCAACTGGTGCTGTAGTTTGATGAAAAAACGCTCGGTGGGTTCATTAAACGATACCAGGATGTTTGGTAAAGGAATTTTGTGATTGGTTAAGGCAATTTAACTGTAATCGGTAAACCGAGGTTTTAAAAGAAGCAAATATGAAATCGATGAACCAGTTTAGTTCTTGTTTTGTGTTATTGGTGTGTGGTTAGTTAATGCGGAGATTAGAAAGTGTATTTTTTTTATTTGGAAATGTGTTATGCTGCTTGAAGTGTAGGAAATATGTTGTTGTTTAAAAAGGAAGTGTGTGTTTATTTGAAGGAGGATGTGAATCAAAGTTAAATAAAAGGAGGCGTTTTGGTGATATGATGTTAGCTCTTGTGTGTTTTTGGAAATTTCAGAGGATATTCTTAAAATAAAGGTAAGTGTTATTTTTAAAGAATTTTCGCAATTGCTTAACGTTTTCAATGTGAATTGTAAATGCATATTGTATGTTATGTTTTTATATAGTGACTGTATATGATGTGTATAATTAGGTTTTATAGTCCACCGATGTTGTTTTGAGTTGAAAACGGACCACTGTTTGTCCAGTATACATTAGCTATATGACTAGGTTGCTTAATCCACTGTTGTAATTTTAGTTAAAAACGATTTACTGGTTGCCTAGTTTATATAGCTGTATAACTAGGTTGCTGAATTCACTGAGGTTTTTTTAGTTAAAAACGGACCACTGGTTGCCTAGTTTACATAGCTGTACAACTAGGTTGCTGAATCCACTGGGGTTTTATTAGTTAAAAACGGACCACTAGTTGCCTAGTTTATGTAGCTGTACAACTAGGTTGCTGAATCCACTGAGGTTTTTTTAGTTAAAAACGGTCTACTGGTTGCCTAGTTTACATAGCTGTAGAACTAGATTGGTTAATATTCTGAAATTTTTTTAGTTAAAAGCGGTTTACTGTTTGCTCATTTTGAATTGACTGTTACTGAAATTGCTGACATTTTTTAGTGTTAAGTATGGATGGTGTATTGTGTTTTTATTGTTTTTTTTTGTGCAATATCTGTGCAATTTTAATGTGTTAAAGTGCTTTGTCCTTTGGCGACAGTGCTGACCGTGTTGTATTATTTTTATCGTATTCTAAAATGGTATTTCTTGTTTAGTAAAATCGTGTTTCGCTCGCGGAAAAATTTGGCGACCAAAAAATAGCGCCAAATTACGGGTGTTGGCGTAAAAAAAAGTCGCCAAAAAATAGTCGACACCCGCTAACTAAATTACTCCCCTTAAAATAATAATCTTAATTGAGTACAGATATGTTAATTAAAAAAGGGCTGATTTTGCAAAAACGCTCATTCTATAGCTTAAATAATAATCATAATTGAGTACAGTTATATTAATCAAAAACGGACAGACACTCCACATTTTTGATTATTATTTAGCCTAAATGGAGCTGTTCTATAATGCTCAAAAATTGAGAATTTTTCGCTCCATTGATTTTTGTCGATTAATGATGCAAATTTTACTCAATCGGGAGAATGGTTGTTTCAAGTGAAAAATTGAGTAAAAATGTACTCCGTTTGATTATTATTTTACTCAATAGATTTAAGCGTGCATCTAAGCAGCTTTCTTCTGCAACAGTTAAAACTCGATATATCAATTACATTCGGAATTTTGTTTTAGTTAAGTTCAGTACGTTATTTATATATATTTTGTGCTTCAAAATTTATGAGGGTTAAATAGTGGCAACTTAACCTAGAAAGTCGCAGAAGAGCGGGCATGCGCAAATAGAACATGGTAGCGCTGAGGTGGCGCTGTTGTCGATGTGTAGAGTCCAAACGCAGTCTATCTAGTTAGAGCGGTAGTTGTGTGACGTTAAAGTGAAGAGTTTCGTTTCCATCACTCTAAAGCATGCTTTCAAAAGGTAATCAGCGGTCCTGGCATAAAACAGAGATTGCCCGTTGCAAAAATACAGCAGAATGTTACTGAGGATTACTAGAAACCTGTGACGAAATTGCATTGCCGATAGGACGGTTACACGATGGGTTGTGAGGAGGGTATGATTCTTACGTATAGTGTGCCTGCAGGACAAAAAATCAACTCAGTCTACTATTGCCGATTTCTACAGCACCATCAACGTCCTGCTATGCGGCGCAAAAGTTCACGTTTATTGCAAAACTATCTCCCTATCGTGCTGTATGACAACGCTAGTTGTCATGTCGGAAACAATGTCTCTCTCCTGTTACAACGGTAGCACTGGGAAATCTTGGAACACCCTCACTGCTTACCTGACGTGAGTCCTTGTGACTTCGATCTCTTTTCACAGTTGAATTCCACGGACTCCGAGGTCGCCCATTTCATGACGTTGCATCCGTACTCCGCGCAATAGGGCGCTCCGTCGCACAGTGGAGTATTCGTATCAAAATCCTGGCCAAAAGTCGAAAATTTTAAATTTGTTTAAAAACAGTAATATATATGTTTTTGGATAGCCTAGTAACTGATGCATCATGTAATGCATGTTTTTTCGACCATAATTCATATCCAAAAGATGCAACACTCGGTTTAAAAGCAAGTTTCTTCATTTACGGCAAGAGATTTCAGCGTTTTCTATTACTTCGTCTTGCATTTTTTACGGGCTCTTTAAATTAATTTACTGGTTTGATAGTTAGTATAATTGTAGTCAAATATATGTATTTTAATTATATGTATCTATTAGCTTGAAAAAATAATATGACTTTATTTTTAAAAATTGTAAACTTTTTTTTTCTAATTTTTTTTCAAAAATTCACATTTCAAAAAGCTTTTTGAAAGGGTGTCGCGCCCAATTTCAACTATAACCGTAATTATTACAGTATTGAGTGTTTATTCCAAGAAAAAAATGTTCCCCCAACATCCACCATTTTTATAAAAAAAATTATTTATATAGCGCCATTTTTATTTTTTCGATAATTTTTCGACGGGTGATCGCAAAAGCTATACAAACATACGCACTTGTATTTCTCATAAACTATAAATTTTGTGCAGGTGTTTGGATAAAGGTATATAAAATTCATTTTAGTCAAGATTTAACATCAGTATTTTAAATTCAGTATGTAATTTCTTATTTTTCTGATGTAAATTTGCTATAAGAAGAAAATTTCTACATATTCCAAAATTGCCCTTTCTTAGTCATGTAAATAGCCCCATCTATTTACAGCTTAGTTTTCCATTTATGTAGTAAATTGTGTCCAAAGCAAAAACTCCCTATTTTTGGTTCTCAAAGGTTGGCAACTGTGACTTCGGGTCATTGAAGTGTGAGTGTGTAAACAGAAAAGTGCTGGCTTGAAATAAATTACTTTCTCCTCGAGCTTGGAATGAGATTTTATCGTTTTGCAAAGGGGGGCATCTTTTAAGCAGTGCCCTTATATGATCTGCTCTAGATAAAGGCCAGTGAAAAAGAGCAAGCCTTATAGCAGTGAGACCCTATAACTTCTTCTTCCAGAGGGGTCCGATGGTGCTCTATCTCTCTCTCTCTCTCTCTCTCTCTCTCTCAAAAAAAAAAAAAAAAAAAGAAGGAAAGAAGGAGAAGAAAAAGAAAGTGATTCTGAGTGAAGACGAATATCAGAGTTCAAAAGAATCGGAATGAAAAAGTTAATCTTCAGAAGTCATTAGAAAACTAAGATCCAAATAGTAACTAAGTTTTCTAATGACTTCTGAAGATTAACTTTTTCATTCCGATTCTTTTGAACTCTGATATTCGTCTTCACTCAGAATCACTTTCTTTTTCTTCTCCTTCTTTTTTTTTGGGGGGGGGGGGGAAGGGGGGGGGAGAGAGTACTCGTTCAACAATTTATAAAAGTTTTCAGATTTTCCACTTTTCTAAATGAAGATCCAAATAGTAACTACATTTAGAAAAGTGGAAAATCTGAAAACTTTTATGATAAAAATTGATTTATAGATAAGTAGTATTATATTTATAAGTATTATTATAAGTAAAGTATTACATTTATATATTTTTATTGTGGTTAAGGCAGCGTTTCTCAACCTGTGGAGCGCGCCCCCCAAGGAGGCGCAGAGCGTTTCCAGGGGAGGCACGAGAAAAACCAAAGAGCAAGTAATGATGCACGATTTTTAAAAATCGCCTAATTTATTCTCATTTTTACTCAAAAATATATCCATTTTCGCTTAAAATGTTCATTCAAACTTTACTGATAACATTATTTTGTAGAAAATTCGACTAAATGTACATTGTTAAAGATTAAAAAACGGAATGTATGCTGAACAATGTGAAGGGGGGGGGGTGCTACCGTAAGTTAGCCTTTGTTGGGAGGGGGCGAAGTTAAAAGGTTGAGAACCGCTGGGTTAAGGCACGGCTATTTTCCTCACGGGAAGGTTGCCTTGGTGGAGGGCTTTTTAAGAGGCTCTAATGCGTATTCACGTGGCATCTGGAGAAAATCGCCCAAAACTCCAGACCGTTAGATCGACAGCCGCGTGGTATTACATTTATAAGTGGTATTATACAAAAGCAGTACTTCCCAGTAAGGGACACTCCCCGGACAAGACATTTGTTAGAAACCAACTTCGAGTCGTTTAGCGATATCGCCAAATTTGGCGACAACACGCTTTTTTATATAATTTAAGAAGTATATAATACTAAAAAGTAAGTCAAAAGTCAACAGTAATGATTTTAACGTTAAAACACATGAAAAATATTTTTGGCCAGGATTTTGACACAAATACATCAACAATCAACACCTTGTCAGAGGTCACCAACGCCTTCCCGGTGCTTGGCAAAAGGTGATAGACTTTGCTGGTGATTACATAGAAGGAATATAATGCAATATTACTTGTAAGTTCATTAAAATTTGATTTATACCTATGTTGCCATTACTTAATTTACCACTCTCGTACAACAATAACGAAGGTGTTTCTTTTTTTGTGGGCATTGTTTTTTACTTAAATATTGTAGCTTAATAAACGTTATTTCATTACTTATCATTAAATTTAATTCATTCCGAAAAGTCTAATCAGTGGTCCTTATATCTGCAGTTAAAAAAGAGAAACTATGTTTTAGAAGGTAAAATTTCAAGCACTGATACTGTAAGCTAGTCAGTTTGGAATTAATCATAGTTAAACCTCTTTTTTTTAATTTTCAGAAAACTATACCCCTTAAACTAAAAATTAAAATTGAAAAAAGTATTTAATTTTCAGCTTGGAATTAAGTAAATGTACTATCGCAACATTAAAAATATTCTATATTTATTTGCCTGTGTCCGTGAAAGACGGTATCTGTATCAGCGGAAATTAAGTACGATTTAGCACGTTCCACAACATGAGTAAGTGCTGGAATATGGCTATAATAATTGAGGGAAATGAAAGATGTAATTATGGGTTAACCTAAAACATGATTAATTTAAGGAGTCGTGTCTGCTTATGAGTGATGAAACTGAATAGAGAAAGCTAAGCTTTCATTGGTCGGATAATGTTTTGAAGCTAGTGATTCATTTCATTAAATTTGAATATGCACTTTAACTTGTAAAGACTTGTTGTATATCCTATATTAATTGTATTTGTATGTATATACATTTATCTTGTAGATTAATTTCTCATTTCTTTAGTTTTTCCACACTGTATTTATCAACATGTTCTATAACATTTATAATTCAAAAGTAAATTTTAATTAGTATTTAATTTTAAAAAGTAAATTTCTTTTAACAGTTGAATTATTCATAGATCCATGATTTTTCTTCGACTAGTAAAACTTAACTAGTAAGACAGCAGAATCTTTTAGTCTTTTACATATATATTAGACTACAAAGTTAAAACTACAATTTTAGCAGTTAAATAATTTTTATTGATTTTCATTACATTAATATTTTTTTGAAAAATCGATAAAATAATCTAAAATGAAACTTTAAATATATAAAATTATATTAATTTAAATAATATGTTAAGTTTTTAGTCTCCAATTATATCAAATATCATAATGTTTCCTCCATTAAAATAATATATTTGTTTCCAGATGAGTAAAAAGATTTAAACGTGCTTTGAATAAATTGATTAAAAGGTAAACAATCTGCAATTAGAGGTCTGCGCCGCCGCGCCACGCCGCCGCCGCTGGGCATTTGTACCACGCCGCCGCCGCCGAGGTTAATTTTTGAAAACTTGTTATACTTTGATATGTACGCCTTTCAAAGATTTAGCTAAAAGATAAAAAGCTAAAAGTTGTAATTATTAGGCATTAAAGGTTTTTACTCATGTCTTAAATTCTCTTTTGGTTTTCAATGGACTTTTTATACCTTTATAAGGATCGAAATATCCCCTGTGAAACTAAGTTGGTATCCGGCCGATCACTGAATGCATTGTTATTACATATTAATTGACATAAGTGCTTGGTGACATGACAAGAGAGCGTGTGCTACGTCAAAAAGTTGATAACAATGGCTAGGGGGGAAAACTATTTGCTCTTTGCTCTTATTGCAACGTTTTTGTTTCCTTTTAGGTTTTTTTTTTTTTTTTTTTTTTTTTTTAGCTCTGATGTATTTCACTTCCGATTTGCTGCGAAATGTTGTGTCTGTGGATGTGAGAGAAAATATAGCAAATCACACAGTTTTGAGTCACGTTGATAAGGCTAAACTAATAGAAGCTTCTGACAGCGAAGAAGTATTAAAATCATACAAGTGATGAAACTGAGAGTGAAAGTTCTGACAATGATTTTGATACCAGTATTCAACAAATGGAACTATAAATGGAGTATTCAGACCAAGAATCGTGAAATAAGGAAGTTGGATCCGATGCCACATCCGTTTCAATCAACAGCTGCTAATATTATAAAAACTATTCCATGGGTCACAAGATAAGAAAAGAGCAAGGATAAATATGTAAAATTTGCATTTGAGGGAGTATTCAACCCTACAGTTGAAAACGAAATCATAAAACTTACTAACATTCAAGAAGAAAAGGATTATGGAAAAAAGTGGAAAAATTTAAAAGGAAAACTGACAAAAAGCATTTATGATCTTAGATTATAACTAGCTGCGTACCCGTTCTCCGCACGGTAGGGAACGAAACTTTTTCTTACATCTATAATTCGAATTGATTCCAGTGATTTGGAATCTAAAAATAAGCAAAATGATTTGACTCTTGGCATAAAGTTACTCATTAGTTATTCGTAAAGTTAGTATAAGTACTGACCTGAGACCATTGTTTATTATGACACAAAAACTATGTCGGTGTTATTCGCGATCAGAAAAAGAAAAGCGTGACGGTTTGCAGCGAAAATTCCTAACTTTCAAAATATCTCATTTCTACATCATACTCTTTTTTAGATTTAAGTTATACCACCTTAGATACTACATGATGTGGAGAATCGTTTTATTTTATAGTTAAATAGTTGTGTACCCGCTCTTCGCAAGGGAAGAAGAGAACATTTTCCCAAAATGTGATCATAACTACTTGTGACAAAACAGAATCTCCAAGAAAAAAAAAAGTTCTGTTACAGTCTTTTCTGTTGAAACTACCGCGGGATATATTAACGCGACGTAGAATTACTTAATGTTTAGTTAGCTGTGATGTAAGATGGTTGTTGAAAAAGTTATAGAACACTTAGTTTCACGAAATATTTATTAATGCGGTATATTGTTCTTTGATCAATATTGCCCTAGCATATCTACTAACTATTACTTATACTATCTTTTACTGATACCAATACAATATATTTTCGTTTTTCAATCGTTAATGTTTAATTTAAAGAAACGGCTTAGATATTTGCCACGAATGTAGTCTTTTATTCTTTGGTGACTTTTATAATTTACGCATTAGTATAAACTATAATCATTTCAGTTTATGGTTGGCACTAATTCTTGTCAGATTGGCGTATTTAGCACCAGGGCCCTATTATCTCACGGGCAAATCGCGACTTTGCCCAGTGTCCCAGGCTCGAAATGGCCCCCAATTTGAAATGTTAATCTGAAATATTTAATAACAAAATTTTATGAAAAATAAAACAAATTTCATAGATGGATGTCCCCAAATTCATCAATGTCCGGTGTCCCTGTTTGTCATAATCAGGCCCTGTTTAGCACCGCAAAATATTTTTTGAGATTCGAAAACGTGTCCCGTTTAATATCTCAATTGAAAATAATGCTGGATAGTTCACTGGTGAAAAAAACAGCATTCAGTTCTTTTTCTGGCAACGTAAAATAAAATATGGAATTATTTCATGCGTTGCGTATGTTTTGCTTGTGAATCCGTTTTCTGATTGAGTTTCGAAAGGGGTTTTAAACTTGTGACACCAAAATGACGCACATTTCACATGCAAAAACCCAGTTATTTTAAAGTAATTTTATTTATTTTTTTCAACTGGCAATTTTAATCATTGTTACTGTATCCAGGACAACCAAACCGCAAGATATCAAACCGAAATTTGTAAGCAGCTGCTATTGAAATGAAAATCCTTCTTTACTTAAAAATTCGTAAAAATTCTCCTACTTTATATTTTTCTTCCGTTCTTCTTTTGAAAGTGGGCGAATTGTGTGCTCCGTCTTTTGCCGAAACATAAAAAAGTTCCCTAATAGCACAGATGGTCACAAAACAGTCGCTGTAACGTCACAGAGGGTCACAACTGTCACAGGACTATCACAAACTAGTTACATTGTGACTTGTGAGTGATGCGACTCCACTGTGTGGTCACTGCGACCCGTTCTTTGTTACCAGTCACCAGGTGACGTCACTGTGAAGTCCCCCTGTGACTACTGTGTGATCGGTCACTAAGTGATCGCTTTGTGAAGTCACTGCGGGACTGATTTGTGACTGACGGTTGTTGTGACGTCAAAGTGACTGTTTTTTGCGACTTAGCAAACAAACTTATTTGTAATC
Source organism: Cheiracanthium punctorium (assembly GCA_038373885.1). Lineage (NCBI taxonomy): Eukaryota > Metazoa > Arthropoda > Arachnida > Araneae > Cheiracanthiidae > Cheiracanthium > Cheiracanthium punctorium. The sequence goes on from JAWZYV010002776.1 coordinate 39,999, forward strand.
ACATTTTTTTGAGTGATACCTTATTTCAAATATTTAATGAGCAAATACTAAAGTGATAATGACTAATATGATAAAATCTCATATTAGTCGCTACTACTTTAAAACTAATAGTTTTAAAGTAGTGGACTATAGTTGAAGTTATTAATTTTAAAAATAAAGTATTTCATTTAAAAATAATATCATTTATAAAAAAAAGTTATTATTCCAAAAAGTACAAGAGTTCAGAATTGTAACCGGAGTCTGTGTAAGGAAATAATGAAATCCATATATTCTTGTAAACGTTTACGTCATTGAGCACGTCACGCCCTTTGAGCAACTACCCAGCAAACACACAACTGCCCGCAAAATGACGGCCAGGTACCCGTCGTGCTAGCGAAGTGCCGTATACCGCGAGTAAGGTAGTTTGCCATCGTTTGGAAGTCACTGGAGTCCAGTGCCTGAAAAGTGCATATGCGCCGGTACATAACTAGTAACGGCGAACTGCCATGTGTCTATGACATGCACAAAAAAGTTAACGGCTTGGTACTGCTTAAAATGTACCGGGCCAGCATTATTTGACAGTAATGGGCCTGTATATATTTCGTAGTGTTGGCATAAAATTTAGTTATTTTAATTAAATAATATTGTTTCACATTCATACGGTGTAGAAGTGTTAGGGGATATAAGTTCCGGGCACCCAAAGGCAGGGTCACTGCAAAGATTTTTTTTTTTTTTTGAGGGGGGGGATGTAAGTTGGGAACTGAAAAAACACTCAAAAAACTGGTGTTAAACGATAAAGTAATTAAAAAACTTTGTAAAAAACACACATAAGAAGTAAAAGGAAAAAGGTAGAATATGTAAATAATATAATATGTATAGTAAATAATATGTAAATACTGGTTCATTGCTGAATTTCTATATACATTATACTTTTTAAGAAAGGTAAAAGGAAAAAGTATAAGAAAGTATAAGAAGTAAAAGGAAAAAGTATAATGTATATAGAAATTCAGCAATGAACCAGTATTTACATATTATTTACTATACATATTATATTATTTACATATTCTACCTTTTTCCTTTTACTTCTTATGTGTGTTTTTTACAAAGTAAGTTGGGAAGTTCATATTATGCCTTAAAATATTTTAGTACTAAAAACTAAAATAATACAAACGAGTTCAGTAGGTATAAAAATGTTTACTACACAGACAGTGGAACCTCCACTCTGTATATGACAGTATATAACCCCCACTTTGTACAGAATTATGAATTTTAATCTTAAACATTTCTATAATTTATATTAATTTTTTACAATTTTCTAAACTTTTCCTGAAAAACATATTTTGAGACTTTTTTTTCTACGTTAAGCCCCTTTTAAAATCTACCGAATTAGGGTGAAGAAATATGTTAGAGAGAATGACACGAAGACCAGTCAGGGTTTTGAATGAGAGCTCAGCTCCTGTAGTCTTTTTTTCTTCAGAGAATTTTAGATTAAATTAAAACTTTTAACAGCCTACATAATTGCTTCTATTGACATTTTTTATTAAATTAAATATAGCAGGGGTAAAACAAAAGATTACTTAATTTTTAAATATAAATTAGGTAATTAATGCTCAAATTTACACTAAAACAAATTAGAGCTCCTGCATCTATTTTGTTAGAAATTCAGCAATGAACCAGTATTTACATATTATTTCGTTCAATCTGTTTCGATTACTCTCGAATCAAATGTTCTATTTCACACCCTTTTACGGGCCTCCTTACGTGAAGCAAGAGGTCAATATATCTACCCAGGATCAACTAATATCTCACGGTTGCACGATAAGGCACCAAGAATTCCAACTGTTATCGCGGATTTGGCTATATTAATTCAGATTATTTATACGAAGTACAAATGAATTTTTTATGCATTTGAAGATTGACGAGTTTTCGTGTCGATTGAGTATAGTATCATTCTTTTTTCTTTTGATGTTTCATTTCGTTTTGCAAATCTTGAAACGTTGAGCGGGAAACCAGTTATGAAATATGCTTTTTAGGATACAGTTTTTCCGGTTGTTGTTGCAGACTTTCGAGAAGGTTATTGCTATAGACTAGTAAGATATCTCTGTTAGGAGCAATAATAATTATAATAAGATTTGCTTCTGCAGTGATATCTTGCTGGTTATGGGTACAGAAAGTGGATTTCAAAGTTTTACAATTGGATTTTACATTTTTTAAACAGTCGGGAAAATATTACAGGTAAATTTTTACTTTTACTGTTTTTATGTTGCTAGCTGCATTAATCTATGGCTGCATTCATATCTTGTTACAGTTATTCGACTTCTTTGTGACTTAAAATGTAAGTATACATATTAGTATTATGAAATGCTTGTTTTTATTTTTTAATTCATCATTATCTGGAATTTTCTAGTTATGTTTATCTTGTCAACGTGGGCCTGTTGACTCCTTAGGCAGATAGCCCTCGTGTAACCAATCTAAAAAGCATGTTTGACGCATAACTAAACTAGAATGTCCCACATTTTAATAACGTACAAAACTTAAAAGGCCGTTATAACGAAATTTTAGGGACCTCAAACGCTTTCTCTTAATTTGCTTTGAAAACTAATAATTGCTTGTCTTTCAAAATAGTCCCATACGAGTAATGTGACGAGGGCTGCGGTTGCGACACTTTTGTGGTATCGGAGTCGCCATTGTGACCACTATGTACCGGCACATTTCAGTTGCAATGTGATCGCGACTACGCTGTGATGACGATTGTAGTCACATCTGTGACTGTTACCGCTCTGTGTCGTCACTAAAGGGTCACAGCGGCAACCGTCGTCGTAGTTGTGACTACTTTGAGGGGTCGCATTGTGACGTCACCGTGGGCGGACATAGGGACTGTGGCGTGACTAAACGGCGGCGTCACAGCGACTCTTTGTGACTCTAATGTCATTGTTTCGCGTGGTCACTCTTTAGTCACGGGTGACAGTTGTGCTATTAGGGTTATGACAGATAGAATTGAAGAATTTAAAAATATTTTACGAAGTCAGCGTCAAATTTAATTTTATTTGAAAAATTCCCAAAAATGTGCAAATTATGTTACACAGTCCGAACAAACAGTTTTTAAAAGAAAATTTTCTCCTCTACACGATGATGTAAATACCGTTTTCTTGCGAGTGCAATTACCGGCGTTATTATGTATTACGCAAGGAAAATCGCTAAAAATCGAACAAAACATAAAATAAAACATTTTCTAATTCGAATTTCGAAAATATCGCTGCGAGGTGTGTCGAGAACCGTCTTGGAGAATTTCCGTACGAAATTTGGTAGATCTACGATCACCCGTTTCGGAGCTACGCGAGACACAGACAGACAGACAAACTAACGGACAGTTTACACATTGCTTTATTTATATAGATTCAACTAAAGGGGCTGTGGATACTCTTAATAAACTTTTAAATGTATACACTTGTAAAAGAAAAATAAATCTCTGGCCTATGCTAGTATTCTATAACATGCATGTTACTTATACATACATTGCATTTGTTCGTATGGACTTCAATACATAGTGAATGGGACGAAAGCAAATTGACTAAATGAAGGCTGTTTTTGAAAGAACTGAGAAAATCACTCATTTTTTTGCACATTGAAACAAGGCCACGTCTACCAAGAAGTGAGGACTCAATAAAAATAGTGAAACGAACACAGAGAAAAAGAGAAAACGTACCAGTGGGATCTGCTGAGAATACTTCATTGTGTGTCAAACGATATGCAAGCTTTGTCCATCAAGCAATGACAACAAAACTAATATATTATGCTACAATTGTAAGAATCACATTTGAGGTACTGTGAAATAAGAGAGAAAGAGCACTCGCCTGACGTATCTTTATAGAACATCATTATATGAAACATTTTTAAGGAGCACCTTTATAGAATATATCTTTATAGCATCTTCATAGAGAAGATAATAGTTGCCATGACCAATCAGTTTCTTTTACAGACCATAGCCCTGATTTTTTTAAAAATAGTATTCAAGCTTTCCTATCCTTTAAAATTTATCTTTCATCAATAATGCATAAATTACGTAGATTTTAATCAACACAAGGTCTAATGCTTACTTATTCTAACTGCCCTGGTATAGGGATTTTAGATTATGCTTTTTTTCCGTCAAGTTGAAATTGAAAACATTTTTTAAGAATAAAAAAAAACATTGTGACAAGATCGTTAGATTTCTTTCTTTTATATAACAGAGTTGATTTTTAAAGAACTGCGCAGCAAAACATTTGTTTTACCGTCGATAAATCTTCTAAAAAAATTTGAAAGCTCATGTTTTATTAGAATTACTTGTTAATAACAATAGCTTCTAAATCAATGAATTTTTTTCTGTAAACTAGACATATGAGCACTATTGTGTACCTCAAAAATCCCTTATCTAGTTTATTTAATGAATCAATAAAATAAATCATTCAAATCACGTAATTAAGGTTCCAAAACTTCATTTTAAACAATATCCATTCCCCAAAACATAAATTATCTTTCAAAAGTCCAATGCAGCAAGGTGCGATGTAAATAACTAATGTAGGAGGGTCAACAAATATCCAAGCAATATCTTGTTATATTTATTACATACACATATACTCCTAAAGTGCGACGATAAAACGCGCTGGGTAGTCGAGGCCATTAATATAAAACTCCAGCTAAAATCCATTTTCGCGCTTAAATGAACACAACAAACAAGTGTATAATATCTCGTATAAAACCTAAGCACAAATACTTAAAGGTTTGATATATAGGCACAAGTTAAAAGTCAGAAAAGCAGAGAACTCTGAGAGCGTAGTGTAGACTCGGCCAGTATGGTGATCATATTCTCTAAAGATATATTTGAGCGATAAATCGACTGTGAAAGCCACAGTTGCACTCCCCCCCCTTTCCTCCTGCTTATAACCTCTCATGCAGGTAGTTTATTTTCTTGGTTATTTTGCCTGTTATAAATACTGATTTCGCCAAGCCAGCAAAGAGAATGAGACAAAAAAAGTTACAGCTATCAGTTTTATAGAGATATCGTTATTGCAAGATAATTTCCATGTTGATTTATTTTTATTTCACCTCGATATATCCTGTTTTATTCTACTTTGATAATGTTACTCAATTACAGTTCATTAAAAGTAGCTTCTTAAATTTGTCTATTTTTTATATATTCAACAATCATAAAGAAAATATTTTCTAAAAATGATAAATGTTTTAATGTAATGCTTTATTATTATTTCAATGTTATGTTTTTGACTATTGTAAAAGGCCACATACCGAAAGGAAAAAAAAAAATATTCTGTACATTTATTTTCCTTTAGAACATAAAATTCTATGCTGTTATAAAATTTTATAATTTTAAACACTTGCAGGTCCATTTATTGAGGTTTAAAAATTATTTTTTCCTTTTGGTATATTTTTTGTCCTTATTAAATTTCTCCAAATGTTAACTAAAATGCTGAAATATCTCAAAATTAGCCTAGTAGAACTTATTCGCTATAAGTAATGACGTATAAGAGTATTTCGATTTTTTAAACTTGTTTTCTGAACTGAAAATCACCGCATAACATCTTCAAAATAATACTTTAACACAACCTGACATATGTTAAGATTCAAAGTAGTAATCTATTAGTTTCTGAAAGAAATATCACTACTTAGGTTTGATAACATAACTGTGCAAGTGCCTATGTGAACTCGCCAGATGTAAAATAAATTGGTCTTGTATTTCAGACAAACAATTCAAGACTTATGTGTTAATCTTATAGTATAAAAGATTTACATATCACCACTAATCACTGACAACCACTAATTAAATGAAGCACTGATAATTAGGGTTAGACGAAAAAAGCTTTTCTTATTTTTTTTAAACGCTATAGTGCGTAAAACTTGTGTACACGATAGATAAGTGTAAGGCAAAAAAATAATTTTTTTTAATTTAAATGTGGCGATAGCGCATCAAATTTAAACTTTGGAAAAATATGCGATTTTCATAATTATTAAAAAAAACAGAAAACAATCAAATAATTTTTGTAACATGTAGCTATAAGCTTACTTTAGTAGAACAAATTATAAGATAAATAAATAGATAAAAAAATTGCATATATCAAATTAATAGTAGCGTATTACACTTAAAACAACGCGTTTTACGGAATTCACAAATTTCCATTGAAACAAAAAGCTGTTTCTGATTGTTTTAAAATATAGTTTGTTATAAAATGTAGTGTCTATCTTGTCTTTCATAATAGTATTGTAATATGTTATGTACACTGGCCTCCAAAAGTTCAGGAACAACCGGTTTCTTGCGCTTAATGTACAAATGAATGAAGGTAGAAACACCAAATTTGGATAACATGTACGCAAAACAATTATGTATTGACTGCAACATAGAAGTTTACATAAGAGAAGAGCGAAACAGATTTACAACAAAAACAACAACATAAAAGAAATTTCGCTGGAAAAGTCCATTCTAGGAAAAAATAATATATCACAGTTTTATGTGGGGAAATATCATAGAAACATAAGAAAAATGAGTTTTAATTAGGGATATGCCCACCCCTAGTTTGAATGCTTTGGCTGCATCGACATTCCTTGCTGTGAATTAAGTTGTCGGTTACCGAAATGGGAAGAAGACTAGACACAGAGCAAGCTTTGTTCCAGCTCTCCTAAAGACCTTGGAGGGCGACTTAAAGCAGAAACATGTCTACCAAGACAGTCACAAAGATGCTGTATTGGATGCAGGTCTGGATATTGAGCTGGCCATTCCATTCGTTCTAAACCAGACCCTCAAGATATTCTTCAACAACTACAGCTTGGTGAGGTCGCGCATTATCATCGATCAGAATGAAATCATTTCCAATTGCACCTTCATATGGGTGGACATAGGAATCAAAGATCTCATCCCGATATCTTACTTCAGCCACATTTCCTCCCTGGAACACATGCAGATCAATGTGACCATCGAGTGAGATCCCCGCCCAATCCATTATTCTACCACCTTGGTAACCGTGTCTTTCAACAGTTTTGGATTGATGGTATCTGGTGCTTTGTTCCCTGCAGATCAGCAGATGTCCCGAATCGCTCTCCAGTGTGAATCTCGACTCGTCTGTATAAATAAATATAGATATAGATATATTATATATTGTATAGTTTTATTATATACTAAATAATATATTATAATACTGTTATGAAAGACAAGAAAGAGACTACATTTTATTACAAACTGTATTTTTACGCAATCAGAATCAAGTGTTGTGTTTCAATGGAAATTTTTCTGAAAAATGTGTTTAAGTGTAATAAGTTACTAATATTTTGTAAAATGCAATTTTTTTTATTCATTTATTTTTCTTATACTTTATTCCACTAAATTAAGCCTATATTTATATATTACAGAAATGATTGATTGTTTTCTATTTTTTTTATAAAAATCACATATATTTTCAAAGTTTAAGGTCGATGCGCTATCGCCACATTTATTTTATTTTTTTTTTCAAGTATTTCTTTTATATACCATAGACACAAGTTTTCCGCACTATAACGCTTGAAAAACTAAAAAAAAAAAGTATTTTTCGACCCACCCTACTACTAATATCCAATAAATAAAAAAGTCGTTTATTGCTAGGTGGGTTTCGGGCTGATAGTTTATAGGGGAGACCGGAGCACGTTTTTCAAATTTCTTTAATTTAGATTTTGTATTTTTCATTTTTACGTATCTTCGGATAAACAGGATATGATTGTCTTTTTTATACCTTTCTCCACAAACCAGTTTTTTTTAACGCAAATATACTTTTTGACAGCAGGCTAAGCCTGATCATTTACGTTAAAAAAATGTGACCCTTATGCGGAGCAAGTTTCTCAGCCTACCGAAAATATACAGATGCAAATTTTCTAGCTTTACTTTAGACTGCCAAACACAAGAAATAAATCTTGCTTGTCATTTTTATTGTTAACTCGCAGTTTTTTGCCTATTCTGTTGGCAGCATGTTTGAAAGAGGTATTGCAAACGGTAGTACTTTTGACTGTGTTTCTTCTATTCCAGGCAAGTATCAGGCAGGCGATTCCTATTTAATAGAAGCTTTCCGGTAAAAGTTCTTCCACTGGAGGCGATTTTGTTCAAAACACAGCAGGTGGGGGACGGGGGGGGGCGGAATCATATCTGACTTCTGTAGTGGTTGTGTGGGGTCGTTTAATGAACGACATTTCGACCAGTAACTGTTCAATCCTGCGGGGAATATTGAAGTCCATGGATGCTTTTCTGACACTGCAAGCTCTCTGATTGCTACTTAATGGTATTTAATAATTCAGTAGTGTACGAGCCTCTGTCGATCTTCTTTTCATACTCTTTTATTATAATTTAATTGAAATTTAAATCTGTAATGAAATATTGTAGATTTAACCATTTCATATATGGTTATTTGGTCGATTTTATTACACTATTAGTATAATAAGACTTGCTGATTTAGGTCGAGGACGTTTTCCAACACGTGACGTGTTGGAAAACTTGCCCTTCTGCTATTCGAAAATATGTTCCATCGCCATACTGGAACTTCCACACTGCATCAGCGAGTAATGGTATAAGTTATTTGTAAAAGAAATGTAAATTTATGTGCAGAAATAAAAACCACTTTTAATACATGCAATGTCAAAACAGTAAGGTTAATAGTAGTTAGTACGTTTATTCTTAATTTCAATAAAGATCCGAAACCGTTGTAAAAACAAAGAACACAGATGTCCGATTATGTGACAGCAGCTATTGAACTAAAACTTTCGGAGATGAACTGCGCTGTGCTAATATTTCAGTCAGTTTTTCCTCTGGTATCATCTAGTGGCTACCATCTGGCATCAAGGTGAGTTGGAAAACATTCCCCGGTCTCCCCTATAAATAACACGAAGGCACAGTAACTAAACTTACTCTAACAGGTTTTTGAAAATGATAAAATGTACTTATCTGGAAGAAAAAGACTGACTTGTGACATATTTATTTTAATCCTTCAAAACGAGTACGCCTACAACGCAGCTTATAAATAAAAGCTTTGAAAAGTTGCTTTTTTCCCGATAATCCGATGAGCAGTGCTTGCAGCATAGGATTTACACATATTTTTATATTTTACACGTATATTACAGATTAAAACATTCCTATATTCTAGAATAAAGGCATTCCTACAGTATATAATTTGTCACTTACATTTAAATAAATTTGTCTCTCTAAATCGATTCATGGACTTGCTGTAGTGTAAATATCAGTACATAGTAGCTTATAATTCCATGGGAAAAATTAATGATATCCTTGTTGTGATGAAGATCACATATCTAATTTAAAAATCATTTAATTTGGCTTTCTTTAATGTAATCTATCCAAAATTCAAGAGTTCTAAATCACTTCTGTTTTCATATTTCGGCTTTTAAATCTGTATATTTACTTTTCCCTGTATGCACTATTCTTTTTGTTCTTCGTCTCTTCAGACCGGTGTGCTAAAAATAGATTATATTGCGTCCGTTTGCAAAATCAACGGCCTTTTTGAGTTTCTTCTTGGCATCCTGCTGGCGTAAGTTATTTAGATGTTCCCCTGCGACGACTTTAAAATTATTTGCTCGCGATTACGTCATTGTAATTTTATTGGATTAACTGTTAGGGTTGCTCTGGAATTGGCGCTATTAATCTCAGCCAAGTTATTGTTCTCGCCAATGTGTAATTTTGTGCTGGCGTAATTTTTAAATCATTCCACCTTAATTTCACTGTCCATATAGGACGTATTTTTATTTTCGCTGAGCCACCACCGCCGTTATAATAATGTTTCAATAGTATATGTTTAATAAAATAGTTTTTCAGTATGTAACGTCTTTTTATTATATTGCAACTATAAGTGCATCGAACCTGGATTATCACGTATCACAACGCAGTCAGTAATTTTAAAACAGCCCAACTAATTAACCTTCTTTACATAAATTGGTGCCTACCCAGGCACATAAGTTGCATTTATTCTGGTGGTGGCTTAGCAAAATGGCGGAATCAACTAGCCCGATCAAGACACTTCTTCACTCCAGTCCGTCTGCTTGCTTTGTGGATGCACATTCCGGCCCCGGCAATGCTATTTATTCTAGTGATGTGACTTTCGTTTTATGGAACATGTGTGATGTATTACTCTAATGATGTGACTTTCGTTTTTACGGAACACGGAGCTCCTTGATGGACTGGCTATTCATTAACGATGAGTTTCCGATCGTCTCCTCATTTCATATATGTATTATCGATGATCTTACTACACACCACCCTCCGACGAATCTTATGTGAGTTCTACACGTTTCTATGACTATTTGGAGACTATTGCGTCGGCGTATGGAGTATGTTTCTGTTTTCCTGTATGGAGTACGTTATGTTTTCCTGCCTTGCTTTACGCCTGAAACTTACAACTAATGCTGAACTGTGCGAAAAACCGTCCGATCACCGCAAATTTGGAACTTTGATTCCGGATGTCTGCAGTCTACAGTAGTTTTTTTTCGTGCGTCGCTAGGTATGCCATTAACTGAACTTGGCGAAGACTGTTTTTTTTTTCCCTCCTGTGATGGCAATTGGTTTTGTTTTTAAATGTGTGCGCTCCTGATACACCGACACCTCATACTATGCTTTGTAATGCAGTTTGAACTGGTAATGTAATGGACATTATATTTTAAGTATGACTAATGAGAAGTTTTTTGCTAAATTGTTATTTACTGAATAACTGAAGTTTTATTCTTGGCAAATTTGGTAAGTCATTTATAAGTGCAGTCTTCTAATATTTGTATAATAATAATCATGTTCATATTGTCTTGGCATCCATATTTTTAGTATGCAAATAGCACATGCTAAATAGTATTTTTAGACATACGTGTCAAACAAAATATCTAATAGGGTACGTTTTTCCTTATTATTTTACTGCTTCTGAGGAATTATAAAAATAATTATTATTGTATTTTAACTATATTTATAAATTAGTTTAATTCTAAATTACTCCTTTTATATGGTATATATGACATTAATATTTTACTGTTTAATACAATTGTTGGATTGCAATTCACACATATTTAATTATTTTAATGCACTTCTTAATTTTTCTTCTTTATGCACTGTGTTTCGTTTACTCACAAAAAATATTATTATTACTCATTGCTTTATATGTTTACTTTTGTGTACAGACCTTTTTATGTGTCTAATTTTCTATTTGCTTACATATTCATTCTTGTGATTTTAAATTATGTTTGCGCTTTTGCTCACATTGTATTTTACATTTTTATTATATTGTTTATTTTTTCAGCCTCTACGAGGTACACATACATCTTTATTTTTTACTCTTTATATTGTGATAATCATGACAGTCTTCAATAACATATCTTTTCACCCTCTTCCATTACTTAAGTCCATGGCAAGGCCTTTCTAAGGCACACACTTTTTACTCACACACACTACAATTTTGCATATTAAAGTCCATGGCACAACATACATATTCTTTCAGTTTTTTTTTTCTTACCTCACAATATACAGTTTCTTTTTTATCATATATTTTTACACATTTTGTTTTTCTTTGAACATGCTATTATTTACAGTCCTCATGTTGACTGATTTTTTACACATTCTTTGTTTTAAATACTTTTTAAAGAGTACTTTATGTTTTTGTTTTTCACTCCATTTTTGGTCTTTTTTAATACAATTTTACATGTTTACCATAAGTTGTACTGTTCACATATTTTTTACATTTTTTAGATACACTGTTTTATTGTTTTCTTTCCTGCCATTGATATGCCTCTGTTTAATACATGCATTCTTTGGAAGAGTATAGTGGTATTCATTTGATTACCTTTTTTTCTTTTCCATAAATACACAATATCATACATTGTTTGTTGTACTTCAAATAAGATTCTTACTTGAATAGTCACTGATCTTTGAAGTCTGTGTTTGTCCACAATTACACTCCTTTTTCATGTTGCTGTTTTTATTTACATTGCTTACACTTGCTGACTCTCAACCTTTTCACACACTTGATTTTTCTTTTTTCATCACACTTGTGTTTATGTCTTATATGTTCACACTCACAAACATGTTCACACTGATGTTCTGCTCATTGAGTTCATTGTGCTCGTCCTTCCACATTTTGCTACACACAAAATTTTTGAATATTTGTTACATTTTTTCTCCCACATTTTCACTATGGTGTACAGTAGTGCATTTCAAAAATATTTTAAACACATTGTATATGTTTTGTCACTCTTTTGTGTTCACATACACAAACATAACATTTTATTTTGAAATTTTTTTTCTATACTATGAGATATTTAAATCTCTTCTGTACCTTACTATAAATTAATATAACTTTAAGGTATCAAGTACTCACTGAGTTATAAAAAATATTACATTGATTTACATTTTCAGAGTGCTTATAGTTCATTTATTATTTGAATTATGTTTATTCTTATCTTAGTGATTATTTTGTGAAATATTGTTTGTTTAGTTAAGCTCATAATAAAATATATATGTAGTGATCAGATTAACTCAAGACTTTAATAAGTGAAATTTGATGGTATATAATTTCAAAGTATCAGTATATTGTATAGTTTAGTAATTGCATTTTAGTGTATTTTTATTTGTACTTTTGTGTGCTATTCTTTTCCAATTTTGTCACTTTTGAAAATATTAGTGTGTTAGTAAGTGACACAACAACTTTCCTTTCTTGAACAAACAAACAAACAAAAAATCATTAATTTTGTTATTTTTACCGTATGACCACAATTGCCTTCAATTTTCTTTTTAAGCTATAACTAATATTTTACGTACTTGTTACCAAGCTTAAACCTACATTTTCAAGACTTGCAAGTTAACTAATTTTATTCTTTTATAACTTAATTTTTTTCTATTACCTCCACATAATTAATAACATGTTTATTTGACATTCACGGATATATTGCTGTGTGCATGTGTTGAATGCTTGTTTCCTTGTTTGTGTGGTACCCACAAGCTTGGAGGTATAATTGCTTTTGTGTTCTGTCTGGCTGGTCCAGCAGTTTTCACTTGTGTATTTGGATTCCATGCTGTGTCTGTCAATATATCATTTCTTCAATAATGTTCTTAAAACTTAACACTTATTAAATGATGACTTCTAAAGTAAATAATTACACAGTCATAAAATAATAATTAATAATAAAATTAAATGATTCATTTAGTATTGTCTCTAACTTGAAAATTTAAAATAAATAAATACATATGTGAGTGTCCAATAACACTTAAACCTTTTACTGAGATCCTTTTTTAATTGTACTTAGATTGATGTTCGTTGATGGTATTGTACAGATTGATATTCAATTTCCTTAAATTTTTTTTCATTGTCATTTTGTGCAAGTATAATTTTTTCAATTGAATGTGCTTATTTTTCTTATGATATACAGATATGTATGTCAAGATACTGTTGTGTCATGTACTATTTACAACATTATTACAATTCTGATGGTACAGAACTGTGTGAAAAATTACCATCAAACAGACAAAAATTTTTTTAGTATCATATTATAATTTGAACGTATTGTTTTATTTTGTCAATTGAGTGAAGTATTTTTGATGCATAATTCTGACATTTGAAGGCCTTATTGATATATATATGCAAACCATTCAACAGCGCTGGTTTATAATTATAATTTTGAGTACTCACTGCAAATTTAAGCAGTATATCTTTGATGTGCGCATGAGCTTGAGATGCTCAATTAAAGAGAAAAGGGTGTGCTGAAATGTCCCTTACTTAAAAAAAAAGGATGAGCTAAAATGCCCCTTTGTATTGTGAGCTAAATGCTCCCTTTTTATTTTGTCGACATTTACTTTTGTATTGCTAGCAGTTATTATTTTTATTGTGTCATGACATTTTTTTTTCTTCTCTAAACATTTATTAGGTGGTGGTCAGCAGTAATTTTGCAATTGTATAATTTTGTCTGAATATGTTTAAGATTTTCTTAATTGCTTATGCCAACCAAACAGAGCATTTAATTAAATTTTTTTAAATACATTAATTGTAACTAATAAAAAAAAATTTCTTCAAAATTTTTTTCCTGGTTGAGGGGAGTATATATGTGATGAAGATCACATATCTAATTTAAAAATCATTTAATTTGGCTTTCTTTAATGTAATCTATCCAAAATTCAAGAGTTCTAAATCACTTCTGTTTTCATATTTCGGCTTTTAAATCTGTATATTTACTTTTCCCTGTATGCACTATTCTTTTTGTTCTTCGTCTCTTCAGACCGGTGTGCTAAAAATAGATTATATTGCGTCCGTTTGCAAAATCAACGGCCTTTTTGAGTTTCTTCTTGGCATCCTGCTGGCGTAAGTTATTTAGATGTTCCCCTGCGACGACTTTAAAATTATTTGCTCGCGATTACGTCATTGTAATTTTATTGGATTAACTGTTAGGGTTGCTCTGGAATTGGCGCTATTAATCTCAGCCAAGTTATTGTTCTCGCCAATGTGTAATTCTGTGCTGGCGTAATTTTTAAATCATTCCACCTTAATTTCACTGTCCATATAGGACGTATTTTTATTTTCGCTGAGCCACCACCGCCGTTATAATAATGTTTCAATAGTATATGTTTAATAAAATAGTTTTTCAGTATGTAACGTCTTTTTATTATATTGCAACTATAAGTGCATCGAACCTGGATTATCACGTATCACAACGCAGTCAGTAATTTTAAAACAGCCCAACTAATTAACCTTCTTTACACTTGTATTTCCATATATAGGTAATGAATAACTATTTTTGCGATGATACAGTATTTTTGAATGCTTTTCGTCTATATAAATGTAAATATTGAAAACATTACATAAAATGAAAATTGGCATGTTATTGAAATGGATATTTTAAAAATGTATACATAGAATTAATGATTAAAAAAACTGAATGAAATTTCCATAAGATTCACTCTGTTTTACAGTTCTGAACCTTGCTGTCTCTACAGTATGCTGCTGACAGAGAGAATCATAGATAAAATTTCTTCTATTTTCATGTGTCAACAGTGATGCCAGATTCATTACAAACAATATTATCAGTTAACTTAAGTGGAACTGTTAAACAAAATTTTGCGAATATGTTATGTCTTACCGAATTACGAAAAACTTACCTAGGTATAATTAGTAATGTTTTAACTATGCTAATAATATGAAAGTAAAACCTGCAGAGGCTATGTGAAAATTGTCGGAAAAACTGAAAATGTGCTAATTTCATGTTGTAATATTACCTTTTAAACATTATAAAAACAGAACTATTTTTCCTGTTATAATACTGCGTTCAATTTTTGGTTTTATTCCATTTTTTTTTTCCAAAACCACGGTTAAAAATATTCATACAATATCATCATCTATCATCCCACTTCAATTAAGGAAGAAATGCCTGCTTTCAGAAAAGGCAAATTTTCCTAGAAAACTTTCCGAAGAAACTTAAGAGAAATATTCTTCCTTGACGCACATGAATCGAGAAAAATGACGAATAAACTTTAAAGAAAAAGTAAAAGAAGGAGAAGAAAATGTCCTTAATTGGAGAAGATAGAGCGTATCCTCAATAATTTTCTGCTTTCCAATGTGCACGATCCGTAAAACGAAATGTTTTCTCTTTAAACGAAATCAGACTAGAAATATTAATGAAAAAGTCTTCGTTCTTTTCAGCAACATTTGCTTTGTTCTGGGTTTTATTTTTCTAAAATGTAATGTGGCATTTCCATTTTAAGAAAAGGAAACATATACAAAGTTATAATACGTATTTCTTGGCTTATAAGTAGTGTAAACTTGACACTCATATATCATGACTGCAAATTGCTTGGCGTTTTTAGTAAATTGTTTGTTTAATTTTTTCAGCAATCAGCTGTGCATGTATTAATAAAATATTTAAGTATATTTAAAGTAAAATTTTCTAAAACCTATCGAATTATATACAATTTCATTTTAACTTCTATTTATTGGCTACTGTTATAATATCAACCCATATATCCGCTTATCTGAAACTCATTAATGTATCTTTATTGCATTATTTTGTCTATATGCAACTTAAGCTCAAGTTTATTCTCTCGGGTCATTATGAAACCGATGTTACTACCGTTTGGTGTTCTGCAAATCGCTGAAAAAAAGAATCGATTTATGTTTTTGATTGAAGAAGCTATTGATTTCTTAAAAGCTATTCAGGGATTCTCTGATTGATGTCAAGAACGTATGTTATACGTGAAATTAAAACGATAATATACTGCTCAGTAGTAACGGTTTGATGCATAGTAGTTTCTTTTTTTAATGAAACCTCAACATAATACTGTTTCTAACGAGCCTAAAAGAATGCATAAACCAGTATTAAAAAATACCATGTTTCATTTCTTAAAAATATGTAGTATAAACAGACATTTTGTCTTTATTTATTTATGCAATTTGAAATTACTTTACACAGTTATTACAAGATAAATCTTTTACATTGCACCGATTATCGAATACTTTACAACACTAATGATTTATAAATACACTTGGTATTCGTTATTAAAGTTTTCCTACAGCGTAAACAGCGAAAATTACTGATCAGAATGCTCCTATATAAAATTGCAAGAGCCCTAATGACACCAGAAAATTAGTTCAAAAGTCACCATCAGGTGGCATTCATAATCTTACAGCTTATGATATGCAAATTCTATCACCATTCAAAGATGTAAAACCTGTTTTAAACTACTTCAACGTGTTCTTTGCTTGCGAATGTTTAATAGCGCTAAAACGTTGTGAATGGTGGTGACCTTTTTGAACTATTTTTCCTTTTTTCTTCCAAAGCAAATCTCTCCCCCTTGGTTTCCTTAAAAGCAAGAACCTGAGAAAGTGACACGCCTGTGAGATGATCACATGCCATCTGAGATTTTCACAAAAAATTACCAATTGCTATTTACCTTACTATATTAGCAAATCCAAACACTTTTGTTCCAAGGCTGGGTAGCGGTTTTTATGCCGTCCTCTCCCCCAACTCCCTAAAAATACAGCGTTTTTTTTTTGGTTTTTTTTTGTTTTGTTTTCATAGAAAATGGTTTTATCAGAACGCTATCAAGGCAGATTAAGATACAAATGAAATGATTTCAAAAATATTTATTCTATTTTTTTTTTGTTTTACATATGGAAAACTTTCAAACAAATTCTTTCTTTTTTGAAAACAAAGATATATGTTGCATCTGTCATATTTTACAAATAGACACCTGTGGTTTCATCTGGGGACTGCTTGCATTCATCTGGAATGGATATAACATTTTTTCTAAGCATGGATAAACGGGCTTAGACAAGTATTCTTATGATTTTCCAGAATTTTATTTTTAGTTGGAGATCGTCCACCGATAGTTGTCAACAGCAATGTGCAGAAATCCTAGAAATTTCGCAAATCCTTTTGGATACAGCTCTCCGACATGTTCACAACGTATCTCGTTTTCACAATATTCTCTGATGGGAGATATCTGGAAGAGCCCTGCTGCTCTAACAACAATTCCCAAAACTTGATCGTTCTCGCTTTCCCTCAGTATAATTGAAATTTCCGATTTTTCTCTGGACACAGGATACATTTGTTTGTTCGACAAATACTGGAGTTATATCTCTCGAAAAACAAATTTGAAATTCAAGAGCTCATGGTAGAGGCTCTGGGAAATAAAAAGAAAAGTATCACCTTTTGTAAAAGGAAAAAAGTTGGTTTTTTATGTCAAAGAATTTTTTGAAATTTCCAGTGATGTCTTTTCGTCTATATTTTGCATATTTCTGCTATTTTCAAGAAAATTTTCATCATCATCTTCATCTGTGCTTTGTTCAAGGAAAATGACTGAATAGTAGCATATATGCTATAGCATAAGCAATATCACATAAAAACTCGTCTTCAGTGTAGTCATCATATATATCTGATAAATCGATTTTCATGATATTCATAAAGCTTTAGCGTCTTCTAAGTTTTTGAAGACAATTTTCACGATTTCCTACACAAATACTGTGATGAAGTGCATGGCTGAAAAGAAATGAATTTATTCAAAATACTAAAACTTAGAAAATATGTTTTTTAATTTAATAAATAAAAGATAAAAGTAAAAGCTATTAAAATGATTTTTAAAACAATTAAGCTTTAAGCTCATTTACAAAACTAAATTTACTGTCATCTTTCATTTATATTATTTTTTTACAGGAAAATATTTTTGATAATTAAGAAATGCCTAAATCTAAATTATATAACCATTGTATCCGAAAATAAATTCACATAAATAGCACCATAAAGGCACATTAATAGCACTATTATAAAATTTAAAGCACGAAAGAAAACTCTATTACAAAAGTACCTTTTCCTTGTCAGAATAGCAACGCTTAGTAACATGAATGTCCGTGGCAGCATAATGCTACCATGACTTTCGAACTCTTCCAAACAGTACGAATGAAACTTTTAGAAAAGATTTTGTATCCAGTGAAAAAACCAAGCATTCCTTACATATACATTACAATCATCAACTTATTTTTATAATAAATATTTGTAAAATAATCGAAAAGCTTGCCATTAGAAACAAGCTTTCTAATGGAAAGCTTTTCTTCTGTTTTCTTTGTTGGCTTCTATTAAATAAGCGAGGAGGTAAAAGAGGTATCACTTACCTCCTTCAAAGGCGTAAGTCCGTTTAACTCCTCCGTCATCCCGCTAAATTAGCTGGAACGAAAACTGGAATACACGACATTATTAATTGTATATATTTTAGTTTCGTGCTCTTGAATGAGTACAATATATTTATTTTCCGTCTAGGTTATACAATATACATTTTAAGAGGAATATCATGTTTACAAAGATTGAATTTTGGCTGGTCGGGATGTCGACCGCTTAGCAGCAGCGCATGGAAGAGAGTGACTTGAAAGTACAGCATGCATGCGTTCTTGCCCCCACGGTTGCCAGGGGCCCCATAGCACGTGTTAAGTAAGGGGCCCTCGTTTGGGTAATTATCACATGCAGATCCATACATCTACATGTGCGGACATCGACGCGTGCAGGAGAAACTGGGTCAGGGAAAGAGTTCGAAAGTTTCATAGTTTTATATTTCCCAACACTCCTGCCTAAAACTTGAAACGTTCAATAATCGTTCAAAATGACAGTTCTATGTCCTATAAAGCTCCTTCGTGGAAGAGCTTTTGTCAGGATGTCTGCAGTCATTGAGTCAGTGGGGACGTATTGAAAAGTTATCACCTTGTCTTCTACCAAATGCTTGAGAAGATGGTATCTCAGGTCTATATGTTTTGTTTTGTGATGATGTCTGTCTGATTTGGCCAATTTAATGCACGATTGGTTGTCTTCAAACACGGTCACTGGATAGTCTTGCGGCATGTCCAGTTCCTTTAGTAGATTTATTAGCCACGCAATTTCTTGTGCAGCACTGGCAGCAGAGACGTATTCCGCCTCAGCTGATGACAATGTCACGCACAGCTGTTTCTTGGAAACCCAGTAAATAGGATTATTTCCTAGCATAAATAGATTTCCAGAGATGGATTTTCGATCTGCTGGATCGTTGGCCCAATCCGCATCTGCGTAAACTTTTAGGACAGGTTCCTCAAAATTTGTAAAAGTCAGTTTAAGGTCAATTGTTGTCTTGAGGTATCTGATGGTTCTTTTGACGGCTTCCCAATCTTTCGCTCTGGGATTTTGATTTCTTCGGCTTAAGATGTTCACAGCGGCACTTATATCTGGTCTAGATATGGTGGAAATATATAGTAGTGCACCTACAGCCTGTCTGTATTTAGTGTTGTTTGGCAAGAGATTTTCGTCATCTAGTGTTTTAATGTAGCCTGGCTCCATGGGTGTTTCTGTTGGTTTTGAGTTTTCTAAACTGAATTTAGTTATTAGTTCTTGAATTTTGTTAGTTTGATCAAGTGTCATTGTGTTTTTATTTGGTCGATTTATGTTTATGCCTAAGTAGTATTTGGCTTCGCCTAAATCAGTTACAGGGTATTCGCTCTTTAATTTATTTATGAGTTTGTCAATGTTTTGATCTTCTGCGATTAGTAGATCATCTACATAAACAATAACATATGTCGTTTTGTTATTTACTGTTTGTTTATACATGCATTTGTCAACCGAGCTCTGTTGAAAGCCGAATTTGGTTAGAGATTGGTGGATTTTTAAGTTCCAAGCTCTAGCAGCTTGTTTCAGCCCATATATTGCCTTTTTAAGTTTACAAACTTTGTGTTCCTCTCCGGGGACTACATGCCCTTCGGGCTGATGCATATACACTTCTTCCTCTAATTCTCCGTGTAAAAATGCAGTTTTTATATCGATATGTCTAAGACTTAAATTTTTATATACAGCCATTGCCAAAAAACTCCTTATCGTTGTATGAGACGCAACAGGTGCAAAGGTCTCGTCATAGTCTACTCAGTATTTTTGGGAGAAACCTTTTGCAACAAGCCTTGCTTTGTATTTTTCTACTGAGCCTTGACTATTATATTTTAATTTAAAAGCCCATTTGCATCCAATAACTTTTGTTCCAGGGGGGGCTACAACTAAATCCCATGTGTTATTATCATGAAGTGAATTTATTTCGTCTAGTGTTGCGTTTACCCATTTTTCCTTCTCCACGGGGTTTTCCATTTTTTGAATTTCATCCCAACTTTTAGGTTCTACTATCCTGGTATTATTTATTACATATGCAAATCTATCAGGAGGAACGCCTTTATTACTCCTCTCTGATCTGCGAGGATAATTTTGTGTACCATTTGAGTTAGCAGGAATATTATTTGTATTTTGTACATTGTCGTCGGCGCTATCTAATTCAACACCGATCAATTGCTGTATAGGTTGAGGATTACCGCTGTTTGATTTTCCTTCCCCGTTATGTGATTCATCATTTTTAATTATTTCCTGATTTCTGTCTTCTAGGAATTTGACTGTTCTACTTATAATTACATTTCTACCGTTGGTACAAATTCTATATCCCTTACTCCTATTATCATAACCTACGAATTTCCCTTCTGTAGCGGTGTTGTCAAGTTTTCCTCTATGTAATTTTTGAATATATGCAAATGCGCGACAACCGAACGTTTTAATATTTGATAGATCTGGTTTACGACCAGTCCATTTCTCATAGGGAGTGGAATCACAGGATTGTGTAGGGAGCCTATTTTGCAAATACGTCGCTGTGTTAATGGCTTCCCCCCAAAAGGAGTTAGGTAAATCACCCTCCTTAAGGAGACACCGACACATCTCCATCAAGGTGCGATTTTTGCGTTCCGCAAGCCCGTTCTGAGGTGCAGAGTACGGAACTGTCAGTTGGTGATCTATTCCCTCTCTCTTCATATATTCATCAAATTCTTTCCCTATGTACTCCCCTCCGTTATCGGAACGGATTGCCTGCACTTTTCTTCCAAACTTATTTGCGGTCATTGCCACATACTCCTTAAATTTAGAGAAAACTTCATGTTTATTTTTTAATAGATATATTACAGTAAACCGGCTAAAGTCATCTATGAAGGTCAAAAAATAGTATTTCCCACCAATTGTTGGGGTTTGCATTGGTCCACAGAGGTCAGTGTGTACCAATTCTATCGCCTTTGTGGCTCTGAAACTCGCAATTTTTGGATATGGACTATCAGAAAGTTTCGACATAATACAGGTTTCACATACATTATCATGTTTACATTCATCTATTTCAATCCCTATAGCCAAATCTTTATTCACTAATTCTTTTATATGATTGACATTTCTATGACCCAATCTTTTATGCCAATTATATATACAATTTTTATTTTCACATACGTTAACTAAGTTTGCGGTGTGGTATGCGGCATTGTTTATATTACACTCATACAAATTATTATTTACATAACCTTCAATATAAGTTTTATCCCCATGTATAATTTCACACTTGTTTTTGTCAAATACCACCGTACAACCGTTCTCAGTTGCCCTTTTTACAGACAGTAAATTTGCTTCGATTTCGGGTACAAATAGAACATTACGCAGTGTAATTTTATTAATCTCTCCTCCCGATGTTTTTGCCTTGAATTCTATGTCTCCTGACCCGTAGGAGGTCAACGATTTTCCGTTAGCAATTACAACATCGCTTATATTGGTGTCATTTATTCTAGTGAATAAATTTTTATTATTTGAAATGTGTGATGAACTGCCAGAGTCTATTATCCAATTTTTACCTGGACTTCCAGCTAATAGTGCTAAATTTTTAAATTTAGATGCGGTGTCACTAGCTCTATCTGTATAATTTCGGTTCGACTCTTCCTCAAATCTGTGTCTATCGTTTGATTCAAAGCATAGTGATGAATTAGCTTGTTTGGATGTGAAATTTTGATTTTTGTATCTTGTGTTATTGTTCTGTAATTTCTTAAGGTGCCAGCATTCTAATTTTGTGTGATTTTTCATTTTACAGTGTGAACAATATTTAGTTTCTCGTCTATAATTGTTGTTGTGTTTTTTGTTTGTTTGAAATGCTTTAGTAAAATTTTCAGACGGTCGGCTATTCTCAATACGTCTGTTGTATTCATCTATTAGCTTGCTTCTAATAAACTCCGGATTTAATTCCTCTTCAGGTCTCGCTTCTAGTGCCGTTATCAGCGTGTCATAGCTCTCCGGCAGGGAACATAAAAACAACGCCGATATGTGAGAGTCACTGATCTTTTCCCCTATGGCCTTTAACCTCTCAACCAGTTCGACTATTTTAGTCGTATGCTCTAGCATATTTCCTCTCTCGTCAAGTTTTGTGCTATATAATTTTCTCAATAGATACAGCTTGCTAGAGAGGTTACACCTTTCGTGTATGGTTCTCAGAGCTTCCCATGTAGCCTTTGCGGTTGTGAGATTTTTCACATGTACTATTTGGGAATCTTCAATGAATAAATTGATTAAGGCTCTAGCCTTGTTATCTTTCTTTCGCCATGTATCGGTTATTGGCGTTGGCGGATCATCTGTTAAGAGATCATTAAGATCTTCTTTTATCAACAGCATCTCCAATTTGAATTTCCAGTTTGAATAATTATGTTGGTTTAATTTCTCAACCACTTGGCTTTCTTTAAATGAAGCCATATTAATTTTTTTTTGTTTGACAATGTCCTCAGAAATTTTAATATTCTTTCAAGGCACTGAGACTATTCAGTCTCATAATCTATTAAATAAGCGAGGAGGTAAAAGAGGTATTACTTACCTCCTTCAAAGGCGTAAGTCCGTTTAACTCCTCCGTCATCCCGCTAAATTAGCTGGAACGAAAACTGGAATACACGACATTATTAATTGTATATATTTTAGTTTCGTGCTCTTGAATGAGTACAATATATTTATTTTCCGTCTAGGTTATACAATATACATTTTAAGAGGAATATCATGTTTATAAAGATTGAATTTTGGCTGGTCGGGATGTCGACCGCTTAGCAGCAGCGCATGGAAGAGAGTGACTTGAAAGTACAGCATGCATGCGTTCTTGCCCCCACGGTTGCCAGGGGCCCCATAGCACGTGTTAAGTAAGGGGCCCTCGTTTGGGTAATTATCACATGCAGATCCATACATCTACATGTGCGGACATCGACGCGTGCAGGAGAAACTGGGTCAGGGAAAGAGTTCGAAAGTTTCATAGTTTTATATTTCCCAACACTCCTGCCTAAAACTTGAAGCGTTCAATAATCGTTCAAAATGACAGTTCTATGTCCTATAAAGCTCCTTCGTGGAAGAGCTTTTGTCAGGATGTCTGCAGTCATTGAGTCAGTGGGGACGTATTGAAAAGTTATCACCTTGTCTTCTACCAAATGCTTGAGAAGATGGTATCTCAGGTCTATATGTTTTGTTTTGTAATGATGTCTGTCTGATTTGGCCAATTTAATGCACGATTGGTTGTCTTCAAACACGGTCACTGGATAGTCTTGCGGCATGTCCAGTTCCTTTAGTAGATTTATTAGCCGCGCAATTTCTTGTGCAGCACTGGCAGCAGAGACGTATTCCGCCTCAGCTGATGACAATGTCACGCACAGCTGTTTCTTGGAAACCCAGTAAATAGGATTATTTCCTAGCATAAATAGATTTCCAGAGATGGATTTTCGATCTGCTGGATCGTTGGCCCAATCCGCATCTGCGTAAACTTTTAGGACAGGTTCCTCAAAATTTGTAAAAGTCAGTTTAAGGTCAATTGTTGTCTTGAGGTATCTGATGGTTCTTTTGACGGCTTCCCAATCTTTCGCTCTGGGATTTTGATTCCTTCGGCTTAAGATGTTCACAGCGGCACTTATATCTGGTCTAGATATGGTGGAAATATATAGTAGTGCACCTACAGCCTGTCTGTATTTAGTGTTGTTTGGCAAGAGATTTTCGTCATCTAGTGTTTTAATGTAGCCTGGCTCCATGGGTGTTTCTGTTGGTTTTGAGTTTTCTAAACTGAATTTAGTTATTAGTTCTTGAATTTTGTTAGTTTGATCAAGTGTCATTGTGTTTTTATTTGGTCGATTTATGTTTATGCCTAAGTAGTATTTGGCTTCGCCTAAATCAGTTACAGGGTATTCGCTCTTTAATTTATTTATGAGTTTGTCAATGTTTTGATCTTCTCCTGCGATTAGTAGATCATCTACATAAACAATAACATATGTCGTTTTGTTATTTACTGTTTGTTTATACATGCATTTGTCAACCGAGCTCTGTTGAAAGCCGAATTTGGTTAGAGATTGGTGGATTTTTAAGTTCCAAGCTCTAGCAGCTTGTTTCAGCCCATATATTGCCTTTTTAAGTTTACAAACTTTGTGTTCCTCTCCGGGGACTACATGCCCTTCGGGCTGATGCATATACACTTCTTCCTCTAATTCTCCGTGTAAAAATGCAGTTTTTATATCGATATGTCTAAGACTTAAATTTTTATATACAGCCATTGCCAAAAAACTCCTTATCGTTGTATGAGACGCAACAGGTGCAAAGGTCTCGTCATAGTCTACTCAGTATTTTTGGGAGAAACCTTTTGCAACAAGCCTTGCTTTGTATTTTTCTACTGAGCCTTGACTATTATATTTTAATTTAAAAGCCCATTTGCATCCAATAACTTTTGTTCCAGGGGGGGCTACAACTAAATCCCATGTGTTATTATCATGAAGTGAATTTATTTCGTCTAGTGTTGCGTTTACCCATTTTTCCTTCTCCACGAGGTTTTCCATTTTTTGAATTTCATCCCAACTTTTAGGTTCTACTATCCTGGTATTATTTATTACATA
Organism: Cheiracanthium punctorium; assembly: GCA_038373885.1. Taxonomy (NCBI): domain Eukaryota; kingdom Metazoa; phylum Arthropoda; class Arachnida; order Araneae; family Cheiracanthiidae; genus Cheiracanthium; species Cheiracanthium punctorium. Next base: position 65,198 of record JAWZYV010002776.1, read on the forward strand.
TGCAAATCTATCAGGAGGAACGCCTTTATTACTCCTCTCTGATCTGCGAGGATAATTTTGTGTACCATTTGAGTTAGCAGGAATATTATTTGGATTTTGTACATTGTCGCCGGCGCTATCTAATTCAACACCGATCAATTGCTGTATAGGTTGAGGATTACCGCTGTTTGATTTTCCTTCCCCGTTATGTGATTCATCATTTTTAATTATTTCCTGATTTCTGTCTTCTAGGAATTTGACTGTTCTACTTATAATTACATTTCTACCGTTGGTACAAATTCTATATCCCTTACTCCTATTATCATAACCTACGAATTTCCCTTCTGTAGCGGTGTTGTCAAGTTTTCCTCTATGTAATTTTTGAATATATGCAAATGCGCGACAACCGAACGTTTTAATATTTGATAGATCTGGTTTACGACCAGTCCATTTCTCATAGGGAGTGGAATCACAGGATTGTGTAGGGAGCCTATTTTGCAAATACGTCGCAGTGTTAATGGCTTCCCCCCAAAAGGAGTTAGGTAAATCACCCTCCTTAAGGAGACACCGACACATCTCCATCAAGGTGCGATTTTTGCGTTCCGCAACCCCGTTCTGAGGTGCAGAGTACGGAACTGTCAGTTGGTGATCTATTCCCTCTCTCTTCATATATTCATCAAATTCTTTCCCTATGTACTCCCCTCCGTTATCGGAGCGGATTGCCTGCACTTTTCTTCCAAACTCATTTGCGGTCATTGCCACATACTCCTTAAATTTAGAGAAAACTTCATGTTTATTTTTTAATAGATATATTACAGTAAACCGGCTAAAGTCATCTATGAAGGTCAAAAAATAGTATTTCCCACCAATTGTTGGGGTTTGCATTGGTCCACAGAGGTCAGTGTGCACCAATTCTATCGCCTTTGTGGCTCTGAAACTCGCAATTTTTGGATATGGACTATCAGAAAGTTTCGACATAATACAGGTTTCACATACATTATCATGTTTACATTCATCTATTTCAATCCCTATAGCCAAATCTTTATTCACTAATTCTTTTATATGATTGACATTTCTATGACCCAATCTTTTATGCCATTTATATATACAATTTTTATTTTCACATACATTAACTAAGTTTGCGGTGTGGTATGCGGCATTGTTTATATTACACTCATACAAATTATTATTTACATAACCTTCAATATAAGTTTTATCCCCATGTATAATTTCACACTTGTTTTTGTCAAATACCACCGTACAACCGTTCTCAGTTGCCCTTTTTACAGACAGTAAATTTGCTTCGATTTCGGGTACAAATAGAACATTACGCAGTGTAATTTTATTAATCTCTCCTCCCGATGTTTTTGCCTTGAATTCTATGTCTCCTGACCCGTAGGAGGTCAACGATTTTCCGTTAGCAATTACAACATCGCTTATATTGGTGTCATTTATTCTAGTGAATAAATTTTTATTATTTGAAATGTGTGATGAACTGCCAGAGTCTATTATCCAATTTTTACCTGGACTTCCAGCTAATAGTGCTAAATTTTTAAATTTAGATGCGGTGTCACTAGCTCTATCTGTATAATTTCGGTTCGACTCTTCCTCAAATCTGTGTCTATCGTTTGATTCAAAGCATAGTGATGAATTAGCTTGTTTGGATGTGAAATTTTGATTTTTGTATCTTGTGTTATTGTTCTGTAATTTCTTAAGGTGCCAGCATTCTAATTTTGTGTGATTTTTCATTTTACAGTGTGAACAATATTTAGTTTCTCGTCTATAATTGTTGTTGTGTTTTTTGTTTGTTTGAAATGCTTTAGTAAAATTTTCAGACGGTCGGCTATTCTCAATACGTCTGTTGTATTCATCTATTAGCTTGCTTCTAATAAACTCCGGATTTAATTCCTCTTCAGGTCTCGCTTCTAGTGCCGTTATCAGCGTGTCATAGCTCTCCGGCAGGGAACATAAAAACAACGCCGATATGTGAGAGTCACTGATCTTTTCCCCTATGGCCTTTAACCTCTCAACCAGTTCGAGTATTTTAGTCGTATGCTCTAGCATATTTCCTCTCTCGTCAAGTTTTGTGCTATATAATTTTCTCAATAGATACAGCTTGCTAGAGAGGTTACACCTTTCGTGTATGGTCCTCAGAGCTTCCCATGTAGCCTTTGCGGTTGTGAGATTTTTCACATGTACTATTTGGGAATCTTCAATGAATAAATTGATTAAGGCTCTAGCCTTGTTATCTTTCTTTCGCCATGTATCGGTTATTGGCGTTGGCGGATCATCTGTTAAGAGATCATTAAGATCTTCTTTTATCAACAGCATCTCCAATTTGAATTTCCAGTTTGAATAATTATGTTGGTTTAATTTCTCAACCACTTGGCTTTCTTTAAATGAAGCCATATTAATTTTTTTTTGTTTGACAATGTCCTCAGAAATTTTAATATTCTTTCAAGGCACTGAGACTATTCAGTCTCATAATCTATTAAATAAGCGAGGAGGTAAAAGAGGTATTACTTACCTCCTTCAAAGGCGTAAGTCCGTTTAACTCCTCCGTCATCCCGCTAAATTAGCTGGAACGAAAACTGGAATACACGACATTATTAATTGTATATATTTTAGTTTCGTGCTCTTGAATGAGTACAATATATTTATTTTCCGTCTAGGTTATACAATATACATTTTAAGAGGAATATCATGTTTACAAAGATTGAATTTTGGCTGGTCGGGATGTCGACCGCTTAGCAGCAGCGCATGGAAGAGAGTGACTTGAAAGTACAGCATGCATGCGTTCTTGCCCCCACGGTTGCCAGGGGCCCCATAGCACGTGTTAAGTAAGGGGCCCTCGTTTGGGTAATTATCACATGCAGATCCATACATCTACATGTGCGGACATCGACGCGTGCAGGAGAAACTGGGTCAGGGAAAGAGTTCGAAAGTTTCATAGTTTTATATTTCCCAACACATCCATGCTCTCAAAACTATGAATCGTTCAATAATCGCTTCAAACCTGACAGTTCTATGGTCCTCATTAAAGCTCCTTCGTGGAAGAGCTCTTGTCAGGATGTACTGCAATCACTGAGTCAACGTCCGACGGAGCGTGCATCGACACAAGTTATCACCTAGCTCATTCTACCAAATTGCTTATCGAAGATCGCATCTCAGTACAATCATTCAATATTTTCAGTTATGAAGACCGCCTGAATTTTGCGCAATTTAATGCACTATCTGTGATTGATCTATCAAAACAAAATCGACATGTTCAGATCTTAAATACGCACCAAGTGCTATTATTGAAGCGTATCATGGTTATGCGCGTCCATTTTCATCTTATCCATTAGTGGAGAGTGTATCATTATTCATGAGTGTGCGTATTTTCTTCCTGTTTCCTAAAACCCATCTGGAATCGAGACGTATTCCGCCTCAGCTGATGACAATGTCACGCACAGCTGTTTCTTGGAAACCCAGTAAATAGGATTATTTCCTAGCATAAATAGATTTCCAGAGATGGATTTTCCGATCTGCTGGGATCGTTGGCCCAATCCGCATCTGCGTAAACTTTTAGGACAGGTTCCTCAAAATTTGTAAAAGTCAGTTTAAGGTCAATTGTTGTCTTGAGGTATCTGATGGTTCTTTTGACGGCTTCCCAATCTTTCGCTCTGGGATTTTGATTCCTTCGGCTTAAGATGTTCACAGCGGCACTTATATCTGGTCTAGATATGGTGGAAATATATAGTAGTGCACCTACAGCCTGTCTGTATTTAGTGTTGTTTGGCAAGAGATTTTCGTCATCTAGTGTTTTAATGTAGCCTGGCTCCATGGGTGTTTCTGTTGGTTTTGAGTTTTCTAAACTGAATTTAGTTATTAGTTCTTGAATTTTGTTAGTTTGATCAAGTGTCATTGTGTTTTTATTTGGTCGATTTATGTTTATGCCTAAGTAGTATTTGGCTTCGCCTAAATCAGTTACAGGGTATTCGCTCTTTAATTTATTTATGAGTTTGTCAATGTTTTGATCTTCTCCTGCGATTAGTAGATCATCTACATAAACAATAACATATGTCGTTTTGTTATTTACTGTTTGTTTATACATGCATTTGTCAACCGAGCTCTGTTGAAAGCCGAATTTGGTTAGAGATTGGTGGATTTTTAAGTTCCAAGCTCTAGCAGCTTGTTTCAGCCCATATATTGCCTTTTTAAGTTTACAAACTTTGTGTTCCTCTCCGGGGACTACATGCCCTTCGGGCTGATGCATATACACTTCTTCCTCTAATTCTCCGTGTAAAAATGCAGTTTTTATATCGATATGTCTAAGACTTAAATTTTTATATACAGCCATTGCCAAAAAACTCCTTATCGTTGTATGAGACGCAACAGGTGCAAAGGTCTCGTCATAGTCTACTCAGTATTTTTGGGAGAAACCTTTTGCAACAAGCCTTGCTTTGTATTTTTCTACTGAGCCTTGACTATTATATTTTAATTTAAAAGCCCATTTGCATCCAATAACTTTTGTTCCAGGGGGGGCTACAACTAAATCCCATGTGTTATTATCATGAAGTGAATTTATTTCGTCTAGTGTTGCGTTTACCCATTTTTCCTTCTCCACGAGGTTTTCCATTTTTTGAATTTCATCCCAACTTTTAGGTTCTACTATCCTGGTATTATTTATTACATATGCAAATCTATCAGGAGGAACGCCTTTATTACTCCTCTCTGATCTGCGAGGATAATTTTGTGTACCATTTGAGTTAGCAGGAATATTATTTGGATTTTGTACATTGTCGCCGGCGCTATCTAATTCAACACCGATCAATTGCTGTATAGGTTGAGGATTACCGCTGTTTGATTTTCCTTCCCCGTTATGTGATTCATCATTTTTAATTATTTCCTGATTTCTGTCTTCTAGGAATTTGACTGTTCTACTTATAATTACATTTCTACCGTTGGTACAAATTCTATATCCCTTACTCCTATTATCATAACCTACGAATTTCCCTTCTGTAGCGGTGTTGTCAAGTTTTCCTCTATGTAATTTTTGAATATATGCAAATGCGCGACAACCGAACGTTTTAATATTTGATAGATCTGGTTTACGACCAGTCCATTTCTCATAGGGAGTGGAATCACAGGATTGTGTAGGGAGCCTATTTTGCAAATACGTCGCAGTGTTAATGGCTTCCCCCCAAAAGGAGTTAGGTAAATCACCCTCCTTAAGGAGACACCGACACATCTCCATCAAGGTGCGATTTTTGCGTTCCGCAACCCCGTTCTGAGGTGCAGAGTACGGAACTGTCAGTTGGTGATCTATTCCCTCTCTCTTCATATATTCATCAAATTCTTTCCCTATGTACTCCCCTCCGTTATCGGAGCGGATTGCCTGCACTTTTCTTCCAAACTCATTTGCGGTCATTGCCACATACTCCTTAAATTTAGAGAAAACTTCATGTTTATTTTTTAATAGATATATTACAGTAAACCGGCTAAAGTCATCTATGAAGGTCAAAAAATAGTATTTCCCACCAATTGTTGGGGTTTGCATTGGTCCACAGAGGTCAGTGTGCACCAATTCTATCGCCTTTGTGGCTCTGAAACTCGCAATTTTTGGATATGGACTATCAGAAAGTTTCGACATAATACAGGTTTCACATACATTATCATGTTTACATTCATCTATTTCAATCCCTATAGCCAAATCTTTATTCACTAATTCTTTTATATGATTGACATTTCTATGACCCAATCTTTTATGCCATTTATATATACAATTTTTATTTTCACATACATTAACTAAGTTTGCGGTGTGGTATGCGGCATTGTTTATATTACACTCATACAAATTATTATTTACATAACCTTCAATATAAGTTTTATCCCCATGTATAATTTCACACTTGTTTTTGTCAAATACCACCGTACAACCGTTCTCAGTTGCCCTTTTTACAGACAGTAAATTTGCTTCGATTTCGGGTACAAATAGAACATTACGCAGTGTAATTTTATTAATCTCTCCTCCCGATGTTTTTGCCTTGAATTCTATGTCTCCTGACCCGTAGGAGGTCAACGATTTTCCGTTAGCAATTACAACATCGCTTATATTGGTGTCATTTATTCTAGTGAATAAATTTTTATTATTTGAAATGTGTGATGAACTGCCAGAGTCTATTATCCAATTTTTACCTGGACTTCCAGCTAATAGTGCTAAATTTTTAAATTTAGATGCGGTGTCACTAGCTCTATCTGTATAATTTCGGTTCGACTCTTCCTCAAATCTGTGTCTATCGTTTGATTCAAAGCATAGTGATGAATTAGCTTGTTTGGATGTGAAATTTTGATTTTTGTATCTTGTGTTATTGTTCTGTAATTTCTTAAGGTGCCAGCATTCTAATTTTGTGTGATTTTTCATTTTACAGTGTGAACAATATTTAGTTTCTCGTCTATAATTGTTGTTGTGTTTTTTGTTTGTTTGAAATGCTTTAGTAAAATTTTCAGACGGTCGGCTATTCTCAATACGTCTGTTGTATTCATCTATTAGCTTGCTTCTAATAAACTCCGGATTTAATTCCTCTTCAGGTCTCGCTTCTAGTGCCGTTATCAGCGTGTCATAGCTCTCCGGCAGGGAACATAAAAACAACGCCGATATGTGAGAGTCACTGATCTTTTCCCCTATGGCCTTTAACCTCTCAACCAGTTCGAGTATTTTAGTCGTATGCTCTAGCATATTTCCTCTCTCGTCAAGTTTTGTGCTATATAATTTTCTCAATAGATACAGCTTGCTAGAGAGGTTACACCTTTCGTGTATGGTCCTCAGAGCTTCCCATGTAGCCTTTGCGGTTGTGAGATTTTTCACATGTACTATTTGGGAATCTTCAATGAATAAATTGATTAAGGCTCTAGCCTTGTTATCTTTCTTTCGCCATGTATCGGTTATTGGCGTTGGCGGATCATCTGTTAAGAGATCATTAAGATCTTCTTTTATCAACAGCATCTCCAATTTGAATTTCCAGTTTGAATAATTATGTTGGTTTAATTTCTCAACCACTTGGCTTTCTTTAAATGAAGCCATATTAATTTTTTTTTGTTTGACAATGTCCTCAGAAATTTTAATATTCTTTCAAGGCACTGAGACTATTCAGTCTCATAATCTATTAAATAAGCGAGGAGGTAAAAGAGGTATTACTTACCTCCTTCAAAGGCGTAAGTCCGTTTAACTCCTCCGTCATCCCGCTAAATTAGCTGGAACGAAAACTGGAATACACGACATTATTAATTGTATATATTTTAGTTTCGTGCTCTTGAATGAGTACAATATATTTATTTTCCGTCTAGGTTATACAATATACATTTTAAGAGGAATATCATGTTTACAAAGATTGAATTTTGGCTGGTCGGGATGTCGACCGCTTAGCAGCAGCGCATGGAAGAGAGTGACTTGAAAGTACAGCATGCATGCGTTCTTGCCCCCACGGTTGCCAGGGGCCCCATAGCACGTGTTAAGTAAGGGGCCCTCGTTTGGGTAATTATCACATGCAGATCCATACATCTACATGTGCGGACATCGACGCGTGCAGGAGAAACTGGGTCAGGGAAAGAGTTCGAAAGTTTCATAGTTTTATATTTCCCAACAGCTTCATCCATGCTTTTTCAAAAATATTTTTCGTCCATTAATGCTGCTTCCTGGGAACCTAAACTACTATGGGTACTCATTAAACCGTTGTGGACGAACACGTGGAGGATGGAACGCAATCACGGGACCGAACGCTCCGAAACGGAGCGTTGCATCGGCCCACGGATTTTTAGCAGCTAAGCCTAATTTTACAAAATTGATTATCTGAAATCAGCATTTCAATACAATCATTCAAAATTTTCAAGTTATGAAACCCCCGAAATTTTTCAGCAATTTTGGCACTATCTAGTAGAATTGAAAAATTATACAAAAAAAAAAATCTGAAACATTTTCAGATTTTAAATACGCACCAAAGTGCTATATATTGAAAGCGTATCATGGTTTATGCGTCGTCCCTATTTTTCATCCTTATTCCATTAAGTTGGAGAGTGTATCATTATTCATGAGTGTGCCGTATTTTTCTTCCTTTTTTCCTAAAACCCATCTTTGGAATCGAAATCTATCTTAAAATCGCCTACTAAAACTATTTTACAATCGTTGCCAAGTATATTATAACTATACTTCACCGTTTTAAATATTGTTTCGAATGTCCATCATAATCCATGAGTGTGCCGTGTTTTTTCTGGTTTGACTGCTACTTTAACACCCAGACTCTCGCCAAGGTGGCGATCATTAAACATATCGAGCTACCACGACGATTTTTTGTATTTATGTGACAATAGTAATTTAGAGTAAAAATGGCGATTCGGAACAACATGTAAGTAAAGCATTCCGTTACATTTTTATTTATTTTGGAATGCCAATTAGTGTAGTTTTAATAATTAAGTGTCTTCAAATTCCTTAACTGGTGCGTTTATCGCTTATTTGTTCACTTTAGTTTTCATATAGTTCTTTTGGGAGCGTTGAAACTTGTCCATATGTCATAGAGACCCATGACTGCGAAGCTCGCCAAAGTGCGGGATTTTTTAGGTTTCCTTGAGCGGGGGCGTTAAAATAGGAATCAACTCTTACTTGTACCGTAAAACACATCTTTGGAATCGAAATCTATCTTAAAATCAACTACTGAAACTGTTTTACAATCTTGAAGGCATATTCCAACTATGTCCCGTAGACATTTTAAATACTGTTTGGAATGGGCATCATAATCCATGAGTGTACCGTGTTTTCCTTTCTTGTTCCATAAAACACTTCTTCGGAATAGAAATCTACATTGAAATCGCCTACCAAAGATGTTTAACAATTTTCGCCCGGCATAGTCAAACCATACTTCACCTTTATAAATACCATTTGGAAAGTGTATCATAATCTATGAGTGTACCGTATTTATCTTCTCTGTTCTATAAAACACTTCTTCGGAATTAAAATCTATATCAAAATCGCCTACTAAAACTATTTTAAAATATTCGCCAGGCGTTTTCTAACTATGCTCGAAATATATTTATAATAAATTGTCGCGTTTTGGCGCCAAATTTAGCGATCAATTATCAAAAATTACAAACCTTGTGCGACTTTCAACAGTTTATTAACGCCCCCCCCCCTCTCCACATTATCTGGCAAACACATTTGAAAAGTGACTCGACGCAAAAATTGTACCAAAATCGTGTCTACACAAAAAGCAAGGTTGAAATTAATAGCACTCTGGTGCTAAAAATAAAAAAGATCGGTCCATTTTCAAATCCCGCAAACGCGACGCTGGGCTGATAAGAGAGGAATCTTTGCGTCGCGTATACGGGACGCTGGTCGCGAAAGGGTTAAAGAAAGGATTAAATAGTTTTATGACTTTACAATTACATTAAGAAATTATTTTCTTGTAAAAATGTAGCATTTAAAGTATGCTAGCATACATGCTACTACGGGCATTAGAGAGTTAAAAGCGGAAGACACGACCTCGGAAATCCATTAAGGGACGGAACTTCATATTTCTAGAGTACTCCTCTCAGGTGCACACGCCTTAATATAAGAGCGTCAGATGGGTCTCAGTTCGAAGAAAAAATGGCTTTTGAAAATTCAAACTCAGCTTACCGGTATCAGCCCGATTATTACGCAAGCCCGAAATTTTTCATCAATTTTTCATTCTATTATAAGTAGAAAAATACTATGCTTAGACCCGAATTTAGCGCCAGATAGGTTTTGATGGAAAATGATCTGTCAAAAAATATCGCGTCATATTCTGGTTAATACGGTATATACTAATACGTATCCTCGTTCGACTGTGGACTGTTCAGTTGGTAACGGGCAAGCGCTCAAACTGGACGTCTGGAGCTCGATGCTCTCGCTGGGATTGTTTATTTTTTTCCCAATTTGTTTAATCAATTGTTAAGTTAAATAAATTTTGTATTTATCAGTATCAATCATTTTATTATTTTATTTTTTAGAGAAAAGGCATATTAAAGATTAATTGATATTTTAATCACTATATTAAAACTTTTACTTTTTAAAATAAAAAATAATTAATAATTACGATAATAGGACTATAAAGTGTTTTAATGTGTAAAAATTTCTAACTTGTGTGTTATTTAATTTAATTTTACATGCATTTGGGATTAAAAAATAGAACCTGAATGATAAGTTTTAGAAAAACATTTAAAAGAACACATTTTCTGACCTAAAGCATAAAGGACTTAGTGCAAGAACAATGTTCTTTAAGAAGTTCAGCTGGAAACAAAGATAATTTAGATTCAAGAAGATTTTTTCAGAAAGTTTAGTTTCATAGCTTAGTCTCATAGAAAGTCTGTCTTCAGAAATTTTAGCAACATACCAGGCATATCGTTTTATTTTACCAAAAATTCGTAATGACGCTTGATGATGATTGTGATTGGTTACGGCAACGCTGCATTAGGGAGATCTGCCAAGGCGGGGGGGGTTGCCTTCGTAGGAGGAGTTTCTAAGGGGTTCTAACGCGTATACACGTTACATCTGGAGAAAACCTACCAAAACTCCAGACCGTTAGATCGACAGCCGCGCGATGGGACCCGAAAGAGGGGACCTGGACACTTCGGCCATCTACCATTTTCAGTGGCATAACCACTGTGCCATGGTGAGGCTCCTTGATGATGAAGAAGTGATTGAATTTAATAGAGTCTTCCGGTGAATTTACTTCCCAATTTTGTTCGATTAAATATGCTGAATTTTATGTAAATGCACATTTTGGAATATTAATCGTAGAAGTAGGCAATTCATTGTCATCTTGGAAAATTTCATCATAAATTTCAGGTTTTGCTTGACTTACCGAAGAGTGTATGCGAAAAGGAAAATTTTCTTTTCCCACGTAAAGTTTTAAACAATCTTGAAGAAAGTCGGAAACTACAAACTCTGCGAAATCCAGAAATAAACTGAAGGTTGGCCCAGAGATTGTACTGTAGCAGCAGTGGTAAAACTGCCGAAAAATTGTATACAATAGTAAGATGATCAAAATCTGCTATCCTTGGTCCCTCACTCCTTGGGAGCATTCTTTGTTTTAAATCGAGCAATTTGTGAAGTAGCTGCTCTCTAACATTCATGTGAATATTGGTACGTCCGAGACGGTTTAGTAGAATTCAAAAGAAAATTTTATGACCATTCAAGTGTTTATAACTCAAAACAGTTAATTAGATTTCTATGATAGAAATATTTTTAGTTACTATTATTAAATATTATTGTTCTAACTATTCGATATTTTTTATTTTAATCAGTACACTTAATATATTATTTAAAAACCTTTTTTTTAAGCAAAACAAAATGTTTGAAGTTTGTAAATAATAGATTTATTTAATTGAACGAATTGGAGGAAAGATAAAACACCCAAGTGCGAGCCTTGAACCATGGACATATGTGATTGAGAAGGGAGGCGAGACGTGCTAGGGAAATTTAAATGTATTGTGGTTGAATGGAGAGTGCGGTTGTCGGGATCTGAGATCAGACTTGCGGACATCAGCTGACACTTTTGCCAAGTTCTGTCTTAAGACCCATAATGCACCGGTACCTCTTTCCCGTGTATGTAACAAGATTAGCTAATTATCTGATGAATCTATCACACATCCGCTTAAATAACAAAACCTGTAATGCAACGCCGGCTTACAAAGCTAGTTTATACATATAGAAGAACATAGTGAGTAATTAAAATACACCGACAGTCATATTTAAACATTTCATTGAATTAGCTTTCATACAGCCAATTATGTGTGAATTATCATGTGCAATTTCGCAAAAGTGGTAGGAATGCTAGACAGACACTTGTGTATATTGCACAATTCTCAACTAATGCATTATAATTAATCAAGCAAACAATGTCAACATAATTGTTGGCCGTGTAAGCTCCGTGAAATATAGAACTATTTGTTAAAAATGATAAATATTTAATAAGTATAGTTAAATTTTCGCTTCATCAACTACTAAATTTCCTGTTTAGTTAATCACCAAAGAAATAAAGGAGGTAAAAGTCCAATTCTATTAAAAAATACATTCAAACATTTCTATTCTAAATGTTTTATTTTAGGACGCGAAGATTTTAGTAACAATCTATCCAATTTTCTCTTTAGAAAAAAATGCAGATGCGACGGATGGTGGTTTATATGAGACTGTAATCATTTACATATTTCTAACTTACATAAAGGAATGCATTAATTTAATTTTCAAAAAATATTTATTCTGTATTATGATCGTATAAGAACTTTTCAGTATTTTTAATTTCACGTAAATTCTTATACCTCGATTTAAAGCCTAGACATTTGAGTTTTAGTTTCTAAAAGAATAAAAGAGAATTTCCTGTTTTAAAGTGACTTATCAGAAAACGTATTCTAAATAAAATAAACTGTATAAAAGTTTGATAAAAGATGAATTATGTTAAATTTATATATTTTCTTAATCACTACTGTCACAAAATAAAATATTAATAAATTTAAATTACTGATTTTTGGTGAAACATTTTTTTCATGGACTGTAAAATTTATTTTTTAAATCAAAATTAATAAAATTACTGGCATTTCTACATTAAGAGATAGCTTGATTTGGTTGTAAAACGTTAAACTGAAGTTATATGTATATCTCAGATGATATGTGACAGCTATTCATTGCAAATTCTGATTGCAATAGAGTTATTTCAAATTGCATGTAAATGAAATCTAGCATAAATCTCATATTCCAGGAGTTTAAGGAAATAGCCTTGTATATCTGGACGTTACAATGTAAATATGAATTAGTGCGCAGATAATCCTTAATACGTTTCCTTACATTGCGTTAATGCAATCTTTCAAGCTACATAAGCACTCTGAGTAAATCTGCAACTGTAGTTAATAAGACATGATACTAATACCTAAGCCTGACAAATATGTAAAGGTTATTTAATGTGTAAATCAATTTACTAAATACCGTTTGATTACTAAATACGTTAAATTAAACTAACTTGTAAGGTATAAAGGCAGAATTACCGTAAGTTGATGCTCTCTTTTGAAAGATAAATTATAAAAAACTTTCCAACAAAGTCAAAAAGTAATTTTGATTTCTGTCTTCCTGCACGTGCTCTAACAACCATAAATAAGAATTAATTGGCAAGAAATTTATTCATTTTATTGTTACATAATATAACCTTGTACTCAATTTAAAAAGGCGTATACAGCATGAATATTTTTTTTATAGGAGCACAAAAATGTCTTACCTATGAGCTCGCATTAGTGGAAGTACACTTTAGTGAAATATTTTTATTTCACACAAAACAAAATAAATGGGTATTACGGTATTTTATTAATGCTGCAACTGTAGTTAATATGATGATACTAATACTTAAGCCTAACAAATATGTAAAGGTTATTTAATGTGTAAAGCAATTAGCTAAATACCGTTTGATTACTAAATGTGTTAGATAAAACTAACTTGTAGTGGCTATGCCACTTTTTTTCTATATTCACCAAAATAGCTTGTTTGTGCAATATCTGAAGGACGGCCGGTGGCTGGGTGTCCTTGATCTTGCAGTCGCAAATGTTACTCCTGCATACCCAAAACAAGTTTCTCGCAGCACTTTAAGTTCCTTCGCCATATAAAAATTTCCGACGCCGTGACAGCGCACTTGGTGCTATCATCACTATTAAGTACCGTGCTGGAAGATGAATCGAAGCAGCTCAGCAGTCGAGACTAGTGGTGTGTTGTTTACTCGGGGCCTTTGAGAAAGGTGGGGGGAGCCTCCACCCCGCCCCCCAACACTCGCAAAATTCTATTATACCTTGGATGCCTTATTAACCTTATATGCCTTATATACCTGATTAACTCTTTGGATGCAAGGACTTCCTTGAAGAATGCAACAAATCCTTTCGACGTGTAAGGACTCTCTCGAAAATCTTGCTCAAGCAGCAGTTAACATTCATGAAGTATCGATATGTCGAAACTAGCAATCGCATCAGCCCAGAGTGCCGATTCTCAGTCCTCCCTTGAAAAAGAAATTCAAGAGTTGAAATCTCAGGTACGTCGTCAATTCTAGACGAGAAAAATATAGCTGTTGGCAGACGTAGCCAAAGTAGTTCTAGGCAGCGTAAAGGACAGTCTTTTCGAAAATCAAATTCGCATGGGTTGCGCTGGTATCATTGGAAATTTCGCGAGAAGGCTACTAAACGTTCAGTGTCTTGTTCCTTTTCGGAAAACTAGAAACGTCAGCTGTAATGATGGCTACGGTGGATCGAGATAAGTCAGATCGTCTTTTTGTCGCTCATCGCAAAAATGGTAATAGATTTTTAGTTGGAACGGGTGCATCTCTTAGTTGCCTCCCTTCTGAAATACACAAACCTAGCAAGCAGAGTAATTTGTCATTAACTGCAGCAAACGATAGTCGGATAAAGACATACGGGGTTACACACATGGAAATCAACTTAGGGGGTTGAGGAGATTTTTTCCATTTGCTTTTATAGTAGCGGATATCCTTAGTGTCGATTTCTTGAGTAAATACGGTTTAGTGGTCGAACTAAAGCACAGAGTGACTGACAGTCTTGCCAATGTTAAAATTCGAGTTGTCGTTCCCAACCAAGAAAAAGCTTTTACTACCCCAGTCTCCGAGGATTCACCCTTCTGTCAAATTTTAATAGAATTTCCAGGATTGTTTAAAAAAATCTTATTAATTTCTTTTATTTTTAAATTCCATCAAATTTTACTGCGATTTCCAGTATTGTTTTAAAAATCTTACCCCCATAGCTAGAACTGATGGAGTTTTCCATTTCAGAGAAACTAAAGGACATTCCATTTATTCTCAAGTCTGACGTATGTCTCAGAAAAACTTCAAGTTTTAAAAGAGGAGTTTAAAGAATTACTTGCAGCAGGTATTATTGAACCCTCAAAAAGCTAGTGGAGTAGCCCTATTCATTCTGTAAAGAAATAAAATGGGTTATGGCGAATATGCGGAGATTACCGCCGGTTAAATAATATCACAATCCCGGATAGGTATCCAACCCCCCCCCCCCCCACATCCCTGACTTCGCACATTTATTGCATGGTAAGGTAATTTTTTCTATAATAGACTTAGTTAAGGCTAATAACCAAATACCTGATAACCCAGCAGACGTTCTCAAAACAGCTTTAATTACTCCTTTATGCTTATTTGAGTACATCTATATGTACTTTGGACTTCGGAACGTGGGACAGACATTTCAGTGTCATATTGACAATGTCATGCGACGCTTGGTGGATGCTACGCCTACTTGGACGACAAACTCGTAGCGTCCCCAAATGCCGATATTCATAAGCAAGACTTACGTTAATTGTTTAAAAGGCCTAATGCACACGTCATTGTCGTAAATCCAAATAAATGTCTTTTCGGTCAGGAAAGCCTAGATTACCTAGGATTCCAAATTTCAGCTGACAGTCTAAGGTCCTTGCCGAGCAAAGTAAATGCTATCACTAACTTTCCTGAACCTTTGACTGTAGTGCAATTAAGTCGTTTTTTGGCCATGTTAAACTATTATCATCGTTTTATGAGACATGCTTTAGCTATAAAAGATCCTTCATTCACTGTAATCGTTGTAAAAAAGACAAAACTCCGATTGAATGGAACGAATTAACAACTATGGCATTTGAGGACTGCCGTAAAGCTCTTGCCGACGCGGCTTCACTTTCTTTTTACAATACCGATGCCGAATTGTCTTTGTCTATCGACGCATCGAACATAGCCGTTGGAGAAGTAATTCAGTAGTCATTCCAAGGTGAAATTCAACCTTTGAATATGACCTTTGAATGCGTTTTTCTCGTGTAAACTTAGAGATGTAGAGAAAAATTACAGCACCTTTCATAGGGAACTTTTAGCTATCTATTCCGCTATCAGGCACTTCCGTTACATGCTACACTGTAAGGACCGTGCTGGAAGATGAAGCAGTTCTGCAGTCAACAGCTGAGACTAGTGGTGTGTGCTTTTCCAGCCAGCCGCAACCATGCTCCTGCTAGTGTCATGCACCTGATGACGTGCCTGTGCTTCTTCTTGTTGTCATCTTCAACTCTCTTCAGGGGAGTTTTTTTTTCAACCAAGGAGAATGGAAGTTCCGTCACCGTCCAGCAAAATACAGCCAGCTGCATAAGAATCCTATGAATCTAAAATTGTTAAAGTTCATTTGTTACGTTCAGTTTTTGTTATATAGTCCTACGTTAAAATGTTCACAATAAAATTTGATGTGTTGCTAATATTTGTCATCCTTGTCTGAAGTCGTGAAGAGATCGACATTAACTTTTTTTTGTACCAATAGTTGGCACACCTGTTCAGTATAATACAGAGATACGATAAGTTAATGCGCTCCTTTGAAAGATAACTTATAAAGTACTTTCCAACAAAGTCAAAAATTAACTTTGATTTCCGTTTGTTCCCGTGTATAACTGTTATTTCCGTCTTCCTGCACGTGCTCAACAACCATAAATAGGAATTAATTGACAAGAAATTTATACATCTTATTGCTACGTAATATAAGATTGCACTCAATTTAAAAAAGTGTATATACCGTAAGTATTTCTTTAATAGGAATACAAAAAATATTTTATCCATGAGCAGGCATTGTTTGAAGCACATTTTAGCGGAATATTTTTATTTAAAACAAAACAAAACGGGTATTACGGTAGTTTTATAAATTTGTTTTCCGTTAAAAATTTTGTGTATATAGAAATACAGCTCTTTTACAGAAGCATAGAAAACAATTCACATGATGAAAGTATATGTGCGGTGACTTAAAGTCTTTCTTGTACAATAGTTGCTTCCAGAAAATGAATCTTCCTAGTAATAAATAATACGTATGCTATCGGGGGAAAAGGGGGCATTGTTCATCCCAAGGTTATATTTTCATAATTATTATCATTACATATAAGTTCCTTCAATTATTTTTGAAAGTATAATTGTAGCAGATAAAAATCCAGGTATTTAAAGAGGATGATTCCACAGTATAGTTTTATGATTTGTTTTCAAAAAACTTATTTTATTATTAGATAAGAAATTATCATTTATTTGATCCCTTTTTTGCATTCAAGCTTATAAAAACCATCTCTATTTGAAAGATTACTTTAGAAGTACAATTTGCGAAGTACTTTTTGTGATAAACGAGTAGAACAACTGATTCTCAAATTTGTTTATTCTATTTATTTTTTATTTTTTTAATTTTTTTTGTCAAAGGCTGTGCAGTAGCAACATGTAAAATTCAAACGAATAAACATTGTTAGACTGAACAGTCGATCTAGTTAGATGAGTAGTAGCTGTATGCCGTTAAAGTGAAGGGTTTTATTTCCATCGCTCTAAAGCATGTTTTCAAAAGGTTATAAACGAGGCTTAAAATAGAGATTGCCCGTGGCAAAAATGAAACAGAATGTGGGATAAGGTTAGTCACTGACTCCAATAAACTCACTGGTTTTATTTAAAACGAGACATTTCATGATCTAAAAATGCATTGCAAAAAGTTGCACGCACAAACGTTATTAACTACGTGAAAATATAAAAAGTTAGTGGGTTGGTCTATGTTCTATAGATTTTGAGTGTGTGAATAGCGTAAGTGCTGTATTAGTCAAAATGGCTTATTTGATGATTACAAAGTATTTTTTTATTAGTTCGTTTATTTATTTGACTATAAACTGCGCTCAGCTTCCTATAAGAATGCTTTCGAGGATTACTGGAAGCTTCTGCTGATTGTGTATTACCGTATAGAACTGTTGCACGGTTTTTTAATAGAAACTTTTGTTTAATAACCCTTAGTTCTTTAATAACCCCATTTTAATTGTATAGAACGGTTTGAACGAGTGTGGGGAGGGTGTGATTCTTACGCATGCTGACCTGCAGAACAAACTGCCAACGCAGACCGCTGTTGTTGATTTCTACAACATCTGCGTCCGCCTATGCTGCGCAAACATTCACGTTTATTGCAAAACAATCTCCCTATCCTGCTGCACGACAACGATCGTTGTCATGTCGCAAACAGTGTCACTCTTCTTTCGCAATTGTGGCAGAGGGAAATCTTGGAACACCCTACCTACTCACTTGACGCGAGTCCTTGTG
Organism: Cheiracanthium punctorium; assembly: GCA_038373885.1. NCBI lineage: Eukaryota > Metazoa > Arthropoda > Arachnida > Araneae > Cheiracanthiidae > Cheiracanthium > Cheiracanthium punctorium. Next base: position 83,278 of record JAWZYV010002776.1, read on the forward strand.
ACTTGGATCTGTTTTCGAAGTTGATGAAACACCCTTCGAGGCCGCAGATTTCATGACGTTGCATCTGTATACTCCGCGCAGTAGGGCGCTCCGTCGCTGACATCATCTACGAGCACCTTGCCAGTGGTCTCCAACGTCTTCCCGAAATTTGGCCAAAGGTTATAAACTTTGCATGTGATTACACAGAAGGTACGTATGTAATGCAATTGTACTTGTAAGTTCATTAAAAATTGATTTATACCTATGTTGCCATTGCTTAATTTACAGCCCTCGTATTTGAAAAATATTCTCACGCCATTCTTTAGGCTTAATAATATCATTTTTACTATACAGAGTGATTACATTTGCATTTAAAGAGGGCTGTAGAAAAAAACACTAGTTAAATGACGGGTAATTTGACCTAAACTGGAATGGAACAATAAGAAATGTTCTGACGAAAAAATAGTAGCTGGAAATTTTAAGATTTTTTCGTCATAATATGCGTCCCAAAGTTAGACCTGTCAGCACAACGTATATTAAAATCCTAATGCAAATAAAGTGATTGTTGAAAATTCAATGTTAAATTAACTGCAGTGTTGAATGTGCATTACTTTTATGACTCTTTACTGAGACATACACCGCATAAAAAGCAATACTTGCAAATGTGACATTCTTTGTTCATAGCCTATTTATCGCGACATGATGGTGCTATACTTAACAGGAAAATCTTTAGGATTTTAATTGATTAGAGCCTTTCCTTAAATGCAATAGTTTTTGGAACATCTTCAGCGCATTTGGCGCATAGTCATCGATCTTGTAAACAACTCCTAAAGCAGACCTCCATTCTTTATTGACAGGGTGAAGACGAGTGTCTTAGCCACAGAAAAAAAGGCCTTGCATGCAACTGACGTTTTCATAGCAAAGGATATGTGCGAAGCTCACATGACGTCTTTTAATTATAATGCGTACTATCAAGGGTACAGGGGTGATCAATAAACTCAATTTCGGAAAATAATTTTTGAATTCGAAATCCACTTACTTCAAGCATGTTTAAGTCAAATTACATATCATTTTGACCAGTGTTTCTTTCCTTTTTTAATTTCAAAAACGTGGAAGCGTTATTTAAATGACTTCTATATATGCAATTGAAAACTTAAATTTTTTCTTCTATTATTTGAGAACAAAAATTTAAACCAAGGCAGCACATGTTCTCTGTACGTTAACAGACGTTCAGAAAACATTGTTGTGCTGCTTGAAAAAGGATTTACTTAAAATGTCCTAAAATGTCTAAAAATTATAAATTGCAACCTATTTCGCAAACTGTTCTTAATCGGGTGTTCCAGGAAACGGTATTGTTACGAATTTTCGGGGCAACCCGCTGGTCTGGGGCTAAAAATAGTTTAAAATTCGTATTCTACGCTTCAAACAGTTAAATTTTGCTTTTTGTGGCGTCAAAATCGGTCAACTAGAACCGGAGATACGGAGGTTTCGGTTTCCCCATTGTTTTTCTATAGGATTCTAGAAATCTCGAGAAATATTGAAGTCCCTATTAAAGTCCCTACTTGGTCCTAGGGTTTCGATGACTTCACTTTTGGGGACCTATTTTTGGCGCCGAATTTGGCGACATTTGGGTCATTCGTCGCGATTTTCCCTATGGGGCCTGTAAAGCTGCTTTTGCTGCATTAAAAACACATAATAACCTAACATTTCTTTTCTATGACGTAATCAAATTTCCCGCTTTATGTAGAATCCGCGAGAAATAGACTCTTCGGGAAGCTCCTGGTAGATTCTGAGACACCTATAAATATGAGTGTTTCTTTGGCCCAAGTTCAGTGTGTGAGTTAGCTCCCGCAGTGTGGATTTTGAGTGAGTACGCTTGCTTTGCTCTGTGATAGAAGCGGTGTTTTCCGCGCACGTTTTCGAAGCTGTTTTTAAATACTGTGTGTCAATTCTTCATTGTTGAGTCTTGAGGGAGTGTTAGTGTTATCCCTCGTATATTTACACTGAATTTTACCTGTAGAATTGTTTCATTTTGTGCGAGAATTACAGCATTTGTGAGAACTTTAGATCTAAGCGGACTGTTAAAAGCACATTACTGTTGGATTGTACTTGTGAATCTTATCTTGTACAGGTAATTGTTCGGCGAAGTTCTAGAAGCAATAAAGTTTGTGTTCCATCCTGACAAGTGACTTTTTACTAGGACTTTCTACACCAACTGGACTTTAGAACGACGAACCCAGGAAACAAGCAGAGTGTTCTGCAACAATATCAATGTTTAGGTATATTTCATGTCGATAGTTGTCCTGTATGAAAATTTTATTCCTAAATACTATGAAAATAAAGGCATTCATTTTATTTTTTGCTTTTAAAAAAGTTTCCTTAATCTTTTGTACTTGAGCATAAAATACAGTATTTTTCAGTTGCGCGCAAGTAATCCTGTAGGATAATCGAGTAATTGAGTGAAAATATAAAAAGAACTTAAAAATTGCATCACAGGGAAAATAATTCTGAAAATTCTCAAATTCCAATTAGTCGGGAATAGCCCTAACAAAAAAAGTAGCAGAGTCTCAATCAGTACTTGAATAAAAATAGCATGCAACATTATAGGCGAATCAGTTGCAGGAACGCCGACATTCAGTGCGAAGAAAGGTCGGTTACTACAATTATAATTTTCTGATTTCACCAACCTGCAAAGTTATTATCTGGTAAGATTGTTATCAATAATGACAACACAAACGTCTGACGGTTTGCCGGCCGAATTGTATGGTGGGTAAAGCACCGCACTACGGTTTTGGGCTCAACTCCCGGCGGTCGGGGTTCGATCCCCAACAGGGCGTGGTTGTCATTTATCCGTCCCTTCATGGGGAGCGACGTTGGTCCTCCTACTAGGTGCCTCCATAATGAAGTGGCCAACAATTTCGGCCCGTTGTGGCTAAAGTCTTCCAAGGCAGCAGCCGGCCATTGGAAATAAAACGTCTGACGGTTTAGAAGGCAGACAGATCTCTTAGTAAAATCAAATTAATTTTTATATTATTTATGCGCAATTTATAAAACTATATGTGACGGTAATTTGTATAAGAAATGCATTTCATATCACGTAGAGAAATTCGAAACAGCGTTGTTACAAAGTTTTTTTATACACATAAAGTTAATGAGGTCTTTCGGAATCAAACATAAAAATTACGACAATCTCTCTTTTTTTCAAATGATACAAGCAGTAAAATTTATTTTTATATAGTTAAGACTATAGCTAGTTAATTTAAAAATCTCAAAAGAACAAAAGGCCATTGGCGTAGATCTCTTCGGCTTCAAATACAGCAGTCCACTATTAATTATTAGCTTCTGTGTATTAGATACTATACGTCATCTTCTTTTGAACCATTTTAGTCCTTTACACAAGTTAGAGAATCTTTAGAGTCAAATATCATAAAAATTGTCCAAAATTGCCACAACTTCTACCTTTTTTCTTTTTTTTTTTACAAGAGTATAAAGTAGAGATGATACCTTTTAAACTGAGGGTTAAGCTGTTGTGTATTCTGCATAGAAAAAAAAAATAGGTAGTTCTACGCCTGGTTGTTGTCATGACACTATCTTAACAGTGCACCAAAAGTACTCGTGCAATGACCAGCAGAAAATTTTGGCACAGACAACGTTGAAGTTGGATCGGGCTCAACACCGAGTCATTCCAGGAATTTCCCAAAACACTACCATTCGAAACTCTACCATTACAGTGATTAGTCGGAATGTGGAAATATACGTGTTTTAAGTTTAAATTATTTCAACTAATGTTTTAAAAGAAAGAAGAAAAAAATATTTCCTGATTACTCGACGTACTTTTCCTTTATTAAATTGCATACGTTTATGCGCAAATTAACATGACTTTTTCTCACCGATAACTTAATTTTTTAAAAGCTTTGTTGATTATATGTGAAGAAAATTGCGATGAAACTGATTTAGACTTATTTTTATTAAATATAGATTTGTTTAGTTCAAATGAAACAATGGGAGTTTTGTGGCAAGGTAAAGGTAAACATGGGTTATTTGCTTATCCCTTCATCACAGACTAGTTCAGAATATTTGGCAAATTAATTTTTATTCATTTACCTATATATATTACAAGTTAACAAATCTTACAATCAGTAGAATTATCCCATAGAAATGAGCTATGACCTATTGAAGAGATAATTTTAATAATACAACTAATATTTATTTCCAATAGACTATATAAGTCAATATTTTTTCTAGTCCCGGAAATATATTTTTCCTTCAAGGGTACTAAGGGCTTAAGATCCATTATTTACTTCAGCTGCGTTTTTAATGATGTTTAAGTAGTCGCCAACTTTCTTCTAAATTTCCTACTTCAAAGTCAACATCAAATTTCACAACTCAGTAAATTCAGTTGAAAAGTTGCTAAATTTCCACAAATGTATTAATTTTTTAATCAACTGTTTGAAAGTAAATTTAACTATTAGATATATAAAACTGTTCATTTGCAGTTATTAAAATTTATATAGCACATTCTAGAATATTACTGCATAATTTTAAAATAGTAAAGTAGAAAAATCTTTGAAGTGTGATATTTTAAGCTTTTTTTTAGTTTTCTCGAATAATTAATAAACTACGGGATCACTAAAAACTTACTTTGAAATACACCATGCGTATAATCTTTTAGTGTGTTTAGTGTGATTTAGGAAGATATGGACAAATGTGATGTGTGTAATGAAAACGGCTGTAATAACTGAGTATGCATATGCTGAACATTTTCGTAATCTGGGTGTAGTTGTGGTCTTATTAGTGTATGTAGAGAAATTGCTTGGCTCTTAGAGAAGATCACCAATGAGAATATTCTTTAATAATAAATTGATTGAATATCGTTTTTCAATTAAGATTTAGTCTGCCGTAAGTGTTTAATAATTTTTTTGTAAACACTAAAAATCGAGTAAAATGAGATTTTTGTATCCAGAAGTCAAAATTTGAGTTTATGAAGTGAAAGGTGTCAAAATTAATATGAGATTATAGAAAAGTTCAAACATTTAATTTTAAGTTCTAATTTTTCTCTTTATTCTCATAAAATTACAATTTTTTCAGAAGCTCGAAGAATTACATGTTTAATAATGTAGAGCTGTTTCATCGAGGAACACCTATATATTTCTAACGATCAGAGAGTTTTAATTTTTTTATTAGCTTTAATAAAATCTAAAATTACTATCAGTTTCAGCAAAATGCACGTACTTCCATTATGCAACAATGTTCTATGTTTATACTTCATTTCAAAAGCATGTAACACACAATTATAGCCTTTGCTTTTTATGTACTTATAATTTAAATTGTAGTTAGAAAAAAAAGATTTTATTGAATGATTTTACAAGTTCAGTATTATAATCGTTTTAGGTCGTTTATGCTCGTAGTTAAACAGAAAATGCACTCGAATTTCGTATTTTCATTAATACTATTTTATCTTAGCAGTAAAAATTTTTATGAATTTTTGTTTCATTTATGTATCATTACAGATATACTGTCATTTACAAAACAAATGTTCTATTAAATTTTAATTAAAGATGTAGTTTTAATGTCATTTTGATTTAGCAATGCCAATGTTCGAAGCTCAAAAAATTGTTGTAATAGCTGGTAAAATGATTTGAGCAGCTGATCTGCTTATCGTAAATGGTTAATATTTAGTGAATTGTTTTTAGGAATAGATTTTTTGTATGATTCAATATTTTTGAAATTGCTTTTATTTTGTGAAATTGTCTGTTTTAAAATTTTTCATAATAAGGAAACAAAATTTAAAACAGTAATCTATATCATATATATAATTATTGAAACATTCTGACATCCTTCTTATTTATCAGTTTTAATGTGAATACCTATTATGAAAGAAACTGTGTAGAAAAAAAATCATCTCCATAAATGTCAACGGTAACTGTTCACTTACTACTAGATATACACTTAAAACTATGTTTCCAGTAGATAAAATGGTTTTACTTCAAACTTCTCATCGACGGAAGAAAACTTTAGAGAGTATGTGTCAGACATCATCAGTCATACTCCTTTAAAATAGATGATCAAAACTGTTAAAACTCGTCAAAGTAAGTAATCCTTTTTCGATGTTAAATTTACAGTAAAGGCCTTTATAAAATTTTATTAAATGTCGTAAGAATTAATAGATTGTTTTTAAATGATGTCAACACAATTGATTAATTGTTTGGTTGATTGCATTTAAAGTAATAACATATCTACAAAATAATTCAAATATCAAACAGAAATCGTGTACAGTCAGAAAACGGCTTTTTTAACTCAGCACTAAGGTAAACTGTTAGAGCAATCGGTATAAAGACATTCTCTTAAATAAGATTTTTAAGAAGTAATTCTGGTCAGATAAAAATAAGATCAATAAATATAAGATTTTAGCATGTGAATTGAATTAAAATCAAAAGCTATATTCTTATACTTATTACTCAGATTTTTTCATTTTTAGATGCTTATTACATATAAAATATACTTTGTACACTAGTGATGAGTTCAGGCAGATTTTTTTAAGCCCGAGCCCATAGACATTTACCTCGAGCCCGCCCGAGCCCAAGCGATATTATTTAAGTCGAAGCCCGAGCTCCAATCCAAAATTTCAGCTAATAGGCAAAGAAAAGTCAATTACTTCATTGATAGACTATCGTAAATATTGCCGTTTGTGCAAATAAAAGACCTAATAGCAAAATCTAACGCACTTTCAAATTCTTTATATTCAAGGTTATTAAATAATAACAATTCGTTTATTTCTCCCATGAATCACTTTATAAAGTCTGTTTATAAGGAGTATGTTTAATAAAGGAGAAATTTATCACGAGCCTGATCCCGCCCGAGCCCGAACACAGTCTTTAATTACAGATCCGAGCCCGGGTCAGCACCGAGCTCGGGCTGAGCCCATCTCATCTCTAGTGTACACCCGCAGAAGTCCGTTGTAATCCTAATAATTTCTAAATGGCAAGAGCTATAGTCATAAAAGTGGGGTATTAGTATAGTAATGTTGCATGTGCTACGAAAGAAAAACGCTCACGGCGGCACCTGGCGGTTAAATATGGAGTTAGTGTTTTTATCTCAACAACGGCACGCTATACGGGTAAATAGTCGGTTGCAAAGTTGCTCAGCATCACCGATTTAGTAAGAAAAGAAATCTTGAGTATATTAATGTTAAAAATTGAAGGTGCAAAATGCAAGGCGTAAAACTGTATCACTGATGCTTTTGCCAGCGTGTCACCAGCCATGTTGTACAATGTGCAGCGGGAAATTGCAGTCCAGATATGTATTTTACTGACAGAACACAGTTTGAACATGAAAGATAAATGAATCTAATATCAGGTAAGTGCAGTTTTAGACCATAAAAATGTGCACTTTATGCCTTCAATTCGAAGCAATACTGTGCCCATTATTGTGCACATTGATGTTCGCAAGGTATCTTTTGTTACTAAATCGATGATACTGAGCAACTTTGTAACTGACTTTTTTCTCGTACCTCGTACCACTTTTGAGATAAGAAATTAAACTCAAATTCAGTCACCAGGTGGCATTGTAAGCGGTTTCTTGCTTAGCGCATGGCAACTTTACTATACCTAGACCCCACTTTTGCTACCATATCGCCTGCCGTTCAAAAATTATTTTGGTGACAACGGACTTTAACAGGCTAACTGCATATTTATTTGTAACGTAATTTCACCAATATTGCCTATTCTTTCTTAAGCTGATCTTTACTTTTGCATAAGTCCCAGTAATGTACAATATATTACTTATGTTATTAACTAGTTAATACAGTCGTTGTCTCTTAAATGAACGCATCAGCACTTATAAATGTATTTTTATTCTTAAATTATTATCAACAGAAAGTAAATAAATTCAACAATTATACAAAGCTCATTATAAAACTCGGCAAATCCCATTATTAATTTTAATATTTATTCTTTACACCACTTCAAACGCTTGTCTTACATTACTATTTTAGGCATATATTAAATGAATTGTAAATATGTTGCAGTTTTGTGTACAAGTAAAATTAGATAAATTCTGACTAATTGTTCATAATATATAAACTAATTTGAAGTACATTAAAAATATTTATATTATTTATATTTATTCATGAATTTATGAATTAATATAATTAAAATTAAATCAGAGTTAAAATGTATGCATTTCAAATACTTACATATTTCTAAATGTTAAAATAAATATTTAACTATCTTGTACCCCTTAAAAAGGCTGAGCTTTAAACACCGGTAAGCTAACCAGCATATTTTACTTTCAGTTATTCAAAAGTAAACCAAATTAGGTTTCCTTATGTACTTGATTTGTGATTTAATTATTTAATTACCTCTTATTACTAATTTCATTAAATATTAAATAAAATTAGTTTATTAAAAATTTATTTTCTAATGTTGATTGTAAATACTTAAATGATTTATGATCTCGAAATAATTTTTCATTTGGTTCTTGTTTGTATTTTATTCACTTCATGACTGTATGAGATGTAATAAAATATAAACTATTTTTGTCTTTTAATTAATAGTTTTTGAACTCTTTAAAAATCAGAGTATTTATTTCTTTGTTGTATCTAAAAATATTGCAATATTTCATTTTAACTTCTACGCAGTACTGTTTTTAAGTGTAATTTTATTGAAATGTAGTGTTCTTAGAAATCTGGTTTTTCATGAATTTTATCAGCATAAATTCTCCACATAGTAGTGGAATCTTTGATTGCATGTCCAATTTTAACAATAAAACAAAGCTTATATTTACAATAAGGTAGATCTTTTAGATACTAATAAATAAACATTAAAAGTACTATATGGAATAGAAGTTTTATTTTAACATGCCATAAATGAACCTTTATTAGAAGCTTATTGGATCAATCAAAATCCCTGATCACTTGTTTTCATTAACTGATCACACTTTCAACCTTAATGATTAACCGCAAGTAATGGTTTCTGACATTACTGTAACTGATGATGAGTTTCATGTACCTGCATTTGTGTAACAGACAAACATTTTGTAGAAACATCAGAATTTTTAAAAAATATATAATTGCATCAAATATTACTACATTGTTTTTCAATTTGACCATGAGACCTGAAGTTTAAAATTAGTGGATAATTTATTATTATTAACGAATATACATAGTATATTTAACAGAAACTATTTAGGCAAATCAGCATATGTAAATCCATTCTGATTTTTTAAAGCTTCAATATTTAAGTACAAATTCAAAAATAATTAAAATGTCTACAATTGTGTCTCCATTCACGATCCATCGATGATTTATTTACAGGGGGTTTCAAAAGGGTTCCAGCGAACTCTAAAGGTAGGTGAGGTATACCTAAACAAAGTATTTTTATATAGAAATATATAGATGGAAGCATCCAGTATGCACTCTAACGAAACAAGGATACAAAATAAATCAATGCAGAAATAGGTTACAAAAACAAATTTATTAAACGTTGTGTGCATAATATTAGAGAAGGTGCTCAAACTTTCTGCCATCTGCAATAATACAAGATTCACAACGGCGGGCAATGTATTAGCAAACTTGTTCCAGTAGCTCAGGCCTCTAAAGGACACGTTCTCCTTAAAAACACGTGATACGAGCAGCAGAGGTGACGGGGGGTCTCGTACTCAAGAACTTTCATGAATCCCTACAGCAAGAAATCAATGGGGGGAAAATCGGGGAATCGTGGTGGGCAGACTATGGATGATATTTTCAAGTATCGTGGATGAAATGCAAGGGCGCTTCATCGTGCTGAAACCATCCACTATTTCTTCATTGCTGTACAAATCTATCCTACTTTCCCTATTCCTTATATCTGAATGATGATCAATCGTGTTTCTCAGCTGACTTTAGGCCAAATAATGCCTTCTAGTGAGCGTATATGAAGTTTCCAAAACTGGTTTGACTGATTTACACTTAAAGTTTGCGGGAACTCTTTTGGAACACCCTGTACATGTCTACTTCTAAAAATGAGCTTAAAAATTGAAGTTAATCCTTTCTTTGTATCGGAAACCAGCTATCAAAATATCTTCAATTTACATGATATATTATTTATTCTCCCATAAAGATTTTGATTTAGCTTTCTCCCTGTAAAGTGAGCATACAAAAAATACTAAGTATTTTAAAGAAAAAAGCAAAAAACTCTGAAATCCTGACATTCGATAATGTGAATTTCAGCAACGCAAATTTGTGGTCTTAGGAAAAGATAAGATCATTATTAATGATTTACACCTGTTTAACTGTAACCTTTGATTATTTTATTTATTTTTTGCTGCATTCATACCGTATGAAAAGGCATTTTTTTGAAGCTTAAATAGCATGCCTTTAACTTAAACCCTTGCCTATGGAATATATTTGAAAAAAATGTGCGAAAATGCAATTCTTTTTTCTTTTTAATTTTGTTAATTAAGTCAGGTCGAGTGTTCCAAAATTGGCGCATTTGCGTTGCCCGAATTGAATGAATTCTGGTGGCACAGGCAAGGGGTTAATATATTTTTGCCCAGATATTTTTGCGACTTTCTTCGGTTTTCGCTAATACCAGCAATAAAAGATAAATTTCCGATGTCAGCTTCTTGTACAAGGGATGATTTCTTTTAAAATCATTATGTAAAAAAAAATTAAAATGTCGACATCCTACTTGGTCATGTTAAAATATTTTATGGAGTTGACGTTCAATACTCGTGAATAAAGGCTAGGAAAAATAAATAACGTTTTCGACTGATAGCAAAAATGCCGTCCCAAAAAGAGGACACTGGGCATAAATGGGTTAAACTAAGACAAAAGAAAACATTTTATGAAAACATAAAAAAGTTAAAATTTCAAGAATCGTAGTACAAAAATCAATAAAATTTCTACAACTAACTAATTCACGGATTTTTAAGAACTTTTTAGTGTTTATTAGAGTTTTTATACTTTAAAGAATGTAAACTTTTTGCAATACATTTTCATTAAAGTTTAGAAATGGTACATTTGCTTTAGAAAGAAAGACAGTTTAGGGAGACCTCTTTTTGTATTTATTCGAAAATAAGTAAGATACATCTCAAAATTAACATTTCGAACACTTTTAATATTAAATGTCATAATCTTCTCCACCATTCTGTCCATATTCATTGTCTTCATTGTTTATTTTTGTAAAGGCTATTATATTCTCTCTTTTGAGCAGGAGAAAATATAGTGGCTTGCATGGTTTCTACCCGAGACATATCGCTGGAACTGAAAACAACAATATTCCAAACGGCACGAAACGCAAGCTCGGTTATCATCAGGGTTGTTGTGCTAGGTTAACCTAACATCAGTGGCGACAAAATGGACGTAACTTCCAGTACATAATCGCACAATAACTTGTTCGTTTTGGAATTGTTTGTTTGGAAATACTAATCCTAAGTAATTTTAAAATTATGATATCTAAGTGATGAGAATGTAATTTGCTATTTGAAAACGATGTGAAACCCACTTTACAAACTTCTTTGACGAAACAGTGATACTGATTTGAAAAATTACTTAATAGCTCTATACTGCACTAAATTCGATTAAAATAATCAGCGTTTTAATTTTCGTATTCTTGGCATTAGACGTATTTTGAATTTCAGTAGTTCTTTATATAAAATAAAGTAAAGGGCTTTTAATTATTTAAAGGTATGAGCTAGTTTTGCTTCGTATTATTGGAATTAAATTTTACACGTACTGTCCCACCATAATATAACTATAATTACTAAACTATTAGTCATGTCTCAGTTGAAAAAAGTAATCACTTAAATGGGAAAGAAATCCAGTGGAGAAATCCATAATTAGAAGAAGCTTTTAGAGTATTTTTTGTGGATCATGGATTAATTTCTAGTAAACAAGATTATGGAAATGCTTTTGGATACTGTGCATGAGAACCACAAATTGCATCATGTGCATATACATGTTTATTGTCCTCAACATGAAAGGTTTGTGCACATTAAAATATGTTTCGTCTCTTCAATGGTATCTTACTGAGAATTTGGGTGATGCTTTTTCTGTGTATTGAGCGATTTGAATTTAAAATACCGAAGAATTTGAATTTAAATTATCGAAAAAAATTTGAAATTTTGAAGTGATTACTGTAGAATAAAAGTCAAGAGAGTATTACCACGAAATAAATCAGGTTTTAGCAATACTTATTGTGAAAAAAATGTATTTTTACATGTTTGTAACTTGAAATGCTAATAATTAGAATAAAACTTCATCATGCAGAAATAATTTTGAAACAAAATACAATGTACCCTAAAATTTATTTTTTTAAACTTTACTCACACGTATAAAAGACAAATAATATCGTCGTATTTACAGTAGTGTTTTACTAAGGTAAACTAATTTTTAACAGCAATTATTGGTAAAAAATGTGTTTTTATATGTTTGTAATTTGAAACCGTAATAATGGGTATAAAGAAATTACACAAGCAAAACTGAACAAAGTACACTGTGTCAAAAATCTTAAGATTGTTTTTTCTTTTCGAAACCGTCCTCACGTACTTAAAAAAGCGCTTACATTAGCAATATATTAGAAAGATGCTAAAAGTGTACTCGCCAGATTTTATTCCCTTGAATTTATTTGCATACATATTCATAAAAGGGAAGTTTGTCACTACACGATCAGTAGTCAAAGAACTAAACAAATAGCTGTTTTATGCAGGGCCTGATTTCTGGGAGGGTATTCGGGGCGATCGCCCGGGCTCCCAACAAAACGGGGGCCCGGGCGATCGCCCCGAATAATAATAAATTTTAAACTTCAAGAATCAAATTGTTCTTTAAGTTTAAAAATTTGTAAATTTTGAAAAAAGTTTTCGAAAAGCTTCAATGAAGCTTTTGCTCCGGGCTCCTAACTCTGCAAATCTGCACCTGGTTTTATAGATAACTTCCGAAAAGCTTAAGAGTATGTTTCTCATTACTTAGAAAGATAAAAATTTTCAGGAATGAGGATAAAGCACACGTGTTCAAAATTTTATAAACTTTTGAACCAAAATTTCCATATTTTTCTCCTCTGCAGTTTTAATAAATCTGTACTTTCTAAATCGCAATTAAATTTCAAAAATACTTTAAATTTTATTTTAATATTCTACCCAAACAGATTTTTTTGGGGGGTGGGGGGACAAAAATAAAATTTAGAATACTTTGCACTTTCTAAGCCTGATAAAAAAATATTACTTTTATTATTAAATTGAATTTTTTATTTCATTTTTAAGCAGATTTTAAATAAGTGACAAGTATTTCCAATTTGTATACCCTGGATAAGGATTTTGCTTTTGATTTTTCTAACAACGATTCATATCATAATGCATTTTACTGAAGACAGAATTAAGACACAATACCCATTACTGTTACGATTTATAGTTACATTCGTGATTTTCTAAACAATCTACTGAAAACAAAACCTTCGAAATTTCTGCGCGAATTTTAAGCATTTTATAACAACTATTTCTCTTTCTACATCGTCTTCATAAATCCCCACAGCCTCAGCTCTCTCTTACTGTACAAGAGTATTCCGGCTGTGAGTGACGGAACCATTAAGGGACGAAGCGATGTTCCATGTCGTGGAAGACAGCAGAAATCCTGCAGACTTCCCATGTCATGAACAATTGCAGCAGACCTCCAATCCACTTCGCCTATTCCCGCAACGGCTATATGTTAGATTTCAAATGCACTGCAAACTAGCTGTATTTAATATCCCCATTTTCACCGATACTCAAGAATATATTCTGCAGGTATTGAAACAATATACGAATATTTTTACATGTTAGACCAATTTTATGAAAGATTTTTTGTTCAGTAAATGGAATAGTATAACGAGTTATTTGTATTATTTTAGTACACAGAAACATTTTTGCGTTATCAAAATAATTAATAATTTGAAATAAATGTTTTTTAACAGCTGCTATCGTCTTAATGAATATTAAAATAAATACTTTATTGTAGAAATATTAGAATACTTCTAGATCGTTTTACGTACAACTTTTAATGAAATAAATTATATATTATGAAAATTGAATTTAAAAATTCCAACCGTTTTTAGTATACATGCATACAGCTGCGGGGGAAAAAAGGGCTTATTTTTCTTGTGAGGTTACTCAGATCTTAATAAGTTTATTTTTTTTTTATCTTCTGAAAGTTTTAAGAATTTTTTGTCTTTTAATCAAGGAAGGTGAACTGAAGCGTAAAAAAAATTACTATGTTGGGGAAATAATAAACTTAAATCGAAAAAAATGCAAAGTTATCCACATCAAACGACAGTGTCCAAGCTTCAGTTTTGTGTGTTCTTTGGAAATATATGTGTTTGAAAAACTCAAATTGTATCAAAACTACCACCGCCTGTTCCTTCAGATGATACAGAAAGGGAAGCATAAATGTTCATTTTTGAGTTTGCTTTAAGTAAATTTAATACAAATTGAAAAACTATAGGCTAACCTCCAATGAAAATATTATGTTTTCATCTCAAGCTATAACTGTTTCATTAAATTTGTTTTTTGAACTTAAATTTCAGATTTTTGTCTCACTAATGTTTATTATAAATATACAGCTCCGGGAAAAAGACGCCTACTTGACATTTTTTTGGCCGTCGTTCTTAGAGAAAAGTTACAGATACCAATCATTTACGATTGACGTACACTTTAATTTACTATGCATAAAAGTTTCATAAGGGGCCATCTCCATATTAAAATTCGCACCTTTTTTCCCAAAAGCAACCCCAAGATTTCACTTCATATTTCAAAACTTTAGCTCATTTTTAACACCGTATACCAATTTTCAATAAATTTTAACGGAAAATGAGTGAGTTATGAGCTTCCAAAGCCCCCCCCCCTTATGTTAAAATATTTTTTCATACTTTAATTCATATCTCATATAATATGTACAGTAAGAAGCTGGTTTTTATTCGTACTATTCGAACTAAACGACCCAAACATAGTTTCTATTATAATTTTTATTAAAATTATTAATATGAATTATGGATTATTCATTAATATTTTAAAAAATTATGAATAGCGACCTAGCCAAATTTCAATGGAAATAGATGCAGAAAGTAATATTACATGTCTTAGCAAAATTTCAAATATTTACGCTCAGTAGTTTAATTTATATTAAATAAAATGTGTTATTTTCATAAGAGACCATATATAAATTTATTAAGTGAAAAGTTTTTGAAAATTGCGTAAAAAAATGTAAATTACATTTCTTTTCTGCAAAAATAGTGAAAGATAGTGATAAAACAAATAGCAAAATTTGAAGCCAATAAATTGGAGGTTTGTACAGTTTGATGGTAATTCTATAAAGCGTCTATTGTTGCGCCCTCTACTCTATCCCCCCAAATAAAATAATTTCCATGTATGGATTAGATGCAATAGATGTATGCCTTCCAATGTAACGTCCTATTTCTGAAAAACTAACATCGTCAACATTCCAGACATGAATTTGATCTGTTTTAATATCTGAAACATCAGGTCTTTGGACTTCCCCAAACTTTATCAAACACTCAACTAACATTCAAAATCACATTTTCCTGCCTATATTTTCATCTGACTTGAAATTAAAATACCCTCAAAAATCTTATAAAAGTCTTGGACACTGCAGACGATAATATTAAATGAAGAAAGTGAAATAACAAACACAGTGATAATATTAGGTCGACAAAAAAAATAATTGCGTTTTTTACATGAAATTCAAGCAAATAAATTTTCAATCATGAAACCATTCTTTAAGTTCGACAGAAGCTGAGTAACATTCATGCTTGTAGTTAGCACATTGTCACACCTGGCAACATTTCACCTGTCTAAGAGAAGTTTCAAATACTCAATACCAACTTCAAAATTATAAAGATTTCCAAAATTGTAAGCAGTCGTTTTGCATATTTTTTTTAAATCATGTATACGGAACAAGGAGGTTTTGGAGTCATAGTTCATTTGGACCACTGACTAAATATTCTGATTTCTATTTCTGATATTCTTAGTACAAAAAACTTTAAGACTAGAAACAGTATTTTACCTGTAAATAATATTTATTCCTTTGAACTACAGTGAGCGAAATATTAAAGACAGGCGGAAAGTTCGGAACCTACAAATAGCGTTTTTCAATTTGCAGAAAGTCCATTAAAATTGCGCAAAAATAATTCGCAATATCTCCGGAAATTATCGCAGAAAATTGGGGAAAATTAATATTTATGGTGATTTCACAAATTTCCGTTCGTTTGAGAAAGTCAAAATATTATGTTGCCATGGAGAAAAACAAAGTAGATGCAGAATTAAATGTGAAGAAGGCTCCTTATGCAAATTAAATTAATAGTAAATTAAAGTATACGTTATTTGCAAACGTATGGTATGTCTAACTTAGGTGTACGACGAACGACCGCCCAGTAAAGTGCAAGTGAGCGTTTTCTTTCCCGCAGCTGTTTATTTTAGCGAAATATGATTCAACTAAATTATGTGTTTCGTTTTGCATGAAAAGATAAAAATGAATTACTTAAAAGTCTTACAAGGCCTATGGTCAACTTCTTGAATTAAAAAAAAATGTATATATCTTTATTTACAATACAGTTGTCTCAAAAGTTCATTGCCAAACTTAACATGCTGATCTGTTATACAATTACGAACAAGATATACATAGGAAGTTGTGTCTGGAAATGCAAACTGCGACAGCTAGACGGCGGTGTTCGCAGGCTCATGGTAGCGTGATCACTTCATCCTAGGGCAGTGGTGGTTAGTCACTAGCGGCCAGAGGAGCCTAGCCCCACCATCTAAATTAAAACCAATGCATATTATGCAGCACAATTCTTTTCATAATTTACCTTTACTATAAAGTAAATGCGCATTTTATTCTGTTTTAATACTACCCACTAAAAAAAAACGACAGTTATGTCGCTATCTAAAGCTTTACGGACAAGGAACATGAGTGCCTTGAATTTGAAGTCTTTTTCCATTATCGGGTTAACATATTTGGCTACTAAGAACAAAAGCCATATTGACACACCGTTAACATGTCTTCAAAGTGGCTTAGGGTAGGCGCACTATTAATTGACACTTTGCCCGATAATTCAATGTAAGGAGCTTTTATTTCAGAACTGTTATCAAATGGTGATATTTATTACCAATTTAGGCATTTGTCGTCCATTTTATGCAATTTTCTTTTACCTCCACTGGGTTCTAGGTATGAAAAATTAAGATTATAAATTGAGTGCTGAAAAGAAATCTGATTCTCAGAAGCTGGCTTAATTCTGAAATTAAGAATAGTTCATTATCAACCTGTTCCTGTTTGAAGCACATTTCATTTTAGAAATCAATATAAAGTGAATTGTATTAGATAATAGTACCTAAAGTAAATATGTACAGATTCTTTCTTTATTTATTTGTGTCAATTATTGGGTAGGAAAAATGGATTTCCCCAGTTTACACTTAAGTTAGTTACTGGTGTTTTAGCCTAGTTCATGATAACTGCATACTATCTCTAGTAAATGTAGTAAATATCTATTGAGAAGGTTATCTTTAGATAATTTTCAATATGCAGGTTATTCCAAAAAGATGCTAACACGCTTTAATTCTTTATCTAATAGAACTTTCATTAAATGGTGCTATCTTGTAACAATTTAGGCATTTATCTTAATTTTTTTTATCTCCAGGGGTTCTTGGTTGAAAATTTGAGGGTGCTATAAATATTGTGATTCTCAGTAGCTGGCTGGATGCTGAAATTAAGGTAAGTTCATTATCAACCCGTTTCTTCTTGAACAAGGGAATTCCGTTTACATGTGTATTCTCCTTTTTTTGAAACTGGGTTGCAACTGGAATGGTGGATGGATGTAGATATCTCTCCCCGTCTGTCCAGTACAGATGAACAATAACAGAGGGGGAAAGCATTACTATCAACCGCCCGTCTTCAAGAGGTTGATAAATTTCATACCATCTTCACCTGGGCTTAAAGTTCTACTCGCACTGTATTTAGAAAAAACTAAATATACTCGTTTTAGATTTATTTTATTATCTATCATATCTCTTAAACTCCCAAAGAATTAAAAAAAAAACGTTGCTTTTTATTTGAAGTCAAGTAGGGGAAGGTTGCGCAAAATGGTCCCGTTAAGGTTGATACTTGTATAAAATAACATAAGTGTTTAAATAAAACTTTGAACCTTTGCTATCGTATTTTATACTATATTTTTCATAGTAAACATATTTAATAATATTTTAAAAGTTACAATGAGTAATGATAAAAATAGAATTTTTAGAAACGATCTAAATGATCATTTTGTCCTCAACTAAAGGGCAATGTAATTCTTCACTTGAAAATAAGCGTAAATTGTTTGTTTGTTTTTATCGACAAAATAAAAATATGTAAAAGTAATTATGACTATACATAATGAAATAAAAGTTTTACAGTCATATAGCATGCATGATTTATTTTATAAAATTTTAAAACGGGTCACAAACAATAAAATGGAATATTTTAAAACTAATTCAATAATTATGGCGTACAATAAACGCAAAAATAAATTAAATAATGTAATGGGGAGTCATGCATTTTGAGAACGTCTGAAGGGCTGTGGAGTTTCTACAGGATCATTTTACCTGGCGATGTAGCTGCCACTTTAGGTCATATTACTGAAACACGCCGAGAAACATAACAGACGAAACAAATGTAATTCTCCCCTAAAAACAAACTCTATTCAGTAAAACAAGTCATATTTCTGCACATTAAAGACTGTATTTCTAAATAAATAGAAAAGTTAGTGCTTACCTAAAAGAGATTTGATAAAATCCAGTTAACCAAGCCACATTTCTGCACATTAAAGACTGTATTTCTAATTAAATAGAAAAGGTAGTGCTTACCTAAAAGAGATTTGATAAAACCCAGTGTTTTCAAAATTTCTACTGACACACGTAATACAAGGATCGCTTAAATACCGCCATTGCTTCTTCTTCACTTGGCACAACTAGTTTATGAGTTACCTGGTAGACAGCGCTGCCTGTATCTAAGAAATCATATGTGGGTCATCCGCTAGGATCATTCTCGGCCTCTTTTCCTACATTTTCCATAACAAGAACAGTACACTATGCATGCGACTGGTTTATGTGATTTATTTACAATTTACCCTTTAATTCACATAGGTGTGCGGTGTGGCATAGAGATGGAAAAAAGAAGCAAAAAACTACTGAAGGGGATGCCCGTAGTATGCTTCTAAAATCATCAAACAGAGCATATCATACACATCTTTACACAAATAGAACACTCGTAGTGGTATGAAACTTTCCACGTTAGAAAACTGTTGTATTAGATAGTCTGCAATGGCGTATGCACGGTAGTTGAAAAATGAGGTGGGATTTTAAGTTTACATAAAACAAACGTTTCTGATCAAAACGTTTTTGACAATTCCGTTAATTTTAATTGAATGAGTCCACTTTTAAAATAATGAAATAATCAATGAAATTTCCTCTATAAATATATGAAACAGAATTATACTTTAGAACAGGTAAATTTCAATCCTTTGAACTACCCAGCTGCCTTACATTAAAACTACTTACTTTCCAAAATGTTAGAGCGTACTTTTCATTAAGTATTTTTTATTATTTACTCTCTTCAATGTGTACAACACGCATATATTTATTAATCTCTTCTTTAAGAAAAAAGGGGAAAAAAGAGTAATTTTTGATTCATCGATAATTAAACATTTTTTTCTTAACATTGTTAATTTGTTGCATGAAAGAAAATTAATCCTCTGATTTTTTTTATACTCTGCGTCTTCTAAAAAACCGTTTAGGCATTTCCATTTTAATATTTAAAAAAATACAAGTAAAAAAAGATATTAAATGTAAAAGAATCTTTGTGTGATATTAAAATCCTACTTGCGCTCTCGCACAAGTGCGCAATTAAATATAGAATAAATTATACAAATGTATACAAACGGTATCCACTAAATGACTGATTCATTTTGAACGTAAGTAATAGAAAACGACTTGAGAAAAAAAATGCGCTGCTTGTTGCTTCATTATTAGCAAAACGATAACATTTGAAAAAATAAATTAACATCAAATAGTTCTAAATTTCGCCACTAGGTGTCTCAAACTATAAATAACAATAATTTAAATGTAGCCACCCTTTTCAACAATAATTTGACGTAGCCTTACAATGATTTCTCTTCGTAGGGCACTTGAAAGATGACGTGCATGCAAATGTAAATACAGAGTGATTCCTAACTATTGGTTCAAAATTTAAGGGGAACTCACGAAACAACGTGAGGTCGGAAAAGTCTTCTTCATGTAGCTGGTATAGAGCAAGAGACTGCGGCCGCCAGACCTTCGTCATAGTATAAAAGCTGAAACTTTCTCTGCGCATATTCCCCAATAGAGGTAGTAACAATCGACCACTATAAAGTTTGGATGATCGTGGCTTTGGCAGGTAACAGGTGGCAAAGGTGTATAAAATTGCAGAAAATTTTCGTCATTTCATAAAGCTTAATTTTTTTATATGTTCTTCTTCGCAGTACTAGAAATCACTTTATCCCTTGCCAGACACTTTTCCATCGTGGCAAACCCCCGCCAGACAACCTCAAAGTCATGGAAAACGTTATTCTATTACGAGCCCAATGCAGCATCGTAAGAAAGTTCAGAAGTAGCAGTATAAAATGTGCTTTGCACTTTGTGACAGCTTGACGTACTTCGTTGCGGGATTTTAATAACACAACAGTTTCCATGACTTTGAAATTAAGCTTTATGAAATGACGAAAATATTCTGCAATTTTATACACCTTTTCCACCTGTTACCTGCCAAAGCCACGGTCATCCAAACTTTATAGTGGCGGATTGTTCCTACCTCTGTTGGGAGGTATGCGCCGAAAAAGTTTCAGCTTTTATACCATGACGATGGTCTGGCGGTCAGTAGACTATTAATAATCCCTTTGGAATAAATGCTGAAACAATAGTAAACTTTCTAACCCTTGTTCGACAAAAACTAATGTATTTTTCTCAGAAGACAGGTTATTAAAATTCATAGTTTAAAATTTTATCTCATTTAATAGATGAAATTTTTGCGGAGTATTATTTAGGAAACTTGGTTCAAGAATTAGACGATTACTTCACCAGTTTTCCGAAAGTGATTATTAACAAGTTAGTGAAAACGGTATCTTTGACTCCACATTGCTATGTGATTCCGACTGCTTATTATTGTGTCATATCTCCCTTGAAATTTTGGCCAATCGCAATGATTCATCCTGTAAATATCTGCTATTAGAATATTAAAAGTAGATAAATTAATAATAGTTCCTAAATTGATACTATTATTTACTATTAATAATTAATTATCTATTATCTGTAGTAATAATTAGGATCTTCTACTAGTAGTTCCAAAAATATTTTTATTTTTCAAATAATATACCGTTTGTCTAACATGTTCTCTCATTTAAATGCTTATTTGATAAAACTGGAACATAAGATGAAATGCAATTTACTTAAGTACAACCCCTTTTCGTGTAACAATCATTAAATTTGTACTGCCTAAGTAATGAAATCTTTCAGAACTGTTAACTCTGTTTGACACGTAAGACATTTGTACTTTGGAGAGAATTTGTTCATTAAAATTCACAATTACCAAAGTCCTACAAAAATGTCATTTTAAAAGTGCTTTCATTAGCATATTGCCGATTATTTCTAAAACTTTCAGTTATTTGCTGAATTCGTTATTAAAGAGCGAAACAAATTGATCATTTTTAGATGAGTGGAATCAGGAAATCCGCAGCAAATGAATTTTCAAAGAGATAAAGAGAACTCTGTTTTTAAGTGTATTGAAGCATGATTAGCAAACAAATGGAGAAAGAATAGAAATTTGTAACAAAAAGGTCTCTTTTATTAAGTGTCAAAATAATGTAACGCAGATACGACACATTTGTTTGATTCCAGAATTTATAACTCTTAAAATTATTTAAGTACACTCTTTATGATGGGATCCGAAAATTACCAGAAAAAATTAAAAAACGTAATATATGGAATGCTAAACATAATACACGCAAAATGTGATGTGATATTTTAGTAAGAATAGCATTGCATATATGTTTATAACCTTAAAAATATATATATAAATTGCTACGGAACATATGAGTATGCAACGTAGATATATATATTTTCTATAAAGCAATAAATTATAACATAAAACTGATAATAACAATTATTTTAAATGTATTTAATTGGTCGCTTCAATATATCTTGCAAGAGAAACATAAATATAGTTTTTAAAATATCTTCGCAGCCAATATATGTAAGTTTTAGACGTTGAACAAGACTTTTCTTCAGACATTTTTACAAAAAAAAATCTGTTTATATTTCAGTAGATCACCGATTACCCGCGAGTTGATAATCTTCAAGTGTCTTTTGAAAAAAAAAAGTAATTATGAACCTCAAGAAAAAGAATTCAAGCCAACAAAAGGGAAAATAAAATACGCTCTACAGTTCCAAGGTCCAAAATTATTGAACTTAACAACCCGAGTTAGACCGGTTATGCATCCACACTTCCTAGAGCTCTGTGGTATGAAAATCAAATGTCGAATAAACATTCATTTCTCTTCCCGATTAGTTATTAGTTGTTATTTTTAAACTGCAGATAAACAATAAGTTGTTAGTTTTAGTGTCAAATAACTCGACTCAACTTAATTAGTTTTAGTTGAACAGAAAAGTAAAACTACGTTGAGCCGAGTTAGTCGAACCTCCAACAAACAACTGCTTTACTTAAACATTTATTTGAGTTCAGTATACAACTATTTGGTGCATTCGTAAACGACAAAGTCGTTACACGAGTTTTTGTCAGAAAACTGGAATGCGTGTGTTTAGTGCTATCAGTGGCTATCAGTTTCTTTTGCCTTTATGAAAAACTTCAGTTTATTTAGTTTCGTCACCTAGGAGACGTGTTTGTTTACATTTCACATCTGTTGTTATTTTTGCTGAGGAGAGTTTTTAGTACAAACTCAATATAAAATCAACAGGATTTATAAAAGAAAGAGTGGCCATAATTGAAGTGCGCACATCAAAATTTAGAAATTTCAACTTAAACTTGCATTTTTTCAAAAGTATTTAGCAAGAGAAGTTCAAATTTCGCTAATAACGGTTTAAATCAACATCAATATCAATACTAAAAATATGCATTTTGAATTAACTAAAATGAAAAATAGAAGAAAATGATTACCTTTGAAAAATTCTGTATCTTCGTTGTAGTTTCTAGTAGCTTCAGCAAACATAAAATACAGCATAACAGCATACCATGCAACATACTTTTCGTAACTACGGCCCCCATTTCATAACAACAACGTGCAGCAAGTGTGTCCTCTCAACAACTGAATGAACCTGCTACGTGCACAGTTTACGCAGTTTGAAACTAACCGCACTCAGTTTTCTATACGAACGCTCTAGTTTATAAACTGAATGCTCTCAGTTTCCACTTAGATGGAAGCTCGTTGCACGAGTATAACTTGTTTGGTACGAATGCGGACATCATTTTTTAGGTGAATGTTTAGTTCCACGTATATTTTAGTTAATGAAGCCCAACTCTGGTTTCAATAGACAGAGGAAGAAGGTGACGATGCACATCTGACAGAAAAACTAATGTTAAGTACAATCTACAATAAAGAAACAATGTTTCGAAAGCAAACAGCAAAAACGAGTGATCATTTTTTAAAGTTATTAAAAAAACTTAATTATTTAAGTTTATTTTTTGGGGCTTTACTGTAATATAGTTAGAAATTTCAACTTTCAACAAACTTCTGCTGTAAACGTTTTTTTAGTTTGATTATTGCAATATTTATCTTTTCAATACTATTCCATGTCTGATGTTTCACCGAACGTGCACAGAAAAAGTACTTCCGTCTGTCGCTTTAGGAACACTCTTTGCTTTTTTTTTCTTTGCTCTCTTACAATTTTTGGAACGAAGAGAAAATTGTTCCTTTAATCAAGAATCCACACATTGATCATCAGAACTTCTAAGGGTTTATCGAAAACGGTCGTCAACAATTACGAGGTAGTACGGAAGAGTATCTTTTGTTGTTATTGGCTGTTACGTTAAAACAGGGCAGATGGGTGGGTAGAAAAATCTTTTGCTTTGAAACTTCTCTTTCTCTGGATAAATTAGATCTGATTATTTGGCGAGGTTTCTGTCTTTGTATAACTCATTCAGAGTTTCGAAATCTTATGGTATTTTCCAATGGCTGCTTGGAAGAAGTTTTACTTTGTTCGGTCATTGTGTAAGGGAAAGAAATACATTATTTTCTTATTTTTAAGATTTTAGATTGGGATTTTCAACGTGAATTTCACTAAATGAGAGATTACCTAATTGTTCTAGTAAATAAAAGAATCCGAAAAAATATTAAAATTTTAATGATGTTTCACAGTTTATTTGAATTATTGAAATTTGAGACATTTTCTCCTCTTAATCTCTAGTAATTATTTTACGTAAAGTTTAACGAAATCCGTTTAAGATAAAATCAACTGAATATAGTAGCAAAATTCTTTAAAAAGCTACTTGTTATTCCTTAAATGATAAGTTTATACCAGCTATGTTAAAATAAATGTGACTTTTCAGAATAAGCTCCTTGTTTTATGTAATAAACGAAGTTTGTAACTCTACATGGGCTTTCAGCATTTTTATATAAATTTTTAAATGCTTATTCTTACCATGAAGCATAAGCTTTTGAATAAAAATAACTTTGATTATAAATAAACACTGGTTATAAAAGCATTTGATGTGTAGTTTCGATGTCATTAAATTATATATAATTTTTTTTTCTAATCTTGGACTGTCAGCGTTTATAGGCTACTATTAGGCCAAAAATACTGGTCACATTATTACTTAGACACACAAAAGGTAGACCGCCGTGGCCTCCTCTGGCTGAAATAACCCCCAAACCCATGAAAATCGAACCCAGACCCGTGGTGTTGTAGAACGGTTCTCTAGCCACTACAGAACAGAAGCGGCTGTTTTATTTCTTAATCATACAAAATTTGTTTATATTATTCAAACTACAATGAAAACCTTCAATTTTTAACTTTTTCTCCTTCAGTGTTTCTAATATTCAGAATAATGTGCTGAAATACTTCGAAGTAATTAACTTGTATCCCTGTTTGTCACTTATAGGAACATTAAACGCACGATACTAAAGAAAACGAAATATTTCACATTTGAATGTACTATACAGCAACAATGTCCAAAACCCACAAACAATGCTATGCGCAAGAAAAGAAATGGTTATCGAGAGAGTGATTCTTTGAAGAAAAGAATCAGATTATTTATTATGTAGGCATATAAGAATTCTATGAGTTGAAAAACTATTATTTTTAATCTTTATTATTTTATCCTATCATTAATTATACTCCTACATAATTAATGTGGGGAAATGAGAAATCAATAATAATATTTTCATCTTATATTAATTATTTTTACACCAAATTTTCTGTAATTTATTTATACATTTTTAACCGACTTAAAAAAATGAGAAGGTTTTCAATTCGTAGGAATATCTGTTTAAGGTTTGTTCAAGGATAATATTTTACCACGTAAATAGACTTCAATGAATATTTTTATTGGAAAAGGTGTACCTTACGGGCGGTCCCAGATTAACTTAGCCAAGTTCAGTGGTATGATCAGTGACACAACAGTGGAATTCTTCAATACTTATGAGGCTATAAACAGGTACTCCAGCAAATCTCACAGGATATTAGGATATGTGCGTTATCGTGATTTCGCAGACTTCTTTTTAGCTGTTTTGATTTTAATTATTCTTTTTACCTTTTTTTTTAAGTCGAAGAGTTAATACTTGTCCAGATAAATTTGGAAATCGAAGCTTTTGCCTAATGGCTTGTCATAATGTGATGAATTCAAGCTGTGTTTTAATTATTAAGGATGCAAATAACAGAGATTTTTTTACTCATATCGTTGTTTTTCTCATTCTATTATAACAACTTTACATGTACATATTCCTAATGTAACATTCGATTATAAATGTCAAAATCAATAAATTAAGACACCAAACTATCAGCTAGGCTTGTATATAAATTTAAGAATAATACATCGCCATTTTATAGCCGAAGTAAAAATAAACAATTTGAATGCTAAATTTCTATAATACGCAGCGGTCATTTTTTATGAACAAAATGCTGCTAAGCGAAATGCAATAACAGTGTTAATGTTTCCGTATTGATTTTCACGACATATTTAAACATTAAACGTACAAAAGAATTTTTTTTTCTTTTTTTTAAGTCTGGCACAAATGATACGTTTTTCACTTTCAACAAATGGCGGGAACGTGTAAGACGTTTGCATATCTAGATAGATCTGTTTTCTTCCACCGGGAAAAAAAGGTGTCTAGAAGGCAACAAAGCCATGGCAAGCCTCTTTTAAGGTCTGATGGACGGTTCAAAAGAAGAGAGAAGTAAGAAAAAAAACTTAAAAATGGCAAAGCATCTTTTTCTTCACTCGAAAATGGAAGAAAAATGTCGTTCAAGGCAGCATTTTAAAGGGGTAAGGGTTTTCTCCAGTCGGCACTTTCCCGGGAGCAACAACAACAAAAAAGTTCTAAATGTTTTCCTCCACTACCATATTTCTTAAACAAAGTGTGTTTTCTCAGCGATTTCTTTGGTGACAAGAGATGCGCCACGTTCCAATTTTTGATCGTTTAGGGAGCAGTAAACAGTTTTTATACTACCCTCAAATGAGATGTTGAATTTTATTTCTCATTGGAAACAATATTTGGAGTTACATCAAATGGCTCCATGGACACTCAAACGGTATTTTACACCTTTTATTCCTTGCTCATTCTTTTCAAGGAGATATCATTAGGGGCTATTTCACTTGAAAATGTGTCCCAGTGTTGCTCTGAATCTGAGATTACTAGCTAACAATTGGATCACGGTATTTGTTTTGGCGTTTGACACGTTTTTCTTCATTTCACTGAAAATATTAAGAATTTGTTTCTTATTGAGAGATGAGTATGCATGTACGTTTTTACGAGATTTAAATTAATTGTATGTTTTTTAAGACTTCCTGTTATATAATGATTCATCTTGTAGTTTATTTTCTTTCTGTGATATTCCTGTGTTTCGCGATCTTGATCTCTGAATAGGTTAAACTTGGTCCATTTGAAGTTTTATATCAAATTGAACATACAAATTTCTACTAATATTGTAATTCCATTGTTCTAAAAGAAGGTATTCTGGATGAAAATAAAGTGATTTAGTATACATAAAAGATTAATATTTATAGTTTCTTTCAATATCTTATGGCATCATTAGGTATTAAATGAAAATATCTCATTACGCCAAATATTACAGAAGCAAAGTAATGTATTCTGATTATTTAGTCATTTCTTTATTATATTACACATTTTGTGGATACTGAATGTATGCAGTGACTAATCACAGACTAGATGTTTAATTAATTAGTTTATACCATATTTATATTTATCATAAGCTTACTCATATACACCCCTTTCTTTAACAACTTGTGAAACTTGTATAAATTTATCTCCGAAAAAAAAGACAACGTTTCTTAGAAAAAAAATAATAATTTATAAAGCAACGGATTTCGCACACTTGTGTCTTATACAATATTTTTAACCCATAATTTTTAGGTAAAATACGCGCTAAAAATTTTCCTAAAGTTTTATTTAATTTGACTATCAGAAATAATTTGAGCTGAAACATTTAATCCTAAATACACAAAACTTTTCAAAAATACTTCAAGTGTTTTTATTAATTATAACAATTTTTAAATTAATATTTTTTTACTGAGCATAAAAATGTGTTTAATGAATTCAAAGAAAGTTCTATGGCATTCAATTGAAGTTTAGGCTTGATAATCTTATTTTTTCTTATATATATATTAAATTATGAGGCAGTGGTTACATTTAATTTACATCGATTCACACATGCATATGAATAAATGAACATCCCTTTGAAGAGAAATCATTTTCATAGCATTCTACGGATTTCATAAATGCCTGTAATGAAAAACAAATGAATATAAATTTATGAACAACTGATAAATGTTCTGATAAATATTCATCAAAGAATGTAAAGAAATCGAATATCATTTGCAGAACTTTAATGAATTTTCTGGAAATAAACTAAATCTCATTTTCTGGAAATCAAGTGTAAATAATCATGAAAACTGAAACAATTTCAAAATCCTTCCTTAAATAATATTAAAAAATCGTAACTTTTGTAGTTTGTCTTCCAAACTTGTCTAATTCATGTTAATAGTTTTTGTGACCCCTGTAAACCATGTTATACGAATAATAGCATGGACATTAGTGTTGTAAATACTACGATAAGGAGTATTTGGAAGATTCATATAACAATCCATAAATATTTACGAAAGTGGCAAGTTAAACTATCTCAAACTCATGCGATTTTTATGAAATTCTTTACTTTCAAATTCGTTGACATAAAACAATTCTATAAATATTAAATGAAACATCGTTTATAGAGTATAATGGAACTTTTCTATGTATTCCAGTAAAACCTTAAAATAAAAACAAACGCAGCATTTCGAAATAGAAAGACGCTGTGAAACATTGCAGCCATATGTAAATTTCAAAAAATGATTTTATGCGGTAAAACTTGAGCAGGCATAGATTAAAATCTTAAATGTAAACACTCTCCAAATTCGTATCAAAAATAATCTTTGTACGAGCATTTTATAAATAAAAATAAATTAGAAAAGTACTACATTGTTGATCTTTGACATTTTTCGGATTAAACTGACTTATTTTCTCAAATCCAATTTTTTATAAGGCAAAAAAGCACTTTTTCAACAGTGTACGTCATATCTATTAGAGGCATTTATTTCAATCACACGTTTTCCTTAGCTTCCTTTTCTACCGCTCTTGAATGAAGTCATTTGTAAATGAACTTGTTTCTTGACGGTGAAGGATTGATGGGCAAACTGCGTGCAGTCTCATAGCAGCTTTGTACATTGATGTCTGCTAATGTGAATAAATTATTTACTGTGATTCTGAACGAAATAGCATTCCTTCGCGCATTGAACGAAGGGTGTCAGTGCGCGAAAATATTTGAATTAAAATGCAGCAATAATTCTGCATATTTGACAATATCTATCTTTGTGAATTCGAAAAACTTATGAATACAAATACACTTAAATGCCCAAATCAGTGAAAACGGAGTCGTCACTTCGTGAAGGTGTTAATATTTATGCTTAATTAATATTTATTCTTAATTTCTTGGTGTTTTGGGGAGTTATATGCTCATGAAAAAGGAGAATTTTCGTGGTGTAAACTATAGTGTAAACTGATCCTTAACAACAAACTTATAGTTCTGGCTTGTCACATTCTTTAATACAGGAAAAACAGAAAATATAATACGGATTAATCAAATGATGTTGTTTTAAAAACCCATATCAAGTCATTTTAAAGGGTGATAGAAATCCAATAAAAATTAAAAAGCAGTATAAAAAAGAAATGACTTATATATGTACACACACACACACACACACACACACACACACACATATATATATATATATATATACAGGGTGAATCTAAACTTTTGGGCAAAGCTTTAAGGAGTGATAGGGCACACAATAAGGAATCGTAATCACATAGCAATCTGGGATCAAAAACGAAGTTTTAACTTACCCGGTAATAATCCCTTTGGGAAAAGTATTGAAGTGTCCGTCTAATTTCTTAACCAAGCTTTATAAACAATAGGCTCATAGCCAAAAATGTCATCCATGAAATAAAATAGAATTTTTAAACTATCCATTTTAGTCTTCGGAGAAAAACGCATTAGTTTCAGACGAACAATGGTCGGCAAGTGCACTGTTGTTTCAGCACTTTTTCCGAAGTGATTATTAACAGCTACACGAAGACGATATTACCGACCCCACATTGCTATGTGATTCTGATTCCTTATTATGTGTCCTATCACCCCTTAAAGTTTTGCCAAGGGTTTAGATTTACCCTGTATATATATATGTGTGTGTGTGTATAAATGAGCATAGCCGCACAGTTTCAATATTATACTTTCACCGCAAGTATATTAAGCACCATAAAAATAAAGAAAATTGCTTCGGTGCCATTAAAAGTAAATTGCTAGTCTCAGATGTATACTACATAAGTGTATCTTCCCTTTATAGAATTTTTCACCGATATATTTTTTCACTGATATTTGTCTGCAGCTATTTTTCATTCTCATCATAGTTGAGCGAACTTTTTTTAGTTTCTAGAATATTTAGTAGTAATTTTATAATAACACGCATTATTAATGTTAAAAACACATGTTCATGCACATACAGAATATTAAAATTCAAGTATCTTGTTTTTTATTATAAGTCGTGAAAAGTACAGCACAAAATATATAAAATAAATTTCTAAAGAAAACGTGAATTACGTAAAATCGTACTCTGGTTTTATACATAAAACATACTCAAATCACTTTAAACCGAATCAACAAAAAAATCCGTATGAAATCAAACTGTTTTAAATGTACATAACATTTTACACAAACATCAGCCGAGAGAGTATGTAAAATTCAAAGTCTGCGATTGTAAATTTTCTACAATATTCACAATATGCTTAAATTACTTTGGCTTGATTTAATAGAGCTATTGAGTAAATTAAACTTTCCGATATTTTATTTTGACATTCGAGTTATGAATTTCTAATTGCAGAAGACTTGAAAATATGGCAGAGGCATTTCGTTTTACAAGGTATCCCTTGAGTTACGATATAATTTTGTATGGAAGATAGTGTACAAACAATTCATTTAAAATTGCGCTGTAATGAGTAAATAAAACCTGCAATAATGAAAAACATTTCTTTTACATTTTTACCTATATTTTTAGACAAGAACTTGTCTTTTATCTTTTATATACATCATACTGAAGTTGTTGTTCTGTTGCATTGAGTTCTCGAGGTACGATTGAAGAAGAAATTTACAATTCTAAAAGGAGCATAGTATTTATCAAACTCCTTGATCATTTCCGATTATACTTTAAAGATTGGGAAACAAGGTAGGCCGTGGCTAATAGACTCAGTTTTTAGTAAATGATTTTTATTAATTTTCCGTTTAAATGTTTCAAAAAATTTGAATCGAACCTTTAGAGCACAGATATTTCGCTATGAATACTCAAAACTTCTGTGTTTGTAATGTGTGTAGTTTAGGATTAACGAGAGTCTGAAGTGGTAAAAGAAAAAACATTGCCTATACCCATGAGGTAAGATGGTGCATGCTTTATAAATAGATAGCCCCTGATAAATTAAGACACGTATAAGAAATATCAATTCCTTTTTTACCTGCATGTTTAAACAAAGGAATTATCTATTCATGATCGATGTAAACTATAAATATACACATATGAAAATAGTGAATGGAACATGAACTTCGAGTAGCTTTTGTTTTACAGTATATGGTCATCAGAATTACAATTATTATAAATATAAAACTGAGGAGTGTCTTCATTTGTGCTTGACTTATTTGCCGATACTTGTGAACCCTTGTTTCTTTATGCTTGCTATGCTATTATGCTTGTTAGTTTGTATGCGTGTGGATATGTAGTTTTTACTCTTCCACTAGATTTTTTTTTACAGCTTGTAATTACCTATGCAAATGTCTTACGCTAAAAAGTAGGATGATCTTTTCTCTTACCTTTCGTCTTTCTTATCAAGAGCCTACTATAACATGTGCTGGTTAATTCATACACACTCGATAATTCATTAAACGGGATAAATTATTAGAAAATGTTATGAAACAATATTAGGGGATTAATTAGTAACTTGAAGCACCGAGTAAACTTGCTCCGTATTCAAATCGCCTACTGGCCTATAATACATATTTTCATAAAATGCGACATATAACCTTCTATATTTAAAGAATAGAGATAAATCACGTATGGAGTAGTCAGAGTTAATCGTATGTTATGAAAAAATAAATGAATTATATCGCAATCATTAAGATGAGTTTTAGAAACTAGAAAAAGAATGAAGCAGCAATAAATTACTTGACAATGATAAAAAGGGAAAAAATCGTCGTAAATTTCCATTGCACGCGGGTAACGTTGCAAAACTAGAATGACTTTTGGAGAAAAGAAGAAAAAAGGTATTATGAGCCTGATTACGCAATCTATTTACAAACAGGCGAATTATTAGGACTGCGCCTACTTACCTATATAGCCAGCTAGCTCAGATCTCCACTACAAGTGTATGCTCCTTCTCACAAGCTTTCCATAAACGTTTGATTATTTATTCGTATCCACAACCATTATTAAGTCATTTCGCAGGTCATATGATGAAAAAATTAAGCACACTGGCAAAAAGCAAGTGACAATAAGATATTACACGGTTTTTGCTTCATATACTTCTCTATACAGGGTAAATCTAAACTCTTGGGCAAAACTTTAAGGTGTGAGAGGGCACATAATAAGGAATCAGAATCACATAGCAATTTGGGGTCAAAAACGCAGTTTTCACTTACCTGGTAATAATCACTTTGTGAAAAGTATTGAAGTGTTCGTCTAATTTCTTAACCAAGTTTCATAAACAATAGGCTCGTCTCTAAAAATTTCATCCGTGAAATAAAATAGAATTTTTAAACTATGAATTTTAGTCTTCTGTTTTCGGAGAAAAATTCATTAGTTTCTGACGAACTATGGTCGGAAAGTGCACTGTTGTTTCAGCACTTTTTCCAATGGGATTATTAACAGCTACAGGAAGACGATGTTGCCGACCCCACATTGCTGTGTGATTCTGATTCCTTATTATGTGCCCTATCCCCTTTTGAAGTTTTGCCCAAGAGTTTAGGTTCACGGTGTATATATGGGAATGGTTAATGTGACTTAAAATGGTTTTTTTTCTTTTTTCTCTTGAAGATTTTAGTTTTATAGTAAGCGCGTTTTCATTTTCTTTTCATTTCAGATAGTTATTATATATTTACTCCAAGATGAAAACCATTCTTAATAGCTACATTTTATATTCTGTAACACGTATTTCATCGTGTATCTACGATCTGACTACGAAGCATCTGGACTACCATTGGGCCTGTTACTGACCAACAACTGTCTCAAAGTTGAAATAACGATTTTGTTAGAAATGTATATTAATTTAAAAATATTTCCAGTTCGAGTTCCAATTTATTTCTTCAACATTTTAAAGATTTAATGACTCAACAACAAATAAAATAGGATTAACGAGATACTTTGCAACTCCTTTCACACGTAATTTAGGAAAATTTAAAATCCCAATTACTTTCAGAATAATTTAAGTGATCCCCATCAACATATGTCATGGACGTTCTCTAATACAAAGAAATCGAAAAGTAAATTACGTATTCATACAGTTAAATGAATAAATAAGTTAAATTTCTTTGTGATGTATGTATTATTTCCGTGAAAGGAAATTCATTTAGTGAGTAAAATGCTCCTTTGTAATAGAGTAGTTAAAATTGTACGAATTTCGTTTTAATAAAATATATTGATAGGAGGTTATTTAAAGATAAAAGAAAGTTCAAGCAAACAACTTAATCAAATTTTATTACTTTTTTAGAAGATAATCTGGAATGTGTTACATTGGCTAAAGAGTTTGCCGATCTAAAGTTTAATGACATTTAGAAATACATTTGGGCAAAAACACAATAAATTCAAAATTGAAATTTTTAAGAAAAATCAATCTTATTATTTTAAAGTAATTTTCGTTTTCACTGAATCTGTTAACGGGAAAATCTCAACACATTCCAAATTCAGTTCTAAAAATAATCTATCTATTTATTACATGTTTCTAGTTATTTAGGTAATCTTAAAAATGTTTATAAAAGTAGATTTTATGAAATGAAATTCTATTTCTAAAAGAATGTATTCAGATGAGTGATGAATATGTAAATGAGAATTCTAAAATATAAATACTTGATAGACTATTTTTCTTCAAATAGTCTATCAAAATCCAAATTTTTAGAGTATGCTTTTCTACACTCACTAAAACAAGAATTTATTTTTAATACAAATTATTTTGGTTATTTTATTTACTTTAAGAAAAAGATTAATTTATTTTTAAGCAAACAAATAACAAATCCAATGTAATGAACAGAAGAAAATTTAAATTCAATGGAACATAGTTGACTTGAAACACTGCTTCTGAAATGTCATACATTACACATAATATAAAAATAACTGCATCTTTTTATAATAGCAGAAATTTTTAGTATTTTTCTTGGAAAGTGTCTGTCAATATATACATTTAATATACGTTAGAGTTTAATTAAAACGATGCAGTTACAATCCTGCTATTTGAAAATAAATAAATAAGCATGTTTATATGGCTATCGAAATGTTACTTTTAAGCCTTCCAATAGCCATAACGTACACTGCGTGCATTATTTAAACGAACTGTCCTCAGATCAAATTTAAAATATGTACTGAGCTTTTCATACTGAATTACTCTAAAAAAATTTTGCCATTTGTAACGTTTGGAGTACTTTATGAAAAATATATTTTACGTCTAGTTTAAAATGAAATACGAATATTCCTCAATGAAGGCAAGAAAAGCCATGTAAAAAAATTAAAACACCAATCAATTTTAAAGGCGGATTAGATACTTGCGCTTCCGATTACATGCTGTAAGTGAAAAGATAATTTTCAGGCTCATATTTCGGATGTAAAATGGGAAGATAGTAGAAAGGAGGTTTTTTTTCTGGAAATTAGAAAAGTCTAGCACTAATCTAAAATTTTTAATGAAAAACCTGGTAAACATTTTCTCTTTGGATCTTTAGCATTAGAATTTAACAAAATTTCTTTTAAAATGTATTTTGTTGACATGTCGTAGTTAAAATACTTTTTAAAAATATATTTTATGTATCATCTTACCGTTTAAATCAGTTTTTTAATTAAAATGAATTTCTTTTAATTCAAGACAGCCTATATATAAAGATAGACTACTATCTGATGTTTCGAAATGTAAAATTATTTGTATTTTATTACCTATATGTTTCTCTAACTTTGCACTATCCTTGTAACATTTATTTTTTCACAATGAATATTTAAAGTAAAATACCCCATAGTCAGCTAATCTGCAATACCATACGGCTACAATGCATATGAATGCAATGAATAAGAAATTTTTATTAATTGCATTTTAATACTGTTTAATTCATAAAACGCATTAAAAATATTTGATAAGAAGACGTGTAGTTTTTAGCAATGGTGTGAAATTTAAAATATCAAATAAGATCATTTGTCTGTGAAAAAAAATTCCATTAAAATTTTAAATTAAGTTTTAATTTTTTAAACTATACGCAAATTTTAATAATTTTAAACATTTAAATCTTCTAAGAGTAAATTTATTTTACATGAATTTAAAAAATCTGTTTAAAGACTGCAAAAATAATTGTTCTAGGGATTGGAAGCATCACAAGAGGTTTGTGGGCAGGCAGTTCGAAAACATCCGAAATCGAGTTCTTCGTAAAAGCGCCGTAAATTATTAAAAACAATCGACAATGATTTTTCCCCTACACCTATCCAGATCCTTCTATTATTTAATATAACTGAATTGCGCTGTTGGGAGATCGAGTACAGAAAGTCAATTTTGTTCCTGAAAGATTTTAAGCATTAATATAATCTGTAATTATTGCAATATGTTGACAAAAACTTTCAAGAAATTACCTACTGTGTGATTAAACTGACATTCGTTTGTAAAATGATTATTGTTTCAGATAATTTTAACTTACCTTCGCATTATTTGAAGATCTATTAACTCATCAAAAAATAGTAAAAATATTGCTTCAATGCATATGAGAGTGTGAATAAGAGAAATGACTGACATAACAGTGCTGAGATGACTGTTACTGTTTTTGTGACACAAATGTGTACATGCTGCAGTGTATTGCCTGATCATTCTGATAAATCAACAAATAATATTGGTAGAATGCACTTGCAAAAATAAATCCTTTTTTAACGGTAAAATAACTTTCCAAGCGCATTAAAAATTCCACATGCACATTTTTAAAGGAAAAAAATCCAAATTATAACAAATTTATTCTTCGCATTACTTAATAATATGACTATTAATAAAATGTTGATGAATTATTGCATTCATTTGAACTGAAATCATGTTTTTCTAAAGGTATTTTAAATAAATTTTATTGGGTTATGGTTGCTATAGATTTTTTACCGAATATAACAAAATGATTTCTTCAAAGATGACCATACCAAGTACTCTCATCGCAGAATGTAGGAAGTGCCATTTCGATTCATAAAATGACTTTATTGTAGAATTAACTTTTCTATTTTGTATTTTTCACAATGAGTTCAATAATTTGGCCAATACTGTCTAAAATTATTTTAATCACTTAAAACTTTAATGGAAAGTCTAATCTTTATAAACAAACAAAAAAAAATGCACTATTATGTTTACGTCCTACATATGATAAATTTAAATCAAAGTAATCAAAATTTGAGAAGCAAAGAATAGTCAGTAAAAACGCTAATTATTTTAGAAACAAACGAATAATTTTTATTTTATAATTTTAAATTTTGGTTTCTCAGAAATGTGCTTTCAGCGTAAATAACCTCATTTTAATGGGATTACTTTACGTTGGTTTTCGTCTTTCAATCTAGTTGTTGTGTTTTCCCATCTATTCATATTTCATCCTTTCTAACATATCACCAAAAATTGCCTTCTGCTTATAGGAGTAAAACTATCGGGGGATTAGAGAAAAAGAAATTAGCTAGAAAATCATCGAACTGGAAAAATGAAATTTCCCTCCTTGAATTGGTTCCCAAACCCGATATTCTCTTCCCCTTCTATTCTTTTGAAACTTCGCACATTTTCTCATTTATGTCAATGCCCCTTTTCTTTAGATATATTCTTATCTGATGTTTGCTTATTTTTATATTATGAAACTACTCAGGCTGAAATATTACAGAATGGAAATAAAGCCCCATTCGCAAATAACTGAATCGGGGGAATATTCTTTTTTCATGCAGATTCTTTGGAAATTTGGTTCATTGAAAACAGAAGGAAAATAATAAAAGAAAATAGGGATACTTGTCCAGGTTTTCTGTTTAGGATGGGGTTTTGACGCTTACTTACTATACGTTGGCTCGCTCCAAATTCACGTTAATCATTTAAGTGGCCAAAAAACTAACAGCTGGCGAGATTGAAAGTGATCATGTATTAAATAAATAAACGGCTATCTAATATAATGAGATAGGGTTGTTAACAAGGATAACAAAGAAAATCATGTATGTGCAATGTTATTAGTACTTAATCATACAGATAAAGGGAAAATATTTGCGAAAATTTTTGACGGTATGGTACCGGTTTTCTTTATTTTAAAACATTGCTTATGAGAACAAGAATTCCATCTATTTATGTTTCATAAAGTATAACATAATATATATTAATATCTGTCTGAATTATCTTTCTACCTTTTCTGGTAGTAAAATACTGAATGCAAGAAATCTTTCATTTAAGTCAAGTGTAGAAAAATTTGACCAAAACCTAAGGGATAGTTTACCCAAGTCATAAATGTCGAATTATACAGATTAAACTTTTCGAATGAGCAATTTTATTTAAGAGTATGAGAATTTTTTCTTCGGACCTTGGGGGTAACAGTTTTTTTCCTTAAATTTGATGTTATAAATAATTGTTTTCTATATTAAAATATTAGTTTACTCCCTTAGCTCTGGCGCAACAGCCCATGTGAGTAAAGGCCAGTGGAGCTAATCCACGACTTCGCGACCATAGATTTTGAGGTTCAGAAGCAGGTGGTCAGCCTGTCGTGGAATCCCCAGTGTTTGGTCCCAAAAGAAGGTCTGAGTCACCTTCTTAGCCGGGATTCGAATTCTCTACCTGTCACACGACAGCACAATGTGCTAACCATTACATCACTCGCTTTAAAATTTTTGTTTACTTTGATTTTAAATTACAGGACAGAAAATTTTGGAAGGGCAGTTAAAATTTGGAATGAATATTTTTCTTCATTCTGAACTGGTTTTTGCATTTGATTTTGGAATAAAATTTAAGGGAAATACCATCAACAGACGTGTTGAGATTAAGAGCTTTATATATATAATGCAGTCCTCACTGATAGTCTAAAGCTAGCTCCTTGTTGAAATTCACTTCTCTCTTTACTTTCTGCTTTCATTATTTCATAGCTTTAGATCGTAATTATTCTTTTCTTTGAGAAATATTATTATTCATCTTAATATTTAATACATAAAAAACCTTTTTGTTTTGTTTAAATATTCACTATTGATTACATGAATCAAAATTTCTCTTACTTACATACTAAAATGAATACCAAATTTTAGAATTTTCTAATTTTGCCAAATTTGTTTCTTTCTTCTCTCTCTAATTTGCTTATGAATATATATAATAATGACACACAAAAATGACTTTTCACTTTTCAGTTTAAAAATAAATAAATTCTGCGTAATGTCTGTGTATACTACACTCACAAAAATTTACGTCTAAACTTTTGCAAACATTTTAATCTAATTTTTTTATCTTTCAGGGTGCATCTGCTTTATAAATTGATATTCTTCTTCAAATAAAATAATACAAATGTCCTTAAATTTGTTAAAGAAGTATATAAAAATTTTTGTTGTATGAATATTTCTCTGGTACAAGTAAATTATGTTCTTTTATTATGTATCATACATTGATAGTTATATTTTCATTGTCTTTTGATCAGTACAAGCATTATATTAAATTTTATCACCAAAATAAATGTGTATTAAATTATACATGAAGAGAAAACGTTTCAAAACATATATTGATTTTCATTTCGTATTTAAATCTCTTTTTAGAAATAACATAACAAAAGCCATAGGAAAAAGTTTTGGCTCAGAAATTAAATTTCTTACTTATAATTAGTTGAATTGTAACAAGGCTGTTTCAGAAATGTTTCGAACGTCCCATAATAAAATGAGCTCTTGAATAACTGAAAACTGCACAAAATAATACATTCAAGAATATACTTATGAAGTAAAGATTTTCAAGTATTTATCCATGTTGATGATTTTATTTTTCTGTCTGAAAGTGTTATAATTTGTCTTGAAGAAAAAGTCTTGCATCCGACATCTTATTAAACATCCCACACTCAATGAAGACTGCATGCTTTAAAAATTTTGACACCGTCTTAAAGGCTTAAATTGTGACTATAGAAATTCCAAGGTATATATTTATAGTACTTGTGTAATTCTATTCAACTATTCAAAGTACGTGATGATTCAGCTTTAATCATTGAATGAAAGAGATTTAAAAATGAAGTAACGAGCATAAATACCCAAGACAATCTGATGACAAGTAATTAAATTCATATTCATTACGGAAGTAATTCTAACAATCATATTATTTACAAAATTAAACCAAGTCAAAATGTGTTCCATGCTGCTTATCGCTAAATCGGTACACAATAAGGAAAATAGTCGATTACAAAGATATACGGAATCATCGATTTTGTAAGAAAAGACACCTTGCGTATATTAATTCCAAAATAGAAAGCATAAAATCGTATTACCGATGCTTGTGCCAGCGTGTCACCTGATATAGTGTGTAATGTGCAGCGGGGATTTCAGAGCAGTGTCCAGATGTGTATTGTTTCTGACATAAAACGCTCTAAACATGAAAACTAAATTAGGTAATGCCAAGCAAGTGCAGTTTTGGATAACGCGACAACGCAAATGTGCGTTTTATACGTTCATTTGTTTCAGAATTATTATACGTATTAATGTGTGCCAGGTGTCTTTTCTTACTAAATCGATGACATTGAACAGTTTTGTTGTTAATATTTTTCCCGCATCTCGTACCGTTTTAGAGATATGAATGCTACCTCTAAATTCATCCGCCATGTGGCACTGTAAGCGATTTCGTTGCGTAGAGCATAGCTACTTTACTATACCTAGACACCCACTTTTGTGACTAACTGCTCTGAAGTTAATTGTGTGACAAAGCACTTCAGCATTCACACTACATATTCATATGAATATATGTGCATGTGTCTAAAAAGGATGATTTTAGTGTGGTATAGCATTTTGCCATCAATTTGTTTATAAAATAACGCAATACTTCAATCGAATGATTCTTTGAAGAACTTCATCTGGATTTGTAAATTAAATGACTGTGATTAATACCAACTTTTCATAAATTTCTTGAGTTGATAGCATCTCCATTTTAAAAAGGACAAGAGCGGCTTACAGATTTTTTATATGGGTATAAGCCTAGCGTCGGGGGTGGGGAGTACGTACTCCTAAATTTCCGTTACAATGTCATTCCTTTTTTAACTTTCATTCAAAACTTGAATAAGCATTGCTAGTTTTACTCTTAAATATATTATGTTCACCTCCACCACAAAAAAAAGATATGAGTTACTCTACTCTTATGGTTATGGGTGCAAAATGTCGTATCTTCCAAATTGAACGAAGGAACCAAGTACGATCACAGAAAGTTCTATTTGAATGTATCTTTGACACAGATTCAAAAATCAAAGCTTATGGAAGAAACTTAACATCCTGAATAACACCGAGGAAACGTTATGCCATCTCGCATTCAACAAAATCTTCAACAATGTCGCAAAAACTTTTTCCGTATACATTATCCCATTCTTTTGAAACATTTCACTTGTTGCATTTAGCTTCAGGGAAATATGAGAAAATATTATTTTGCATTTTATCTTTTCTTCCAGGGGGAAATCTTTCAAGACAAAAAAATATATCTCGTTTATCTACATATATAGAAATGCTCTTTCAGTTTCTATGCCATTTTTTTTTCTTCCAGTCTAATAAACACACATATGCACATGTATATATCCATGCACGTACTGGCGATGTTATCTATAGACAACCCAAAACGTAAAGGAAACGGTGACATTTATATTCAGTTAGGAAATATTTTTTTGTGGTTTTCTTGATGTGCATTCAAAGTACATTCTTTTTTCCCCCCAATACCATTTCATTTACCTTTTGTTTTCAAACTTCTTTTACGTCCGTTTAGGAAAAACAAAAGAAACCATTTTATGTGACGGATATATCGTTAATATTTTTAAATTCATCGTAATGTTTGTGTTCTAAGGAATATTATCCTCAAGAAATTGTTTTCATGAAACTTTTATAAAAAATATGTATTTATAAAATGTTTCATCAAGAAATAAAATTTTACTTCCTATAAAAATGTAATACCCTTAAATATATTTGTAGTTTTGGATAACGCGACCACGCAATTTTTGGTCGAGACTCGATATTAATAATTTTAGAGATTTTTATGAATATTAACTCTGGTTTTTAATGAATTGTGTGTTTGCGTTTGACACCATTAATATTCTTCAAAATTTTAGAGATATTTCTCTAAAACGTAGAATATAAATTTAACAGTATGTAATGCAGCCCTTTCTTATGCTTAATTTCACAATTACTTCCTTTAAGATTCTATTCTTTCACTGAACATTTAGTACCTTATATGTTGAACTCACTTAAAATTCCTAATATTAGTGGTCATAAAATCTTTAGAAATTGACACACAGAAGCAAAAAAAAAAATACTGAGTGAAACTAAAATAAAAATAGGATTTAGTTATATGATATTGATTCAGAATATCATGAGTAGTAATAATGCAGATCAATATGATATTCTGGGTCAAAAGCTCTAAAACATATAATG
Organism: Cheiracanthium punctorium; assembly: GCA_038373885.1. NCBI lineage: Eukaryota > Metazoa > Arthropoda > Arachnida > Araneae > Cheiracanthiidae > Cheiracanthium > Cheiracanthium punctorium. The sequence continues at coordinate 124,916 of JAWZYV010002776.1, forward strand.
ACGGGAGGTCTATTTAATTCATTTGGGATCCCGTCGACATTTGTAATCCCCGACACACGAATTTTTTTAACATAATACATACATAAATCTAAATAAGTTTTTATCTAAAAAATTCTATCGTCTATGTCTGTTTGGTCGACTTTAATGTGAATTTTATTTTGCCACTCTAATTATTTTATGAAAAGTATATATCTCTGTAAGAAAATATATATGTCGGTCAAGCTCAGACAAGCGTAATAAAATTGATAGAAATTCTGTGAAGTTGAATAAATTTCCTTTTACACGTTCAGAAGGGACGCAGTAAGTTTCAATTCGTAAGAAGCAAAAACAAAAAGAATTTTATAAGTGAAATGTTACAAATAATTAGAACAAATCCCAACATCAAAATATAATCAACCAATTTCATGCAGAATATGCATTCATTTAAATCCCCGAGCGTAAGTTTTATCTCACGGACGTTTTAATTATGCTTAAGAAGCCACCTTCAAAAATTATCCCCTATCCAAAAACACACTACTTGCTTTGTTGATTTTGTGAAGTGTGGAAAACGTGATAAAACAAACATAGCTATGACTTTAAGTCCCTGAAGACTCTAAAAACGCGATTATAATCTAAAAATGTCTACATTTTTAGGGAAATAAAAGTGCAAGAGAGGGAAAAGGGACAATTCTGGTTGTCAGAACGCAGGTCATATTTTTCTTTTAAGCTTGAATTTCGCTGGTTGCTTCAGAGAATAACAGCTTTGCACATTCTTTCAGAGAGGAATGCAAAGGGTAGCATTGCTTTGAGAGAGAACAAAACAAGATGCTAGAAATAAAAATATTTTTAAATTGGTGATTTTAGTAGTTTTTTTGTACATTTTTTGTTAATTCTTTTTTTTTTTTTTTAGAAAAGTTCCACAAAGTGATTTGAGTTTGTTTTCACATTTCAGCTATTTAGAGACATTTAATGTTTCCACTAAACCCTGTTATTAAATATTTTTCAGATATTTATAATGATTTTTTTAATTAAGTTTGAATGAGAAATATTTTTTGAAATTACTTGCACAAACATATTTTTGTTGGACTTCAATTTAAACTGCCATATTTTTGCATATAAATTCTTTTTTTATCAGTAGTAATTAAAATTATTAATTAATTTTACTTCAATCGAGGTTTTCTTTACTAAAAATTTCAATGGGTTTCTAAAAACAATACTGCTGAAGTAAATCCTTAAAAACATAGTAATAAGTATTTTCTTTAAATAAGATTTAAATACTAATAACATAATAAATACATAATTATAAATTATGTGCCCTTTAAAAATTTTGATTCGCATCATTTTTCGCAGTTTTTGGATTTTTATGATTTAAAATACCTGCACACACTTAATGGTCACAAAAATGAACAATCCAGAAGTCTGCTTATGATTTCTGATTTTTACTTTTCTGTATCATAGCTAAAAATCAAGGGTTACTTTGAAATTGCTGTATAAACTATTGTTTCTAATAGCCATAAAGTAAAAATTCATTCTTACGAAGATATGCTACAAATGAATGAAAGTTTCAAATGTAAGAAAACTTTTGAGAAAAATATATAAATATTTCACTTCAGGTATGAAAAAATTTAAATATTCAAAATATTTTTAAAAGCATTCGAGACTTTTGCAATACAGATAGGAACGACTAAATCAATGCCTCCCAAGCAAATACAATTGAAGTAGTATATTGGTCTCGAATGATTTAAAAAAAATTGTGAACATTTAAATTTTTTCATCACTTTTATATGTGAAATATCTATATTTTTCTCAAAAGTTTTCTTAGTTTTGAAACTTTCATTTATTTATAGCATATCTTTGAAAGAATAAATTTTTATTTTATGTCTTTTAAGGCTCCACAGTAAACAGCTTCTACTTTTAAAAACTGTATTTTTACTTAATTTTTATTTTTTGCTTTTTAGTTACAAATAAAGCGCAAGTTTTATTTGTAACTAAAAATGATGTTAATTTATGAAAGTCTCTTATAAATTATCGTAAAACTTGACCATTACACCACGGAGCTCTTCTTTGTCCGCTGGAGCCGGGATTCCATGGGTGATATAAATACAGTAGAACCCCGCTAATCCGAAATTCCGGTTAATCCGAACCGATTTTATTTTTGAAAATTATATTATACTTGAATAAATTAAGGAAAAGATTGAAATTGTACTTACTTTTTTAGCATGCATATTTTTGTACACGTTGAAGAAACGTTCGCCTTAATTATAAGGATTATTTTTTCATTTAATAAAAACACATTACATGAACACACCACATACATATTAACGATCTTTTGCGTGAAGTAATTTGTCAGATTTCTCTTACAAAGTGATGTCATTCTGGACGAGGAAGCAATGTTAGACCTACCTCTCATAAACGTAATGTTGATATTGCAATTTCACACTGCTCTACATAATCGCAGTGCTATTTCTAGAGCATTTGCAGCTTCAGAATGTGAAACAAGAACATTGTCTGGCTCATCAGCTTCTTCTAGATCAGAGTTATCTTGTGGCGTATTCTGAACTAAAGCGATGATTTCTTCATCTGTATATAACTGATTGGCTTCCGTATCACAAGACAACCACTCAGTTACAGTTTGTTCAGTTGCGTCTTCACAGCTTGGGATACATTTAATGAGCGGAAGAATTTCATTTTTGTTTGCTTATCCCTGTTTAACATCACTAGAATCAAATAAACTTGGCCATAACTTCTTCCACGACTTAACTAAACAATTTTGTGTAACGTTGTCCCATGATTCCGATACTCAGTAAATTACATCTTTTATTGTGACATTCTGTATAAGTTGCCCTATAGAGACAGAACTATCATCGTTTTCAATCAGTTTTCTCAGAAGCATCTTCCTGTAACTGCATTTTACATTTTGTAACAGTCCTTGGTCCATAGGCTGCAATGAAGCTTTACATTAGGAGGTAGAAACACTGCTTTTATATTTCCGCAACACAATGATCTTGCGACTGGATGAGATGGAGCATTATCCAAAATTAGTAAAGCCCGGTTTGGAAAATTGTTCTTTTTATTAAATTTTTCTACTTCTGGAACAAACTGCTTTTCGAATCATTGTTTAAAAAGCTGGACGGCAATAGACGCTTTTTTCTGATTCCTATAAAATACAGGAAGTGAATTCATGTTCATATTTTTTAATGCTCTAGGTTTCTTTGACTTCCCTATGAACATGAGCGGTAATTTATTATTACCTGTTGCATTAGAGCATGCTAAGAGCGTCACTCTTTCTTTACTCATTTTAAACCCTGGGGCACAAGATTCCTCTTGACAAGCAAGACTTTTTTGCGGCAGCGCTTTAAAATTTAGGCCACTTTCATTATAGTTGTACACTTGTTGTGACAAAAAATTCTCTACATATTCTCTTTCTATTGCTTTCGAATAAAAGAATCCAAGCGATAGTAATACTAAGTACATAACTAAATTTTCTTTAGGACCGGTCCCAATTAGTTCGGATTAACGGGGTTCTATTGTATGTAAAAATTAGTTGATAAACATTAATGGTGTGTTAAAAATAAAATTTAAAGTTAAAAATTAATTATTAACTTGGGCTACAAAACGAAAAGATTTGAAATTTAACATATTAAAAGTTTTCTACTAGGTCTTGAAAATTGAAAATGTTCCAGCCACCAAATTTTAAATTTCTCCTAGATGTTAAAAATTGAAAAAATTCAAAGTACTGGACATAGGGGTTTTTATTTGTACATTGCGTTGTAGAAAATATTATAATGAATCTCACTAAACTCACCGCACTCACCTGGAAGAGTTGAAATATCAGCCTTCAAGAAAATCATTGTCTCCACATCTGGAATTCTAAAGTATACCGGAAGACAAAAATCAGGCCAAAATTGCCAAAAACTGATTTGTATATTTTTGCTGCAATGCACTAATCATTACTCACAAAACTGGATCTTGGTTATTTATTTTATGTAGAACAACAAAACAACATATAAAATACTCTCTGATACTGAATACTTGTGAGATAGCAAAGGAACACACATAATTATACTACTGGATTAATTAACATAGATTGAGATGAACACAGTATTTCTAAAAGTACTCTTATATTATATTAAAGCATCGTGTCAATTAGATCTTTCAAATTATACTGGGAAAACTTTTAATAGTTCACTGTCCAACTGTTTCGATTTCAAAATATTTCAGAATTCACAATTCTCTAAGGAGAATACTTCTCAGTTTTATCAACGTTAAATCCAATTTTATCCATTTTTACTGAAAGTAACATGCCATTCAGAATTTTTCCTTCAAAATGCAGAACATACAAAAATTTATGAAAATACATAATATTGAAAATTAAAATCTCAGAAGTAATATTTTAAAAGTTTAAGGCTAGAAGGAAAAATCTCAATTGGAATGTTGTTCAAGTAGATCATTACTAATGAGAATTAGCAAAGAAAAGGGAAATATGTAAGTTTTTCTTGTTCATAAAAGAAGGATAGACGTTCCTCATATCAATGAACTATATTAAAAATGCAGCTCTCTAACACATTCATAAAGTATAAAAATTAACTCTTTCATTTAAAACTGTAAAATTTCAAAAATGAGCATATAATCAAAACTCCAAAATCGAAATTTTTTTTATAATTACCGACACAAAAGATATGTTGTCGCTAATTTCTGGAGTTAAATTCGGTCAAAGTTCACCATATTGAAACTTCGTACAAGTGAATAATGCAGAGCAGTAAATGCGAAACAATGATGTTATCACTTAATTACCAGAGGAAAATTGTTGGTATTTGTCCAAAAAGATTACTTCAAAACCGTTAAATTGGCATCTGATGACTCGTGTCCAAAAGTTCACTTTAAAACCGTTAAAATGGCACCAGACAATTCATTTCCGCAAAGTTCACACATTACAAAATGGCTTCAGGAAATGGCAATTAAAAAAAAAGAAGCGTAATGTACATGATGACGCTTCCCATATTTATCACAGTTCATAAGTTTCACATTGAAAATACCTCTGGCCGTCCACTGATTTATTTTTTCAGTTCATAGAACATATTCTTCTTAGTTATCTGTACATCTCAAAAGATAATCCTTTACATCTTAAGATGGCGTCAGGAGCTGGCAACCCAAAAGTGAAATGGCGCAAGGTATACCATGATGCCCGATTATGCCGATTGGGTTGTTAAAGACGGCTCAAAAAAAATTAAAATGCCTTTAGCTTGCTGCTAGTTTTAATAAGAGCTAAGTCGTGAAACAATTTAGTCCAGTCCGGTTATGCTCAAATTCCACGTTCTTCTTCCACTACACCATCGCTGTTCATGATTAACTTTCTAGGATCTTCTCCTCTTCAACTCGCCAAGCTCTCCTTTGTTCATACCAATGTAATATTTCACTTGTATTACAGTCAGCAAAAATGCCTCGATAAAATTTCTCCCATCTTATGAATATATATATATATGTGTGTGTGTGTGTGTGTGTGTGTTCCTCGAAACTGTGAGTTCCTTTTCCATCCGGTTCGAACGGGGCAAGCGGAGAGCGTCCTGCGGCTCAGCTGCCGGGATAAGATCTGCTCAACGTCCGTTTGTCCTCACCTTCAAGAAGCACGGCCGAAACGTTTAATGATGACTTGCGAGAATCAAACTAGCCTGTGTTTGTACAATATTCACAATTGAAGTCAGGTAATGAAATTGCTTCATCCTTCGAGAGCAAAGAAGCTGCAGCAGAAAACGCCAGGATGAAAAGTTACGCCTAGGACGTTGGCGAGAATCAACTATTCCGGAATCACAGGCATTTATTTATTTTATTGAAGGAGCAGGTTTGACTTATACAGTATACGCTTAACACATATTTGTTGACATCCATATGCAGTGTAGTGTGAGTGTGTGGAAATTAAACTGTCTGTTTTAGTATTTATTGTGTATCGATATATTTTCTAATTACAGATAGAGTTATTTCTATTGTTTTAAACTATTTTCAATAGCTTTTATTAAATATCATGTTGTTTACATTTTCTACATTTAAAAATTAGCATATCAGAAATTACCACTCTTATCTTTCCTATTTAGTGATGTACAAGAGTCAAAATGATTTTTATAGAATTTTTAAAAATAAAACCTGTTTTTTGACCATGGGAGTCTATAGACAATTTTCTAAAGTAAGGGGAGGGAAAAAAATCTAGTAAGAGAACGAATTTTAGATTTGTAATAGTTTCCATTCCTATTTTCTTTGTGATGCAATTTTGTTTACATCATAAGACGATATGTTAAAACTCGAGAGAGGGCAAGTGCCCTATCTTCCTCCCCCCCCCTTTGGGTATCCATTCTTATGACATACATCTTTATAATATTTAAATAGCATTTGAAAATACAAATAATTAAACTTTACCAAAAAGATATTTTTATTTATTTACTCTACTAAATTTAAACCTGGAAAGTTTTCTGCCAGTGCCCATTATCAGGATGTTAGACCAGAGTACCTGAAAGAGGTCTATGATTAAGTACATAGGAGGTCTCGGAAATGTGATGTTATCGTAGGAAACAAAAGCATGAAGAAAATTCTCACACCGAAATTATAAGTAACCAAAGGATACGAACGAAATTTATGATGTACATTTTGTAATTAAAAGTTTTCCGACTTATTAAAAATACCAACTGAGAACACAGCGTTTTATCATATTTGCCATGCCCCTCCCCGACCTCCGAAACTTCCAGGTACATATATTACTACTTGAAGAAGGGTATTATAAAAAACTACAGTATTGAAACATAAAATCTACTAAACCGAAATTTTTCCAGGCTACGGTTTTGATGTTATCCATCAGTAATATCATTTTCGACCGATCTCAAATATTTTCCTTTACTTATAGTTTTTTAGAAATGCTTTTTAAATGCTGCCACTAAAAATGGCAATGGAATAGAATGAAATTTGGAATCATGTTAGACGGTAAGTTACTTTAATCTGTAGATGCCAAAATTGCTTTAAATATTTCATGAATTCGGAGATTTTGTGAAAATCGGTAAAATATTAGTTCTCGCATCCCTTGAAAACGGCTTAAGAGAATGGAATGAAATTTAGCAACATGATCGTAAATGACTAAAACAATAAATGTCGGATTAAAAAAAAAATGAATAAGTTTTACAACTTCGCAAAAATTGCATTTTTCCATTTTCTTCAATAGAGGACGGCGTCTTGTAGGGTAACATATCAGTTGGATTAGTTGGAGAACTTTGCAGAAATTTCATTTTTTAAAGGGAGATCACTTAAATTCGTCTTTGAGCTAACACATTAGCTGGCTGTTCAAGTTAGACAAGTTTTGTTGGTATTAATTTATTAACGATATCCTCAACACGAATTTTATTTTTTTACAATCTGCGAAATCTACTAGTACTTAAATCCAGTAACTTAACGTTATATTCTGAATTCTGATTTACTTGTAATAGATGTTGGATACCTAAAGCGTAAATTCTCCATCACACATAGCTTAAAGTTTATCCCACCCGGAAAACTTAATAAATATCTTCCAAATCTCCGACAAGTTATCAATGTAATTAGTATTTCACTTAGCCAGAGCATTGAATAAATTAAGGTAGATTCATGGTAGAAGTTAACTATCGGGTTAAATTATCGCTAATGGAAAGCCTTTCGGTGTGCATTTCGTTTTGTTAGGGTTTCAGCTCTGTTGAGAGAATTTGACAGAGCAATACGTGAAACAATACTTCATTTAATTTCGCATTTTAGTAACAGTTTTTTATGCGTATCGTTGGAAGAGAATAATTTTTAAAAAGTTAAGTAAACTACTATTAAGTAGATAATAATAAGAAATATATTATATGGTGAACAAATATTACGAAGAAAAATGCCTGCTACTTATATATATATATATATATATATATATATATATATATATATATATATATATATATATATATATATATATATCATTATTTAACTTAAATATAAAGAACGGTGCAAAAGATTTAAGATATACAGTAGCTTGTGCAATCAGCATGGTGATTTTCAGATTTATGCTTTCTTTTGCAAAGCAATGAAACAATAAATTATGTATGCAAGAATGCATCGTCAATAATGCATTTCTCTATAAATTCTCTATAAGACTATTCTTGAACATCACCATGAAAGTCTTGAAGTGTTGTATGATTTTTTTTCCATCTTGACAAATTGATACATACAATTAATTTATTACTACCCTGTATCTTAAAAGTCTGATAAGCATCATACACAGGATAAACTACTGTTAAAACCACGGAACGAATTCAGATTTTACTTACAAAGCTTTGTGATCATTGAGGCAGAAAAACAACAGATTTTAAAAATAATATTACATCACTGACTCGAAAAAAAATATTTATGATACGTTAATACTTTCTTGTTAAAATAAAAATAATTTTTGGAAGAAACAAGTCACGAAACCTAGTATCGAACAAGGGACCACCAGTGTGGTGACTTCAGACTTAATCTAATTTTATCAAATGGTACCAACTAACCCAGTCTTCAAATACCCAACAAGAATAAAATAAGATTTGAGTGATTTAAATAAAATAGGGACAAAATATTTGCAAATCATTCAGAAATGAAATGTTGCTAACTATTTTTTAAAAATGTTATATTAACATACATAAGAAAAGTAATTTTAAAGAGTTTTATTTATAATGATTATTATCTTATACTCAAAAAGATTTTGATAATGCATTTAACAAAATGAACATCTGATGCTATTCCACAAGGATACTGAAAATAGGGCAAATTAATTTTACAATACAGTTTTCAAAAATTTTATTAATTTGTCGCTAAGTTTTTCGGGGGCATCACACAAGAACATAATAACATCGAATTCTGCCATGTCAAGTTTGTTATGACATTTTTTCGTTCTCAAAAACGACAAGATCGTTATGTTGCATGCCTCGGATTTCTCCTGAAACACACTTTTACGTGATTATATTTTTTTCAGTTGTTTTATAGTACTTCTTTAATACTCTTAATGTACTAAAACTATTCGTTTGCGTTCTGAAATCATTAGTACAAATTCCATTTTGCGTGCCATGCAACTTGAAAGTGTTTATTTTGATGAAGAAATTAAATATAAAATATAGTTTTATAAACAAAGTAGGGTAAGGTGGTCTACAATGATCCCTTTAAGGGGAAAATATGTGTAAAACAATATAAACGTTTAAATAAAACTTTGACCTTTTGTTAGTACGTTTTATACTATATTTTGCATTATAAACATATTTTAATAATAATGTGAACCCACACAAAGTTATGGAAAAATTAGAATTTTGAAAAAGTGTCCAAAGGATCATTTTACACTCACCAAAGTGTAAAATGTACCTTCGTTTGAAAATAATTGTAAAATGTTTCTTATCGGCAAAATATAAATTTAAAAGTAATTACGACTATACATAATGAAATAAAATATGTTTAAAATAAAATAGCACACATAATTTATTTTATGAAAATTATTAAAATAAAAAATTGTCACTAACTAATAAAAATGTGTCTTTTTCTCGAAGTGCGTGATTATGTTTTCTCTGAGAACTGTTGGATATCACGTGCACTAAAATAGTAAATATTTGGGAGAGTCATGCATTTTAAGAGCGGTTGAAGGGCTTCTATTATGACTAGAAACCGGTGCCGCATTTTTTTCAGCCATTGGATCATTTTACCCGGTAATATGATTGGTCATTTTAAGTCATATTACTAGATGTCGCCAAGAAACATAACGCACTTAGCAAGTGTAATGCAAAACATATTCCATTCAGTAAACAAGGTCATACTTCTTTACATGAAAGACTGCATATCTAAATAAATGGGAAAGTTAGTGCTTGCCTGATAACGGATGTTATTAAACCCATTTTTTTGCGAGAAATTCTATTTGGATGCATTATTTCATGATCGCTTGTATGCCCCCATTGCTTTTTCTTCATTTGGCACAGCCAGTTTATACCAGAGTTACCTGTACGTTAGAAAACATATGAGGATCGTTTTACCCACTAGGAGGATTTTAGCCGTTTTTTCTTCCATAAAAAAATTCTAGAAATTTGTAAATTTAAAAACGATTACATGTTTATTTAAATAATACGTAATTTATACACGCACACACACACATATACATATGTATATTGTACATACATAAGTTTGAATGCTGTACACCCATAAAAAAAACCCTAAGTCTTTGTCAAAATTGACAAAGCGTAAAGGTGTCTTTTCTTGGGTGTACAACAGTTAAACATTTATTACACATGAACATTAAGCTGCTGTTTAACAGCGCTTTTGATTCTATGTAGTTTTTAAATATTTTTTTTAGCTGCCGAAGTGGTGTACTGGCTGAAGAACCATTCAATCACGCCTTGTATCAAGTTTCGATTCCCGGCTTGGGTTTAGGTGTTAAATCGCCTGTCCCTTCATAGTTGATCAGCCATTGAATGCCCCTATAATAGAATGGCCAATACCTTCGTGAAGATGTCCTAGAGAATTCTTAATCTACAAGTGCCCACCAGTTATTAATTTTTTTTTCATTTTTCGTATGAGCAATAAATATAAACATATTTAATGTATAGTAATGTTATTCGCGTAATACTTTTAATTTAATAAATATCTATATATTATTTTGAAACATGCTTTTCTTTCGACAACCGAATTGAGAGAACGGCTGGGTGTAAAAACTCGGTTGAGGTGTCTGAAGAAAGGTCTCGGCCCGTAGATGTGCCATCAAAAGAGAAAATCAGAAAAAGTCGAACGGTTTAGGCGTGGCGGAACGGCAAAGGTGCAAATTTTCGCCATAGATTTAACATTGTGGTTTATTAACGCAGACGATTGATGACGCAGACGATTGCCTTAGCTCCGTAAGGTTTGATTTATTTGGAAAAATATTTGTTAGAAATTGTATCCGTTTGTAAATGTTGTGTGGCAAATGTGGCAACAGTGTGTAGTGATAGTAAATGTGCTGTTCTAAATTCTGATTAGAATAAGAGCGATTTAAAAAAAACATAAATGAAAACCGACTTCGAATTACTTCACCATAAATAAAAATTAATCGCATTCTAAATTAAAAGGCTTTGGCCAAATTTTCACGAATAGCACGAATAGCAGATATTGCCAAATTGAGTTTAGTCTTGGAGACTTACTTTTTTACGACAAACTTGGCGATAACTCGCCAAAACTGGCAATATTCCGCCATAGAAATAACATTGTGGTTTATTAAAACTCATTGTTGGCCTTCTTTATTGTGACGCTTTATCGCTTATCTGTTAATCTGGAACGTGTTTTTACTGTATCCACTAATTTAGAGAACGGCTAGGTGTAAGAGAATTTTTAAAGTGTCTAAAAAAAGGCTTTAGCCTGTAGATATGTAATCAAAAGAGAAAAAGTCGAACAGATCAAACATGGCGGAACGGCAAGTGTGCAATTTTTCGCCATAGAATTAACATTGTGGTTTATTAAATACATCTGGAAATCATAAAAGCTTTCTTTATTTTGGCGCTTTATCGCTTATTTCCTAAATTTTTTCTAAATATTAATTCGAAACATGTTTTTCCGATATCCACTAAATTGAAAGAACAACTATGTGTAAAAATTTGGTTGAGAGGTCTGAAAAAGGTCTTGGTCCGTAGGTGTGTCATCTAAAGAGAAAAATTCTTAAAGTCTAAGGGATCAGGCGTAGCGGAACTTCAAATGTGCATTTTTTTCGCCATAGAAATAACATAGTGGTTTATTAAATACATTTTGCTGTCATAAAGAGCCTTCTTTATTTTAGCGCTTTATCGCTTATTAGCACTAGGGTGCTATTTCATTCACGCCCAGACTTTTGTCTACTCGATTCTGTCAATGTGATTTGTAGACAGGTTTTGTAGAGATGAACTGTCACGGTGGAAATCTTTTTAAGGGCGAGATTCAAGTGAAACGCGCGCGATCAAGTTCGAATCGAACGTTTTTCAGTCCCCAGTTTCCAGTTCAGTCCCCAGAATGCTTCCAATAAACAAACCTATCGCGCTGTCACGTGATGAAAACACAATTGTTTTGTTTCAGTTGAATAAGAAACATTGATATTTTTCGCTGTTCGACTCGTAAAACGTTCGAATTGTGTTTCACTTGAATCTCGCCCTTAATGTGTTTGCCACATAATGCGGGTTGGTGGGACGAAGCCGTCCTGTTAGGATGAAGCACATGTCCCCAAACCAACCAACCAACATAATGCGGAAGGGGGGGGGGAGAGAATAAGTCTGAAAAGGTTTGCGATTTTTGATAATTGATCGCCAAGTTTGCGGAGAAAAAAAAACTTAAAAACCGAACCATGCCTGGCGATGGTTGTAAAATAGCTTTAGTAGGCAAATTTAATATAGATATTAATTCCAAAGATGTGTTTTATGCAACGAGAAGGACAAATATAGCGCACTCATGGATTATGATGCTCATTCCGAACAGTATTTAAAATGGTGAAGTATAGTTGAAGTATAGTTTGAATATGCTTGGCGAAGATTGTAAAACAGTTAGCAGCTTTAGATTTCGATTCCAAAGAAGTGTTTTGCGGAACAAGGAAGAAAAATACAGCACGGCCATGAATAATGATACACTTTTCAATTTAATGAAACAAGGAAGAAAAATAGGCATGGGCGCCGGCAGCATAGGGCAAGGGGGGCAATGCCCCCCCCCTCGAGTTTTGTATGCAGTGTTTTTCCTTGCTTTTTTGCTCTAAAAAGCAAGGAAAAGAAGCTCTTCAAGAAGAGAAGCTTTGAAGAGAAATTCTTCAAGGTCTTTAATTTTCCGTGCTGGGTCAGATATGTTGACGATACTTTCGTTCTAGTGGATTCCAATTGTGATATTTCTAATTTACTTTTGATTGTTAATTCTGTTGATCCGTGTATCCAATTTACTCTAGAAGAGGAGTGCAACAATTCTTTACCTTTTTTGGATGTTCTTGTTTCTAGGAATCCTGACGGTTTCTCTACTTCTGTTTTCCGCAAACCCTTTTCTATATCTTTACCTCCTCATGCCCTATCTAATCATCCTTACCAGCAAAAACTTTCTGCTTTTTACACTTATGTGTTTCGTGCTATCAAAATTTGCTCTGATTCTTCATCTCTTAATAATGAAATTAATTACTTAAAATCCTTAGCTGTTTCTCGTGGTTTTAACCCCTCTTTTATTGATAAAGCTGTTTCTAAATTTAATAAGACTAATACTTCTACTAATACTATTAATTTTCACAACTAATTAATTGTACTACCTTTCTTTTCACCTTTATGCTACAAAATTTCTAAACTTCTCAAAAATTTCGGTTTCAAAGTCATTTTCAAACCTGTTAATAAACTTAAATTTTCTTCCCTTAAAGATCCCATTCCTACTGAGAACCGTTGGGGTGTTTATTATATTCCTTGTGGATCTTGTGATTTGGGCTATATTGGTCAGACCAGAAGAGCTCTCAAATTTAAGCTCAAAAAGCATGAGAAATATGTTTCTAAGCACGAACTTTCCAAATCTTCTATTGCCTCACATTGTTGGAATTCCAATCATCGTTTTCAGTTTTCTAAGGCTAAGATTTTGTGCACTCCTCAGTCTTTGTCCCATCTGGATTTTTTGGAAGGTTTTTCCATTGCCCAGCACTTAGAACGTCTTGTGAACGATGGTTCTTCCGTTCCTTTCGTTCATTCTGCTTGGAAGCTGTTGTTGTAAGTTTCTTTTCACTTTCTTCGTCTACTCCCTCCCCCCTTTTTTCTTTTTCTTTCGTTCCCTTTCCCCTTCTTTTATTTTGTTTGCCCCTCCTTTTTTATCGTGTGATACTGTGTACGTGTGTTACTGTCTTCCTTTACGTTTTTTATATTTAAAAAAGAATATTGTGTTCTATTTGTTTTTTGTTTTGATCTGTTTTCTCTTTTTGTGTGTGTTCTTCTATTGCCTCACATTGTTGGAATTCCAATCATCGTTTTCAGTTTTCTAAGGCTAAGATTTTGTGCACTCCTCAGTCTTTGTCCCATCTGGATTTTTTGGAAGGTTTTTCCATTGCCCAGCACTTAGAACGTCTTGTGAACGATGGTTCTTCCGTTCCTTTCGTTCATTCTGCTTGGAAGCTGTTGTTGTAAGTTTCTTTTCACTTTCTTCGTCTACTCCCTCCCCCCTTTTTTCTTTTTCTTTCGTTCCCTTTCCCCTTCTTTTATTTTGTTTGCCCCTCCTTTTTTATCGTGTGATACTGTGTACGTGTGTTACTGTCTTCCTTTACGTTTTTTATATTTAAAAAAGAATATTGTGTTCTATTTGTTTTTTGTTTTGATCTGTTTTCTCTTTTTGTGTGTGTTTGTTTTCGTGTGTTCCTTTATTATTATTATTATTATTATTATTTATTTATTTATTCCTTTTTTATTTCTGTATTTTTGTGCTTCTTTCCTTTCCCATATTTTATTTATATTTTTTCTCCCCTCTCCGTGGTTTTGTTCGACTTTTCTTTACCCCTTGTGGCAACATCTTGCTTGTATCTCTTTTCAGTTCCCTGTGTTGCTTGCAACGAAGGGCTTGGACTCATGAAGGCTAAAACAATTTTTGGCTGAAACGTGCGTATCCTCTTACCTATAACATCTTATGTGTGTTTTTTACAAAGTTTTTTATTTACTACATTGTGGTTTGTTAACGACATTGACGGCAGTTATAAACTCCTTCTTTAGTTAGCGATTTATTTTTTATTTCTTTAATTTTTCAGTTTTCTGTCTGATACTGGATGTAAACAATCGAGGGTAGCTTGAGAGAAGGCAAATAAAGCAGGGAGCGCGCGATCGCCATTTGGCGGATTAGATTTTTTTGTCTCTTGCAGAATTCCGAAATTTTTCACTATTTTCGCTTCATACCTTTGGCGTTTACCTTTCTGCGCCCGTATTTTCTCATGGAATGTTGTATTTCACTCTTTCAATGGTTAGATCAAAGAATGCTGTGGCAGTCAAGATCATTTAAGAGAATTCACCTCGACGTTTCGTAGTCGATGACTTTACCCAAAATATCGTCTTCAACGAAATGCTCTATTAGAATTTGTAACTGTATTTGCTCATTCGTCATTTAATATCTACTCTTCTTTTTTTGCTTAATAAAGATAGTTAAAAAGAGATTTTTAAGATTTCAATCATTTCATCGTCATTGTACAGTTGCTAAGAACTGGCGTGAAACCTTTTGTTTACTTTCTGTCACAAGTCATGTTCCGTCCGCGTCGCTCTTTGATTTTTCCTGTTAGTTTTATTCAAGACCTTGGTAACATTCTTGATCGTTCCCATTTATTGTTGAATATTACAGTCAATAAAGTGACCGTCGAATTTGACGGGTTCCAGCTAGTATATATTTATTTTAATCTTTTATATTTAATTATTATTTTTACATTATTTACGCGTTATTTTTAAATAGTTTTCAAGTAAATGAGTGAATTATTAAAATAGAATAATTTTATAAAAAACTTACTTAAATAAATACCCGTCGTTGGCGGGTGAATACGTTATCCAGATTTTCGAACAGTCTGAATTTTCATTTGCATTGGTGAAGTATAAAGAAGGAAATAGCCTCACCATGGCACAGTGGTTATGCCACTGAAAATGGTAGATGGCCGAAGTGTGAAGTTCCCGGGTGCAGGTCCCATCGCGCGACTGTCGATCTAATGGTCTGAAGTTTTGGTATGTTTTTTCCAGATGTGACGTAAATACGCGTTAGAACCCCTTAGAAAATCCTCCTACCATGGCATCCCCCCTTGGCAGATCGCCCTAGTGTAGCGTTGCCATAACCATACACAACAAGAATGAAATAAGCATTAATCTGGCAAAGGCTAAGTCAAAAGTTATTTTTATTATTACAAAATTCGCAGCTTAAAGGGTAATCTAACAAACTAAATTCATTGAAATTTTAAGTAATTTATTCTTGACGTTTGAAAAAAAGTTTTCATTATTTATGCCAAAATTTAAAAAGACATTGGGATTTGTAGGAAATTCAAGGACTATATTTTAAATAGCCATTAGTAGAGTTTTTTGCACAGTAGCCACTTGCTGTGCAACAAAATCACCTTCTTTCACATTAGTCACTTTCCTACAATGAGGAAAAAAATCACAAAATTTTTGCAAAATATTACTTCTTTTTTATTCGGAAAATTTCTAACATTATTATTCGACTCCAGCAATCTCCTTCTCAGTAATTATATTTTATTGATTAAGAGTAGATATTTTATCATGATGATTCAAGAAACTTTTTCACGATTTCCACAAAATCTGAAACCATCAATAACATTTTGGAAACACCTGTTTGATACCAATTGCTTAAAGTAAATAAAAAACTTTGTAAAAAACACACATAAGATGTTATAGGTAAGAGGATACGCACGTTTCAACCAAAAATTGTTTTGGCCTTCGTCAGTCCAAGCCCTTCGTTGCAAGCAACACAGGGAACTGAAAAGAGAAAAACAAGCAAGATGTTGCCACAAGGGGCAAAGAAAAGTCGAACAAAACCACGGAGAGGGGAGAAAAAAAAATATAAATAAAAAAAAGGGGGGAAAGGAAAGAAGCACAAAAATACAGAAAAAAAAGGAATAAATAAATAATAAAAAAGGAACACACGAAAACAAACACACACATACAAAAAGAGAAAACAGAACAAAACAAAACAAAACACAAACAGAACACAATTTTTTTTTTTAAATTAAATCCACGAACAGGACAGCACAAAATATTCCTATGTGCTGTCCTGTTCGTGGTTTTAATTTAAAAAAAAAAAATTGTGTTCTGTTTGTTTTGTTTTGTTTTGTTTTGTTCTGTTTTCTCTTTTTTTGTGTGTGTGTTTGTTTTCGTGTGTTCCTTTTTTATTATTTATTTATTCCTTTTTTTTTCTGTATTTTTGTGCTTCTTTCCTTTCCCCCTTTTTTTTTATTTATATTTTTTTTTCTCCCCTCTCCGTGGTTTTGTTCGACTTTTCTTTGCCCCTTGTGGCAACATCTTGCTTGTTTTTCTCTTTTCAGTTCCCTGTGTTGCTTGCAACGAAGGGCTTGGACTGACGAAGGCCAAAACAATTTTTGGTTGAAACGTGCGTATCCTCTTACCTATAACATCTTATGTGTGTTTTTTACAAAGTTTTTTATTTACTTTATTGTTTAACACCAGTATTTTGAGTGTTTTTTCTGACCAATTGCTTAAGTTAAGTCGCTACCTGTCATGTTAGCAAATTTCATACTATCCTCTTCAGCCACTTTTCAGAAATGCGCGAAAAAAAACTGACTCGATATTCACAAAATCCCATAAATTTACTAAATTATTGGGAGTTTTTCAAAGACATATTGAGAATGTTTAAATAGCCATAGTCGATATTCGGTTATGTGTATTTTTTAAAATTATATTTTGTACAGTAAAAATTAATACACATAAGGGAACATACCCATACAACGTGACCTATTTTTTAAGATTTTTCGACCCCTCCCTCCCCTCGGTGACCACTCGTAGTATATGTCAAGACACCCCGCCCCCGCACCATTAAGTTTCTACGTAGTATTGACAAGTATGATTTTTAATCATTTCACAGGCAGAAAGTGAAACAAATGAAAATAATTTGACTCATATTCGTCTTTATTAATACGGCGTTTATTGCATAAGACTGCATGCATGCTTATAATTACTAGTAAATTAAATATTATGAAAAAAAACTTATGAAAAATCATTTTGCTAATTTACAACAAATTTCTCTCGGCGAAATCGACTACGTAACAGAAATCAAAGCCCCCCTCCCCCCGCTCTTGTGACTGAGCGTAGTATTTTGAAGACATCCCTCACCCCCCTCACGTAGTATGGGTACGTTCCCTAAGTTAATCGGGTCATTTTTTCAACAGTTGGAGTTTTCAATGCATAGCCATATCAGAAGCCCTTTGATTTTTTTTTTTATTTCAATTATTACTGATAGGACGACATATTCCTGAATTTTTCAGTTTTGTTGTATTTTTCTGTTTCCCATTGACTCAATAGATGGTATTGTGAATACCATCTATTGAGTCATTGGGACCTATAGAACCAATGGGACCTATACCACCTATAGAATTCGAGATCATGTTACACAAATATGTATGATTTTAGATAGTTTTCACAGAACAAAATAGCCTGGCAAAAAGAATGAGTCAACCGTTCCCACGCACTTCCAAAACTAAAATTAATAAAAGTGTCCCAAAGTACACTTCTATATGTGAATTTACAGAAGATTCTTACATACTACTGTACATTCCCAAAAATCAAGTGAAACCACGATAAAAAATTGGACACGGACGCAAAAAAACCGATTACCCTCAAATAATTCTGAGTTATGACTGTGTCTATGGAGGGGTAGACAACGTTTATAAACTAGTCTACCACTATCCTGTAGGTGGATAGCTCATCATATATTTTTTCGCTATTCTGCACATCGCAGAATATAGTAGGGGAAGTTCTGATACAATGAAACACGTGGTAAAATGAAATGTACTATGTAAAGTCAGTATAGAGAGAGTTTGTCAAAGAAAGTTGTAAGTAATACACCTATTGTACAAATATACGTTCCAGTTACTGATGTAATTTGGAGACAATCGCATTTTTACAACAAGACCTAAAGAAAATTATTGGATTTTCACGATCGAATGCAAGTTTCATTACTAAAAGAAATTTTGTTTTACCTCGTTGTTCTCAAATGTGCAATTATTTATTTCTCAAATATTGTGATCATTATGTCATAGTCTTCATACTCCCAAAGTCAGAATTAAAACAGATAAATTTATGAATTAGTAAAAAATTATTTATTTTGTAGCTTCAATACGGGGTACAACAAAACACTTGTAGACGGGGTATAATGAAACATTTTACTGTACCGCAGGTGAATGTTCACTTAAAATTAAGACATAAAAAAAAGGTAAAATAAAGACATTACTATTAAATATTTAGATTGATATCTCTATAGAGTACATAAAAGCACTTTCACAAAAAGGAAATGGTAACATGCATGCCAAAAAGTGGTCATTTTCATACAAATTCAAATTTAGCTTATTTTTCTTGTGGGGTTACTCAGATCCTAATAAGTTTATTCTTTTTATCTTCTGAAAGTTTTAAGAATTTTTTGTGTTTTAATCAAGGAAGGGAACTTAAGCGTAAACAAATGTACTCTGTTGGGGAAATAATAAACTTAAATCGAACGTAATGCAAAGTTATTCACACAAGCTTCAAATTTGTGTGTTCTTCGGAAATATATATTTTTGAAAAAACTCAAATTGTATCAAAACTACCACCTCCTGTTCCTTCAGATGATACAGAAAGAGAAGCATAAATGTTCATTTCTGAGTTTGCTTTAAGTAAATTTAATGCAAAACTAAAATCTATAGGCTAACCTGAAATAAAAAGTATTATGTTTTCATCTCAAGCAATAACTGTTTCATTAAATTTGTTTTTTGAACTTAAATTTAACATTTATGTCTTACTAATGCTTATTATATATATACAGCTGTGGGGAAAAAAAACGCCCACTTGTACTTTATTCGGCTTCGTTCGTCGTACAGCAAAGCTACCTATCCCAGTCGTTTATGATTGACGTACACTCTAATTTGCCATGCATAAAAATTGCATAAGGGGCCATCTCCATATTGAAATTCGAACGAACTTTCCCACAGTAGCAACCCCTAGATTGCATTTAATATTTCATAGGATGTAGAAAGGCGCCATCAACGCTGTTATGTCACACTTGTATCATAATGAATTTTCAAATTTTCTCGACAATTCTCACAGCTTGTGTATTGCTCGAAGCATTTCAGCTGTTATAGCATATTGATACTCAAAACAAACCAAAACTTCAGAATAATGATGACTGGACTTGCCATCCTAATAAGAAAAGAAATTTGACAAAGAGACACCGTCGACTTATGTGAGTTTTTTTCAACATCGCCAAAGCTGCAGAGAAAGGCTCTGCACAGAAATATAAAGAAAGGGAGCTGCTATTATAAATAGATTATGTGTGTTAAAATTGCTCAAGGCTTTTACAAAACTAATAATTAAGGTTGTTAATTTAAGAAAATAGGAGAGGGGATCAGTTCTTGAGAAAAATTTTGACATAGGGAAGGGAGGTTAAAATTTATCGAAAAAAGTGTCACGTAATTTATTGAAGCTCCCTTAGATGTCTATAATTTACAACGCAAAATCGAAAGTGGGCTAAACATTTTGACGCCTTAATCTTTTATATGCCAATGTTTATATTTTGGAACATCATGTTTAACATTTTTTAAAAACTAAACTGTTGTATCTATCAGTTTGAAAAAAACTTCTGCTTATTACTGAAAGTCTGATTGATTTTTTGATATATTATTTATTTTTCAAACTGAAAAATAAAAATCTACTTTTTTACAATTTTCACAGTACAAAATACACAGTAAAAAATTCTATATAATTCCAAAAAAAATCAAATACCCCCAAAAATCCCTTATTTTATTAAAGGATAAATTCAAAGAGATAATAAGAGAAATTCAAATAATAGCAAAATATCTCTTCTCTATCTTCCATAAAAATGCAATGCTCCAAAAAAGGAATATTGGCATGCAACGATATACGAAATCACGGATATCGCATGTATGTATTTCTTTGTTATATTTTAATACATTCAGTGCTTATATCTCCTAAACATAAGTCTGTCAAAGGTATTAACGGTATTTTACTTATTTTTCAAGGGTGAACGAATGGAGGGGGGCGAAGTTGTCTTATCTCTCACCCTGGCTAGTTAGTGCTGCATTCCTGTTATTTGAGCTCAGATAACTCCTTGTTTCTTCTGTTAGCAATGAACGTGTGTGCTTCAGAAGGGCTTATTTATTTATTATTTATTCAAACCTTAAAGGGATCATTTTGGGCCACCTTTCCCTAATAATTTATCAAATGTGTCCACACATATAATATAAACGCGAAAACAGAGTTAAAAATAACATGGGATTGGTTTTCTTAACACTGTTTACTCGTATATTATTAACATCAGAATTAAGGAAGTAGCTGCATTTAAGTAACGTTACTCTCAACACACTACACATTTTTCATATTCTCACAAAGTATTTTTACCTTGTTTAATTTATCTAATTATGTATTTAGTATGTATAAGCAATGTTTCGAATATTTAAAATAATTAATTCAGCGGTTATTTGTGTGCATACTTAACTAAATTTATGGCTAATGTTTATTTGAACTTTTCACAAGAAACGCTTTTTTATCTATACTTATTGGTTGCTTTCATGTGTAAGTGGTAAATATTCACCCAAGTTTTGGTATTAAATTATTTTGAATGTGACAACATGATAGAAAAACACGCTTATTATGAATTTTGAACAATCTTACTGTCTTATTTTGTTTTATACGGAAGGGGGGGAAAACTGATCATGGAGTTGATAAAATTAAAGTTGTAGATGTATGAAAGCACACAAATAAAAATTCAAATTTTGATGAATAGTTTGTTAATTAATTTTACCTTCGAAACTTCCAACCAACTGGTTATATTCATGTGTTATTTTTTTTAATGAGCCAAGAACATACTAGTAAACAAAGAAATTTTGTTAATTCTAACAAATAATAAGTTTGACTTACAAATAGTGTGGTTAAATTAACAAAACTTTTTTTAAACAAAATTCGTTGGTTAAACTGACAAAATATTTTGTTGAAATAACCAAATAATTTTATCTAATTATTTTTGTTAATTTAACGAAAATTTCGTTTTCGCCATTTCAACCGAGAAATTTTTGTTGATTCAGCAAAATATTTCTTTTTCAGTAGAAATCCCAAACTTTTTGATTCTAAGTAATCAAACGAGTAATGTAATTTCTAAGTTTATTCATGTAGATGCTGAAAACCATTTCATCTTTAAGTTAGCATAGATATAATGTTTCTGTGCAAGTATTACTCATTGTAAATTATATCCTATACTGTTAAAACTACATATTGCTGGCAAAATAAATAAATAAATAAATAAAATAAAATAAAAGTTGATATTCTAATAGTGCAGTAACTCTGTTGATACTTAAACTGCGCGCCAAAGAAAACTATTGTGTGTTTTCATGGAAATGTGAGCGTTGATAATCATCATGCTATTAGGTTGGAATGCTGGGAAAAATTTTGGTGTGTATATGGCAGCCTGTGGTTAAGAAAAACTGAAAAACCTGGAATAGTAAGGCAGTTTTATTTTAACAGAAAAAGTCAAGGAAACTTACAAATTTTGCCTATAAACCTGGAAAATGTTGAAGTGTGACGTAACTAACTATCTGAAGTCTGCATGTGTACATTAATTTCACGTTTGTCATATGTCTCGAAATAA
Organism: Cheiracanthium punctorium; assembly: GCA_038373885.1. NCBI lineage: Eukaryota > Metazoa > Arthropoda > Arachnida > Araneae > Cheiracanthiidae > Cheiracanthium > Cheiracanthium punctorium. Next base: position 147,230 of record JAWZYV010002776.1, read on the forward strand.
ATGCCCCGACATAGGTGCTCAAAAAGTGGTGGATGCGGTTGTTTGTTTTGGGGGAGGGCCTAGTTAAGAAAAAAAGAAAAAGAGGAATCTTATTCAATCTAGACAGAGTGTACAGTAGAGTAAAATGTTACCTTAAAGCAATATTTTAATATTTTCGCTTTCTTTTTCTAAGTTTTATATATATATATATATATATATATATATAGCTGTTTCGACCAAGCCACTTTTGTGCACCTGCATCAAGTCATACTTAGAGCAATTCTTAACCATGAATACGCCAAAAGCCCTCCGCATTCCCAACTAAAAGAGTGATCATTATCCATACCCGCACTTTCCTAAAAAAATACTATAGTTTCTTTCCCTTTTTTTAAGCACAATTTAATTGTGCATATTATTCATTACCATGTATATACATAAAAGCTAATAAATCTAAACAGACTATTGTTTGTAAAAGGGACTTTTATAATTTTACAAAGAAACATGAAAATTCTCCGACAATTGAATAGAACATAAAGCTCGGTAAATATGTGAATATACTAAACTATCACCCTTAATTTTATGATAAAATAATGCCTTTTCTATTTCTTTCGCAAAAAATTAAAGATTTTTTGACGTCTTTTGTTGTTTGAATGTTGCTTAGAACGTATTAACAATTTAAAAGCTTTCAATTAAAAACCATAAAAACACTTAAAACCTTTTGAATATATTCTCACAACTTGAACATTAAAAGATAAATAATGATAGGAATGTGATGTTTCATTATTCAGTGGTAGTTTAAACACATATTATATCGTTTTGTGCAGTCGAAATTGTAGATCTAAAATTTTGAATCAATGGTTATTGGCGTAAAAAAGAATATGAATTAGGTGTATAAATAAATGTAATTATAGGTGGTGCTATATTTAGATTGTTGTGTTGTGTTAGCATTCTGATTTTTTTAAGTCTTCGTTGTCTTCTATTTAACTAAATAAGTTTGTAGTAGGCATATTTGCTTTAAACTTCAGTTCTTCTTTTAAAAGTTCCGATGACTGAACATCAAAATAAACGATGATAACGCAGACACTAACTAAATAAATGTTCCTTAATAAGTCTTATTTTTCCTTAAAGGATAATATTAAGAAGGATAGTTCACAAAATTACTAAAACATGCATTTTTTTTAATGGACTGGGCTTTTGTGAAAATTTGATATGATTATATACTTAGGATTTTGTAAAAAGTTCTGTAACGTTTTATTAGTTTTTAGTCTGCCAAGAACGGTTCACGGAAGAGCATTCGCTTTCTTTTTAACGTGTCTGGCTTCCAGCTATTTTTTAAAAAAATGTACTGAAAAATTTCATACAATCTATATTTCAGATACAGATACAGGAATAATATATCATACAAACAGTATCTTCAGAATTTTATTTAGAACATTGATTTTGCTTTGGGATTTTTTAATAAATTACAAATAAAAAAATAAGTAAAATACTAATTTTAAAAGTTGAAGCTTTTGATTGTGGAGCCCTAAGAGGCATAAAATAAGAATTTATTCTTGAACAGATTATGCTATAAATGAATAAAAGTTTCAAAACTAAGAAAACTTTTAAGAAAAATATAGATGTTTCACTTTTCCAAGAGATGAAAAATTTTAAATGTTCAAAATATTTTAAAAAGCATTCTAGACCAATATTCCACCTGAACTGCATTTTCTTGGAAAGCAATGCCTTAGTGATTAGTATGTGTATTGTAGAGGTTTTAAAATTAAAATAACAGTCACTCAGATTATTCATAACAGAGAAATAAAATAAATAAAACTGAAAAACATATTTCTTGTTTGTAAATCCTGGCTCTCACTAGAGAACCCTACCAAACACAACACATTTGTTCTTCAATTACACTAGGCTGCCGTTTTGGATATCCTATTTCAATATCGGGGATATTCTGTTATTTCCTGGAATTGCTGTGACTAGGGAAACTTTTCGTCATTTCACTAACTGTAAACTGAAAAAGTCAAGTGATCCCAAGTAAAGTTTCGTTCTCCATTCAGATATGAGCTTTTCAATTAATAAATGAAAATAACCAGTAAAGTTCAAGTATACAACATTTGATTTCTCATTATGAAAATTACAGAGAGACTAATGAAATATTGGTTGAATGTTACTTTGGGAAATTTCTATTTATCTTATTCAAATTCACAATGAAGTAATATATCGCAACAATATTCTCTCATGGTCTATTAGCGTTCAAAGATCATTATTGAGCATTCTTTGAAGATTAATAGAGTTTCAGAACGTTAATAGAGAACTTCTGCTGTCTGGGTACATGTGACACGTTAAAACGTGTTTTGTTGAATTCAGCAAAATTTGTTTCGTGAAACAGTTTGGTAGTTTTGTTTTGTTAATTTAACAAAAGTTTGTTTGAGTCAGCCAAATCGATTCTCAAAAATGCATTTTTGAACTAAAAAAAAAACGATTTGCTGAATTTAGAGCCAATCAAAATCTTTCAACTATTAATTTACTCATGCGTCAATGGGTGATGTAAGGCAGACAAATGATCAGATTTTACAAGAAGGGTTAATTATGTGCACTTAATGCGTTGAGCTAACGGTGATATCAAATGCAAGACTTACTGATCTATTAAAAAATACCGAGTTTGTGAAAAATTGCTGAAGCAAGTCTAATTATTTTACCTTTTCATTAAAATCTACCTTTTCCTTTTAATGCTTTTAATTTTATATACTATATATCTACATAGTTTAAAGCAACTCAGTGTTAGATTTGATACACAAAGTAAAACTGTCAGAATCACATTCGTCTTTGAGATAAAATATAAAATGAATATGTATTCAAACTTGATAGTTCATATAAAGGAAAGTTTATTTGATTTAATAATAGCCAGGTTGCAATGTTCACACAAAAGCTACTACATTTTTCATTCGTTTTGGGCTTTTCTCGAGTGATCAGTTATATATAGTCAAACCTCGTTATAAGGTCACTTTTTAAAAGTCTCTGTTGACTGAATAGGAATCCTGTATATTTTAATATCGCTTCATATGGTAATGCCATCATATCTATCCCCGCGTATATGGTCACTTTGATCACTGTGCGAAATATTTCTCAAAATTGACAAAAGCTATCTTTTAGTTAGAGATAAGCAATCTAGGCTTTATTCATTATGTTGATAAGGAAAGGGACTCTTTCCAGGGTTACAAAGGGGCTTAATTCCTCCCCACTCACGTTTACTACTGAAAACCACTCATTTCTTTGAAAGGAGGATTGTACCTTGCTCACTGTTTAGAAAGGTAAAAATGTCGGATGCAGAGCATGTGACACACGCATCTCTGGAATAAGTTCCAAGTTTGTTTCACGTGATTTGTCTCTGAATTTTCGTTCTGCTCAGTCCTGGTTATGTTTACGAGTAACATTACTGCAAATGCAAAACGAAAGAATTGTCTCTTGCAGAGAAAAAGGCATTAATCGAATCTTTTGAAAGTCAAACCGGTCTCAGGTAACTTTTGCGAAATTGCATGGAATACCAAGAACAACCGTTAATAATATTTTATCTTCAAAATCATCGACCGAGGAGCTGAAAAATGGCAACGTGTTTTACCTTTTGACAAGGTTGAGCAATCTCTTCTGATTTGGATAAAAAGTGCCAGACCACAAAATGTGCCAATATTTTTCCTCATCTTAAACGAAAAGACATTGATTGCAATTTGCTGCTGAGCTAAGAGAATCCCGTTTCAGTGCTAGGAACACGGATGGTTAGAAAGGCTTGCACTACGGCATGACTTAGCTTTCAAAAAATATATATATACTGTGAAGCTGCCGATGTGAGTGACAAACAATTAGAGGAATGGAGGAGATTGAAGTTAAGTAATGTTCTCAAACAGTGTAACACTTGTGATGTTTACAGTGCTGATGAGTGTGGATTATTCTACCGTGCTTTACCATATAAAACTCTTTCTTTTAAAAATGAAAAATGCATACGAGGCAGGACAAGCAAAGAGAGACTAAGCATTTTATTAGCAGCTAATATGGATGCCTCAGAAAAAATCATTCCCTTGGTCATAGGAAAATTTCTGAGACCCCCGTTTTATGAAAAACTTAAAATATGTGCCCGTGTTTTGCGATGCAAATTTAAAAACTTGGATGACAACTAGAAAGTGGGAGAAGACGATTCGACAACTGGATAGTCATTTTTCGAAGGAAAAAAGAAAAGTTTCTTTATTATCGACAACTTTAAAGCCCATTGCGACGGTACCCGTTTGAATTCAATTCAACTTTTTTTTTTTGCCTCCAAATAGCACTAGTGTTTCTTTTAATAGAATATCATTTGACAAAATGATATTCTATGTCATTTGACAAAATCATATCATTTGACAAAAATGAAAGGTTTAGTTTCTCTGTGTTGGATGCCCTATTTCATATGGATAAAGCTTCGAATAATGTATCAAAAAAGACCATTTGAAACTGTTTTAGACATGCTCAGTTTTGCTCCTCTGAAAATGATGCATCATTGGACGATGAAGATGAGCCTCTAGGTTAGGTGTTTTTTTACGCGATCTGAGGCCTCAGAGAAACATTTTCAAACTGTTAGGGATCTTGAAAAATAGTTATGAAAACATCTAAACCGAAGGAAAAATTTGCAATCCTACATAAATGAATACTATTTTAAATGCTGAATTGTGTTTCTAACTTCTGTAAGTATATTATGCATCAATTATTATTTTCATTTATATATATATTACTGCATCAACAATTAAATAAAAAATATTAATCTAATAGCAAAATAGAATTCAATTTTTCTTATATATTTATGTATAATTTTACTTCCAAAAACATGTATATGAGATAAAATAGATAGCCGATTACTTGTATCGAGTACTTGGTCACACCGCTTATAAGGTAAATTTTCTACGGTCCCAGCGGGTGACCTTATAACGAAGTTTGACTATATTTCTTTTTAATTTTTGATCAAAGTTGTTTGCATGCTTCTTCCAAAATATGCTTCCCTTTGCCGCTTAATCTCTCTCTCAGCGTAGCATACGCATTATTAAAATAAAATCTGTTCACTGTTTTCTCACGGTTTAGATATTTTTCGTGATTCGTTATGATTGTAATTAGTATTGAATCTTAAACGAAACAACATATAAATATCAAATATGTCCACAAACATCCAATATAAAACAGAAAACAACATTTAAAAGTAACATTGCGAAATACCTTTACTTGAAACAGGCTTTTTATAAATTGTTTTAACATCAGACTTATACAAGTATTCATGTTAATAATAAAGCAACTTAAATACACTCTATTTTCATATTCTAACCAAGTATTTTTCATCTCCATTAATTTATCTAATTATGCATTCAGAATGATATGCAATGTTTTGATCATTTAACTCTTTAATGCTCGTATTTTTCTAGAAATACTAATTTTCAGTACACACACCCAAAAAAGTATTCAAATATGAGAGAAATTTCTTATATTAATTTGGTAAGTAACTAATTAATTTTTCAAAAGAGCACCTAAATATAAATATTAGAAATTGTTATTATACACTACACAATCTGCTTCTTAAAAAAAAGCAGAACTTTGTAATGAAAACGACATAGAAAAATTGACTTGCACTCAAATATTTTTTGGAGAGGGTTTATATTAAAGGGTGTAGAGCTTTGTATATGTTTAAAACTGCGCATTAAGGGGTTAAAATAATTAAATTAGCTGTTATTTGTGCGCATACCTATCTATATTTGCGGGTAAAATTTATATTGACTTCTCACAATGAGTGCAATTTTTACCGATATACTTTGGTCTATTCATGTGTAAGTGATAAATATTGCCCAATTTTTCAGCATTAGATTATTTTGACTGAGAATACACAATAGAGAAACACAGACATTATGAGTTTAGAATAATCTGATTGTTTGTCTTATGGAAAGGAAATTCATGGCGCTGAATTTAGTAAAACTAAACTCCTAGAGAGATAATAGAAAAACAAAAATGAAAATGAAAATTTTTTTTAATAAATAAATTAATTAGCCTTACCTATGACAGTTTCACCCAATTATTTATGGGTTAAAAAAAGCATTGTAAAATAAACAAAATAATTTTGTTAAATGAGACCTTAACACACCCGCTAACAAAGAATTTTGTTAATTTAAACAAATAATTATGTTAATTTTAACCAAATAAACCATTTAAACAACTTTGGTTGAATTAACAAAACCGAATATTTTTGTTGATTTAAATAAACTTTCTTTCAGACTAGACACATAGCGTATAATTACTTTTAAAATACGGAAATATCGGTATTAGTTGAATTATTAGTTAAAATAACTTTCTAAAAGTTATGCGCAACAAAAAATAATGTAGTAAAGAAAACTCTAACCCCAATAGCACAACCAGTTCAAAAGACGTTCAACCTACGTTCAAAAGACGTTCAGCGAATGCAGGCTGAACGTCTTTTGAACTACTTGTGCTACTACGAAAGTATGTTTTGGCAAACACATGGGTTATACCTTTTTGAAGAGTAGAATATCCCTTTAATATTAATTTAGAAAAAGCATTTGGATTATTCCACACGAAAACTGTGCGAGGGCCTCAATACACAATACTGTAAAGGATATTGTTTTCCCTCATCAACGCAACTGTTGAAAAATCACATTTTCAATCCGTAACGGAGAACAACGAAAAATTCTCCTGAAGTTTCCATTGTATTTTGTAATTTAATAAAATAATTATTGTCGAGTTAAAAAAATACTTTTCAGGTGTTAAAAGCAGGAATAAATGTATTCGAAAGTACACTTCCGTAAAAACGATAAAACTTAAAACAATTACAATAAAGATTTCTAAAAGTCATGAAACTCACGTGTGAAGAATTTCACACATTTGCTTAGAAATGTGCCTCAGAAAGAAAAATCTCAAATAAAATTTTTCTTTTTATATTTTTAGGTTATCCTGTGCTTATTTAAGGTCGTTTTAAAAGGGTAATTAGTTTTCTAAAATATCATAAATGAGAGACAGAAAGAGAGAGAGAGAGTGGGGTGGAATACATGTTGAAAGCAGAGAGGCAGTTGCCAGAAAAGTTTTAAAAAAAAAGTTTTAAGGAATGAACATTTTTTTTTTCGCGCACAGAGTAAAAGTGCACATAGAGTAATTTTCTTTTAAAAGTTGTTTTCAAAGTACAATTCATTAAAAAAAAACCTACTTAATTTTACTATGCTCAGAATAACTGTTTGTTCTTTATATTTATTTCATTTGAAATTCATATTTTTGGGAAAACAAATTTAGGCCATATCATTTCAATCAATAACAGATTAAATTATTTGTAATACATAATTAATGGATAAAACAATACATTTTTGTACGCGATGCACTACAAAGTGAGAACAAATGATGGACTCGATTTTAAAAAGTCATATTTTCGAAACTGCTGCACATATTACAATAAGTGATACATGAATGTAAAGAGAAATATACCAAGTTTTCTCCAGCAATGGCAGCATATTCAGATAGCTGCGACTAAATTCTAAACATGGCGACAATGACAGAGAGGAGTTTTTGCGGATTAGAGTATGCACGTGTTTTTTTTTTTTTTTCAGTTATTTCGGTGCAACGGGCATTTAGAAATCGCAAAGGAAAAGAAGCACCGACCATTAAGAGCATTCTGCGATGGTATCATCAATTTAAGGAAACAGATTTACCACTTATCAGATGGCCACCAAGATAACCAGAACTGACACCATGTGGTTTGTGGGGTTATATCAAAGATATTGTTTATGTACCACTTATTCCAAAAACACTGCCAGAACTTGAACGCATTTCTGCCGCATTACGACGTATTCATAGAGTGATGCTACTGAATCTATGAAACGAACTGAATTACAGATTGGACACGCCGTGTAACAAGAGGGTCACGCATCGAACATTTGTAACTGGAAATAAACTTCTTTATTTCTCATTACTTTCATGTATCACTTATTGTAATATGTGCAGTAGTTTCGAAAATATGATTTTTTTAAAAATCGGGTCCATCACCCTGTATATCCTCAAAGTATACTAGCAATCAGATAGTTTAATATTTTCTAGTTTGTACAAAGCTTTTGGCGACTCATACTCTAATTTTGCTAGTTTCATCCTGTATAATAAATATATACATCTTTTTATGCCAGAGGGTAAGCAGTTTATATACAAATACTAGGTCTTTTATTATTTGTCTCGAGAATATTTATGCATTTTTTGTAATTTTATCTTCTACGATAAATAAATATCTTTAAGAAGTATGCTTACTTCGAATATATATAATTTTTTTTTTCAATATAAATTTAGTATTCAGTGGCAAAGCACCTGAATAAGTATTTTTAAATATTATAATTTTTGGAGGTTTTAAAAGTTCCCAATGTTTTGGTCCCAATTCTATGGACACAATTTAGTGGAGTACATTGAGCTTACTCTCACGAGAAAGCGTACACTGGTGTCCAAAATTTAAGCATAATTCTTTGTGAATAATGTAAGAAATCTAATGTAATAAAACTGCGAAGTACCTAATTTTCAATTGTAAAGCAGTAAACAATTAAAAAAAAATAAGAAAAGGAAGCAATGGAAGGACAGTTTTCACTTATTATATGAAATAATGGCTTGAAAATAGTGAATATAAGATAATTCGCAGTATAATGAAAAACAATGAATTAAGAAGATGATTCTGTAGTTTAATAACGTATGCGTTTAGCTCTGCTTGTCAGACATGCTTTCAAACAATCTGCCGTACATTCTGAGACAATGTGGATTAGTTGCTGTCTATAACATTTTCATTCACGTCATTTCAAAGAGAGATTTTCTTAGAGATTAATTAAATACAAGGAAAACAAAGTTATAATGTAAGCAAAATTTACTTATTGCTGTAGAATCAAATCAGAGCAAGCGCTAAGGATCTATTAGGGTTAACTATTTTCTTGTGACATTAACACAAGAGAAACAAACTTTGTTTAAAACAACAATGAAATTACACATTTTAAAAAAAATACACAGCTCAAATTAATATGCAAACTGTCATTAGTGTGAAAAATAGTACATAATGAAATATTTACATAACTTTTTAAACTGATCTTTTGTTTTCTGGGATTTCATCAAGGAGATGGTAGCTATCGTAGAGTAGACAGCCATTATGCCCAAGCCGCGGCAGCAGTTGTTTCAACAAGTGACCACTGGAGAGCGGGAATTGGCCTGGGGAAACCCTGACTCTCCATGTTAACCAATCTATATAATTTCTAGATCTCTGCTCTATAAAATAGTTCTTGTATCCGGATTCTTGAAGATTTCGTCTATACCAGTTGTGTGTATCACCTACACTACGATCTCTTCTTCTAGTTTTGGGACACAGAATGTAGCCATTTATTCGTTATAGATGAGAGGGGTATTTTTTTTTCTCCGTGCTCTGAATGCTTTACTATTGTCTGAATATGAGCATTGAATCGATTTCCTTGGCACAATTGTTCCTCTGCTCCTGAGTGGATATTGGTTGTAAAAACGGTTGAAATTATTGCCCAACTTCGTACTGGTCATCGGGTAACATCTCCCTCATTAAGGGACATTCAGAATTCAATTCTAATTGCCTGGATTCTAGCTTTAAAGCTGTTCTTTTTTTGGAAAAGTGTCTAATTTGCGTCCTTGTGATATCATTCGCTCTGTTTCATCACTAGTAACGTGCCTTCTTTCAACAACATCATAAAACCTGTTTGAACTGACAATTGATCTGGTTTTTCTATTTCTTCAAATATGCATAATTATGTAGATTAAAATATTTTTGCATCCACACAATTTCTCACCTTTAAAGAATGATTATCTATAAGTGTTTTTTAATAATTTTAAATGTCTTTATTATCTTTTCACAAATTATATTTAACATTTGCATATCAATAGATTCTGATTTGTACGTTGTTTCAGCACAATTCATTTGCATTGATTGGATGATATATTACTTTTTTATACAAAGGAAAGAAATCGCAGCTTCTGTTATCCGTTGTTTACCTTTCCAATTGAAGAGGAAGACAGAAAAGAAGAGATTACATATTCCTCTCTGTCTTTTATAAAACAAGACTGAGGAATGATTGGGTGGTTTAATGGTTTTAATATTATTCCATCTTCCTTAAAGACGCAATGTAGTGCACTGAAAAATTTTGAACTCATTTTGTTTGTCAAAACACATGTTAAAGATAGTTCAATGGGCTTAATTCGAATCATCATTATGTACTAAATACTCAAACATAATCACCAGTCAGACATGGAATAAGTTTTTTTTTAAAATTGAACATTTACTTGTTTGTACATAAATAGTATGAAATCAGAAATAAATAATTAGTTCACAAGATATGTGAGAAAGTTACAATTTTTCTCACTTTTAGTACTGTATATATTTAATTTTTAAATTTACATTTTCAAAATATTATATAATAATGTATTAGTATTATCTTTAATCATTTTAAAATTATTAATTTTAGAATAAATTTGTATTATTAGCTTTAATTAAAATCTTTCTAAGAACTCTCAACATATTCTAAGTAAAGCAAATTATATGAGAAGTATTTCGTCAAATTTCCTTTTCTTTTCATCATAAGAGTGTTTTCAAACCTATTCGTAATATAAAGGACATATTTTAATAAAACTTTTGGAAAAATTTTCAAAATTCAAAGAACATACAAAAAATTATCAGGCTAGATCAAAAATAAATCTGTTTCTATTCTGATAACCATAACTGCTAAATTAGAGTGGGAGGAAACATTCATACGGAAAAACTGTTTTCACCTCCGAGAATGTTCAAAGTAAACATAATGAAGACAGACATTTACTGCTTTGGTGCATCCAGTATTCCTTTTTAATTACACCGAACAAAGCTACAAGAGGATAAAAATTCCGTGCATTCTATTTATAAGTAAAAGATTTAATATTTCATTATCTCAGAATTAATTAGAGAGAAAGTTTGTATCAGATTAATTTTTAATCAGCGTCGCATGTGACTATGCGTATACCTGCATATCCATCGTTAATAATTATCTCTTAAAAAGAAATCTGGTATGTAAAAACTGTCTCTTCTAGATAAATTATCAAACTCTTTATCAGCTTATTATCTTACTTCTTTCATTCGAAAAAAATATATAGTTATGATTAGGAATTTAAAGAAAAATGGTTTATGGTTTTATAATAAACCAATTTCCTTTAAATTTCTAACTGTAACTAATTAATATAAAAATAAATGAAATTTTTTATTGAAGACACGTAAATATAAGTATAAATATAGGTGTGTTTTGAGAGACGTAAAAGCTGTTCAGTCATAAGGAATAAAAAAATAAACGAAACTGACACAAACGCGAAAAGAATAAATGTGGAAGAGGGAGAAATATAAAATTAATTAAAAGCATTCATAGTTGCAATTCCAATATGAGAGGTAAATGCAAGAAAAAAAAGGGTGAATAGCATATCTGGCATAGAAGATTGAATTTGAATGTTTCTTTGAGCAGTGATTTTGAAGCCATGGCAGATAGATGCCAGAAAGAAAATAGTAAGAACATTCACGCCACAAAAAATAAACTTCAATGCGTAAGAATACTCAGAAATGATCGAGTGGATGGATTGTGAATTATCTTCGCCTCCATTGTTGGCAGAAATCACTGACAAGGAGATCAAATGATCAAATTGCAATTCGACAGTGACTCAACCCCTGACTGGAACATCAAGCAATTCCCAGTTCACACGCAGGCTGTAGAGCGCTGTGTAATACTCGTCACGGAAGCCTCAGGAAAAGTTTGTGGAGCTGAATCCCGAGACGGATTTATATGAACCACACTGCTGTCCAGACCATCCATGCCTAACTTCACCAGCAAATCAGTCTTCAAAGAACCTTCTTTTTTTTAAAGCAAGTTTATTGTTATTGGCATCTATCTGCCTCGGCTTCAAAGTTCTTCGAAGTCCGAGCTCTCGTGTGTTTCTTGTCATCTTGAGTCATGGCTAACAGTAAGTGTTCTCAGTCGGTGAAAAAACTTCCAGTTCGATCACAGGGTCGAAAACATCAAGCAAATGTTTTGGCATATACCTGGTACATTGTATTGATTGGAAAACACGTTTCGGGCCGTCTGTAAAGTGTTTACTTGTTTTGATAGTAAACCACATTGGCATGCATGATTTCAATATAAATAAAACTAGTTCTTGAAGTTCAGGTGAAGGGCTTTCTTCACTTATGTACAATCTGATTCTTCAAATCAGTCTTCAAAGTACCTTCTTTTTTATAAAAGCAGGTTTATTGTTAAAAACTATACTGTAATATTTGAGGTTTTTAAAATACCGAGCAAGTCGAAAAGTACCATACCCGTTGTTACTGTCATCACGCACCATGTGAGATCTATCTCCTTTCAGGTACTGTTTTTCAATAGCATTGGGTCATTACGCGACCGGAAGTTGTTAATTTATTTACACCATAATAAAACATTACCTTCTTATGTTCAAAAACAAAATTACTGTAACTATTACGTTAAAAAACACATATTAAAAATAGAAAAATAATCCGTAAAAATGTGAAATTTTTAATATTTTGGCAAATTTTAGGAACTATGCGCGCCCGGAAGATATCTACTGATCTAAACAAAATTAAAACACAATATTTTAGGCTCTGTTTTAAAACGTTACAAAAAATGACATTACGAAAACATATAATTCAAAAATTAAGAAAATAATCGCAAAAAATCAAGTTTTTTTTCATATTTTGTCAAAATTTATGACCTCTGCGTGAACGGAAGATTTCAACAGATCTAAACAAAATTAAAACACAATGTTTTAGGCTCTATTTGAAGAAATTAAAAACTATTACATTTCAAAAACCTCTAATAAATTTTTTTAAATCTCAAAAATCAAGTTTTTTTCATATTTTGCCTATGCGTGAACGGAAGACGTCAACCGATTTATAATTTTTTTTCATTTCTTTGTCTATGTAATTCGCAACTTTTCCACGCTATTACAACTTTGAAATAAAAAAAAAATTAGATTTTTCGGCCCACCCTAGTAAACATGCTATGGAATATATCACATTACGCATAAGAAATCAGAATATTTTACAGCGTTAAGAAAGCCGCATTATTCATACGGAATCAGAATATTCCATTGCGTTAAAATACTAAGAAATGCGTTGCAGCAGCTTTATGATTACGCTTTTACTACATTTATTTTTTACGTTTTCACAGCTTGTGATTGATAAGATTGCATGTACTTAAATTTCAGAATTTAGAGTTAGCGTGAATAACTTTCTAATTTGCATCAATATCCTCTTCAGAACACAAGTTGTATGTGCGAGAGAAGTCATTTTTCTAATTCTTTGAAGTTTCCGTGAAAAGATTTCCCCAGTGACAACACTAGTAAAATTTCCTTTTAATCACTGTGGACGCAATTTTCAAACATTATTTTCCTTTAGAATTTCCCCTACTTTTTAAATAGTATTAATAAGCAAATTATATTCTATGAGTGTGTTTCCGGCAAATTTGTCGGTTTATGTATAAATGACCAATTATAGAGCAATTATGCAGAGCACGTTAGTAGTTGTGATCCTGACGCTAACACTGAAAGTTTACAATATGCTAATATCAATTTGCAATATTTATTACGTTTTTTCTAAAAAACAACACGGGCAACTGAAGCTTCGATGTGGGATTTTCCAAAGGTTTTATGATTGTACCAACCAAAAACAATTTCTAAAATAACGGGACAGTAAATCTGTGAGACTGTGACAGGTAGAAAAAAATGTCTTTATCACTGTGACAGTCTCCATCTTCACATGAAACGGGAATCTTGAGTTGAATTTTCAGTTGTTTTCATTTTCCAGAGAAAATCATTTCGTAACTATAAAATATATTTTAATAAAATTTGAGGTTTCTGTACCATTTTCTTGCAGGGTTTTTTAACAAGCATACCACTGGCTTCCTGCATTGTTTTATCCTCAAATACGAGTTATTAACTTTTAAAATTAAGGTTTCTTTGGGAAACACGCTATGTATAACGTAACTCATCGAGAAATATGAATACACTTTCAACGTGTTTGTGCAATAATAATAATAATAAGAGATTGCGGCGGCAGCACTTTGCGTTATGTCCCTCTCCACCTCCAGGACACGAGTCTCCAAGAGAATCGACTTGAATGCACGAGAGGGTTTTCGCAACCAGGCCAGTTTTTTCCACAGAAGCAGAGTTATGCTAATGTGAACCGTGTTGCTATGTGAACAGCGACACTATATAAGGTCTGTAGCTAGTTACTAACGTATGTAGCGAGTTACTACGCCTGGGGATAGTCCCCTTTTTGTATTCGGCACAAGGTGCCAGTTTGTGTTTTATCTGTTTTATGTTTTCGTTTTAATAAAGTGTTATGTTGGGAAAAGTTGTGTTCAATCGTGAATACACACATGCACAATGAGAAGGGCAAAATGTTATCATCTGCCACTTCAACTGGTGACCCGGAATAGGACAAAACCATCTTCTGTAAGAAACAAAGTGTGCTACTCTGGTAGTTCGATCGATGTTCAAAGTCAAGCCTCTTCAGCAGCTTGGGCAAGATCTACAGTCAAGCTGGCCCTCGGTGAGTTTGTTGGAGCCGCCTTATTGCAAAGAACGGTGTTCTACGGGTAAAGATTTCCTCTGGCCTGCTGCCTCGACTTTCCTGCGCGCACCGTCATCAAGTATTTGAAGACAACGGACAAGCCAGGTGGCAAGTTTTAAACAAACATTTATACATTTTTCTTCATCCCCATTTAATTGGTTGCTCAGTCAGGCTTTCCAAAAATGAATGGTGAAACGTCTGTAGAGGCGGTGAAAACCGGCGACATTAGTCGCGTAGCTCTCAAGTTACCACCCTTTTGGGAAAAATTTCCAGATTTATGGTTCGCTAATATAGAATCACAATTTCACATCGCGAACATTAGTGAAGATTCTACAAAATTTTATTACATAGTGTCTAGTCTAAACGCTGATATCTTAAGTTATATAAGTGATGTAGTTTTAACACCTCCCCCCACTCTAAAGTATGATACCTTCAAAAAACGGCTTCTAGCCGAATTCACGGATTCCGAACAAACAAAGGTAAAGCAATTACTTTCGGAATTAGTGTTAGGAGATGAAAAACCTTCCCATTTACTACGGAAAATGAAGCACTTGGCACCCGACAAAACAGACACCGAGTTTTTAAAAACTCTATTTCTACAAAGATTGCCTAAAGACACTCAAGCTATCTTGTCTGTATATGAGGGTACTTTAGATACATTAGCTCTCATGGCAGATAAAATTGTAGAAGTCACGGGTAATTCTAGTTCAGAAATACAAAGTCTAGACACTCATACTACTAACTCGGAAAATGAGGTGCAGGAATTAAAAAAACAATTGACAGAACTAAGTCAAAAAATTGACAAGGTCTTTCAAGATAAAGATAAATTTAGACCACGCACTCTTAGTCGTACGAGACTCATTAATAATAAATTTCAGCGTAATCCCCCACACCGTGCGACACCCTCTACTCGGTCAACACCCTCCCACTCCTCTGAAACGGTGTGCTGGTATCATAAAAAATTTAAAGATCGTGCTCGCAAATGTCTAGGGCCGTGCAATTATAACTCCTTAAAAAAACTAGAGGGCCGGTCGCATTATATGGCGCAATGTGACTATACGTACAAGGACGTTATAAGTCGCCGTCTTTTTATTAGATATAAAATATCTGGGGTGGAATATCTAATTGATAGTGGCAGTGATATCTGCGTTTTACCCAGAGCAAAAAATACTCGGTATAATGGACCTAAAAATATTATATTGTATTCTGCTGATGGATCTCGTATCAAAGTCTACGGAACTAAATTAGTAAAACTCGATCTTGCGTTAAACCGGTCTTTTCAGTGGCCGTTTGTGGTCGCAGACGTTAGCAGACCAATAATTGGTGCTGATTTTATAAAACACTTTGGCTTATTAATTGATCTGAAAAGACTTTGTTTACGCGATCCAAGTTCGTCCAAGGCAGCTCTAGGTTCCGCTTGCAACGAGAGTTCGCCTAACGTTAGTCTACTTGCTAAGGATTTAAAAATTAAAAATATATTACGAAAATTTCCCGACATACTTAAACCGTATCCTTCTAATATGAAAGTAAAGCACAATACAGTGCATAAAATTAAAACAACAGGACAACCTGTATTCGCACGGCCACGGCGTTTAAATCCATTGAAATTAAAAATAGCTAAACAGGAATTTCAATACATGCAAGAAAAGGGAATCTGTAGACCTAGTAACTCGTGTTGGGCCAGCCCTTTACACATGGTCCCAAAACCCAATAGTACTGATTTTCGTCCGACTGGCGATTACAGAGCTTTAAATAAAATTACTATTCCTGACAAATATCCCCTTCCCCATATACATGATTTTGCTAATGAACTTTACGGAAAAAAAATATTTTCCAAAATCGACCTCATTCGTGCATACCATCAAATCCCAGTGCACAAAGACGACATTCAAAAAACCGCTATTACCACACCTTTCGGCTTATGGGAATTCAAATTCCTTCCCTTTGGGTTGTGTAATGCAGCTCAAACTTTCCAAAGGTTCATATCTGAAGTCCTACAAGACTTAAACTTTACATTTGCTTACTTAGACGACATTTTAATAGCCAGTTCAAATGAGAAAGAGCACATGACTCATCTCGAAACTCTGTTTAAAAGACTAAACAAATACGGCATTAGAATCAATTTGTCTAAAAGCATTTTTGGGATCACTGAACTACCATTCTTAGGTTACTTGGTTAACGAACACGGCATAAAACCGCTGCCTAGCAAAGTTAAACCAATTTTAGACTTCGAGCAACCCCAAACATGTAAAGGTTTAAAACGCTTCTTAGGGCTCTTGAACTTTTACAGACGGAATGTCCCGCAGGCTGCTAAATTACAAGCGCCTCTAAATGAGCTTTTAAAAGGCTATAAAAATAATAGCAAAAAGGTTATTTCGTGGACAACCGAAACGCTAGAAGCCTTCACGAAGTGTAAGGAATCGCTAGCTAACGCGGCATTATTGGTACATCCCAACCCAGACGCACAGCTTTGCTTATGCACCGATGCAAGTAGTACATCTATAGGCAGTTCTCTCCACCAGATCAGCTTAAAGCAGGATACACAAGTAATCGAGCCCTTAGCATTTTATTCTGCTAAGCTCACACCTGCACAGCAGAAATGGTCTACTTATGACAGAGAATTGTACGCTATCTACGCATCTATCAAGTATTTTAAGCACTTTCTCGAGGGCCGTGTTTTTACTATTTTCACGGATCATAAACCCATCACTTTCGCCTTTAATCAGAAGGGAGATTAATGGTCTCCTAGGCAACTGAGACAACTAGACTACATCGGTTAGTTTAGTACGGATATTCGCTACAACCCGGGACGCGACAATATCCCTGCCGATTTCTTTTCTAGAGTCGAATCCATTACCTTCCCGAGTACATTAGATTACTCAGCAATCGCAAAGGCACAAGAGGGTGACAAAGAACTTGAAAAACTAATCAGTGCACACACTAAATTAGTATTTAAACGAATGACAATTCCAGAAACTCAAACTCCCTTGTATTGTGAGGTATCTACAGACAAAATTCGTCCGTTTATTCCAGAATCCTTTCGAAAGAAAGTATTTGACAATTTACATAACTTGTCTCACCCAGGTATGAAGGCCACAGCTAAATTGCTAAGTTCTCGTTTTATTTGGCCTGGCATTCAAAAGGATTCGCGGACTTGGACGAAATGTTGCATTCCTTGTCAGTTGACTAAGACGCAAAGACATACAAAAACCCCAATACAGAATTATACTGTTCCAAGAGATAGATTTGACCACGTACACATAGATCTAGTCGGTCCTTTACCCGTGAACAAATATTCATTCCCAAATCACTAGCCACGTCCAAAGATGTATATGTCCGTAAGGACTCTGTGAAACCACCGCTGTGTCCACCGTACGACGGACCATTTCCTGTGCTAATGAGAACCAATAAATTTTATAAAGTTTTAATGAAAGGCCAGGAAAATATAGTCACCGTTGATCGATTGAAGCCTGCTTTCACTTTGAACGAGCAACAGGTAAAAAGTGCTGATCTGACCGGAAACACTACGGTCACACGCGCAGGACGTACCAGCAAACCCCCGGAACGTCTGCAAGTTCGTTTCCACTAGGAGGGGGGTACTGCGGCGGCAGCACTTTGCGTTATGTCCCTCTCCACTTCCAGGACACGAGTCTCCAAGAGAATCGACTTGAATGCACGAGAGGGTTTTCGCAACCAGGCCAGTTTTTTCCACAGAAGCAGAGTTATGCTAATGTGAACCGTGTTGCTATGTGAACAGCGACACTATATAAGGTCTGTAGCTAGTCACTAACGTATGTAGCGAGTTACTACGCCTGGGGATAGTCCCCTTTTTGTATTCGGCACAAGGTGCCAGTTTGTGTTTTATCTGTTTTATGTTTTCGTTTTAATAAAGTGTTATGTTGGGAAAAGTTGTGTTCAATCGTGAATACACACATGCACAATGAGAAGGGCAAAATGTTATCATCTGCCACTTCAAGATGGGAGAAATAGGGTTATCTAAACAATAATTTATATTTTCTTCTGCACTGAGATGAAACATTTTAATTTTAAGGGTAATTTTGAGGGAGAATGGTAGAAAAATAATATTTATATTAGAAAATAATGATAGCTTAAATATTGCACACACACACACACGCTCATATATATATTTATACAGAGTGATTCGCTACCAGATTGACAAACTTGTAGTGGATGTAGGGGGTACAGAGACGATTCAGAATCACATATCAATTGGGGTCGGAAACATCGTCTACTTATACTTGTTAATAATCACTTTGGAAGGACTCGGAATTTTTTTGTACGGGGGTAGTATGCAAATTTAAAAAACATTACTTTTTACCCTACATATATATATATATATATTTATATATGTAGGGTGATTCAAATCGAGACTGACAAACTTGCAGAGGGTGTAGGGGGTACAGAGGCGGCACAGAATCACATAGCAATGCTCGTTCAGAAACGTGGTCTTCATGTATCTGTTAATAATCACTCTGGAAGAAGTCTTGAAGTGTACGTCTAATTTCTTAACGAAGTTTCATAAACAATGGGCTTTCCTCAGGCAATTTCATAAGTGCAATGAAAGAAATAATTATGAAATAACTATTTTTATCAAGTGTAATCGGTGAAAGAGGGATTAGTTTTTGAAAAACCATGGTCGGAAAGTTTACTATCATTTGAAAACTTCTTCTAGAGTGATTATTAACAGGTACATGAAGATGACGTTTCCGACCCCGCATTGCTATGGGATTCTGAACCGTCTTTCTACCTCCTGCATCCACAAATAACCCTGCATATATATGGCGTACCTATACAGGGTTACTGGTAATTCGGCGTATTCCTGCTAAGACGTGATAGGGGACTAAAAATGCTTCAATTTTTGAACCCATATGTATGACCAAAACTCTATGGTTGAATTTTAATATTTTTTTTTGAGTACTCCAAAATTTGACATTCAAAGTTTGACATTTAAACAAATCTACTCAATAAATGGGTTTCATTTCAATTTATTTTTATTGCTGAAACTCTAACTAAGCTAACGTACTCATAAAAAGTACAAAACTTCTTTAAAATTTAAATTCACGACCTATTACATGGGTTTTTTTAAATTTTAATTCACCCGCTTCCTTTCAAAAAAAATACTCATTTAAAGAAAGACGATGGCAGTAAGCGTACAAATTACAAATAAAATTTCTACCACTATTCCGCTATATATGATGCAGATCATCACATATCTTATTTTTAACTATCAATTACTTAATTGCTAATTATTTCTAAATTTAATCTGTGTTCAAAATTTTTTCTTTGCACTTTCGATTCGGAATTTTTCTTCGCTTCGCCTGTAATTTTTTTTTATTTCTGCACATACCTTATTTAAAAGCAATCTTCCGTTTTCATTTATTTTTCCTTTTTATTTCACTTTTGCATTTGTAAAGCCTAGCGTTTCACTTTCGATGGTTTGTTTATGACCATATAAGGCATCAAATCTATAAATAGCATTGGCTTTCATTTTAAGTTATAATTTAGCTGATAGATTTTTTTGTTTTATCCTTTTGGAGAGTCGGGGATTTATCCTGTTCGGGGATTCAAAAATAAGTATATAGAAATGTACTTAACCCATTTATGCCTAGTGTCCCTTTTTTGGGACGGCATTTTCACTATTAGTCGAAAACGTTATTTATTTTTCCTACCCTTTATTCATGAGTATTAAGCCTCAACTCTACAAAATATTTTAACATGACCCAGTAGGATGTTGATATTTCGATTTTCATGCATCATGATTTTAAAAGAAATCATCCCTTGTTCAAGAAGTTGACATCAGAAATTTATCTATTATTTCAGTTATCAGTAAAAATTGAAGAAAGTCGCAAAAATATCCAGGCACAAATGGGTTAACGCCTACTGGCGTCACGTTACTTTCGCACTTTGTTTGGCGTGTCTCTTTGGTGTTTTTTGCTTCTGTACTATTCGTTTGGCTTGCGTTTCTCGTGATCATTCACGCCTTAGCAGTTGTCTAGTGAACCCGCGTTTTTTTGAGGGTCTGCCCAGCCACCATGGGACTTAATATTTTTGAAGTTTATATATGTGTGTTAATGTATTGAATAAAATTAAAATGCCACTATACGCTCTGTCTGCTCCTTGAACTCTCAATCACTGTAAAGTGACTTTATCACTGCTTAGTTTTTGAAGCGTTGAACCTGGGGAAAGCTTCCCCACACAATCCAAAAACGTATTTATGTTCATCTAAAGACATGTAATTTGTACAGAATGGTGAGTTTGACTTAGTGCAGGTGAAAGGGCCAAAGGATGCATAGTAGTTCATTCATTAGGATCGCTCGTCAACCGATCAAGATATCACCATTTTTTAAAATTTATTTTATAGCTGACCAATCCCAATACGTATCTTTTAATGATATTTATACAGTACATAACATATTTATCTGGGTTCTTACCAAGAGATTTGTAAAATTTCTAATAGTTATGAAAATATTTCAAATTTTGTATGAACACTCATTATTTTTCTAAAAATTATTTTTTGAAGAAAAGATAATAGAAATATTATATTCACTTCACAACACACAACACAGTATTGATCAAAACATCCAGGTGAAATTTCAAGTCAGTATCTTTGACACGTTATGAGATATGACATTTGTCATAAAGAAAATTTACGAGAAACACAGTATTTCAGAAATCATGTTTTAAGATTTTAACACTGCTCAAAATACTACCTTCCCAGTTCATTACTTCTTGTATAACTTAGTTTACAGTTATCATAGAAACAGAAATAAAACTTCTTTAAATCCTAATCGTGTAACCTATAAAATAAATAAATTTTAAAAAAATGGAAAATTTTCACAAAATGAGGATCTTTTGGCCAGTTTCATACCTTACATTTTACTGAAACTAGCTTTTGAGGCCTACTAATCTTAATTGTGCAAAAACTGCTAATATTTTCAGGATGTCCTTTTGTAGATAAAACAGCTGAAAACTGTACGTTTAATTCAATTCAATTCATTTAAACATTTATGAAGAATAATAGTATATCCTGAATGCCGTCCTGGTTTGTAGTGGCTAGAGAGACTCTCTGTTACACCACGGGTCCGGGTTCTATTCCCGGCACAAGCTTGGGTGTAATTTCGTCTGTCTCTTCATAGGAAACAACGCTGGTCCACCTATTGGGTGCCTCCATAATAAAGAGACCAGTAATTCTAGACTTGGTAGTGAAAAATGCCTATAAACGGCAAGTGAATGTCATTAGAAAAAGTGTATAATGAATGTATAAGAGAAATGTGCAATGGAATATTTTTTATTTTGTGCAGAAGCTACATTTTTGATATAATGCTGTCAAATATTAAACACATTTCGCAATTTACCGTATATATTTGTCAACAAGAATAATTTTTATTCTCCTTCGGACAAAGGCGTAAATGCCACATACTCATTTACTTGCAACCATTCTGAACTACTTCATTAAATTTAGTCTTACAGCAAAATATCAAAGTCTGAAAAAGATTAAATAACCTTCTGAAAATCTTATATCTTGAAACTCAGCAACCATCTGTTTCTTCCAGAGTCTTTCTCACTCCTTACATAAAGCCGCATGCAACGTGGCATTCATACATTTCATCTTCACGAAAATATCAATTCTCTGTTCAAAGAGATTGTTGATGTTCCCATTCTTTATTACCAGAGCACTTTATAGTAGCTAAAATATTACGATACAATCGGCTTAACATTTTAATTTATTATCTAAAATATTTAGTAGCGCATTAATTTCTTTATGAGAATAACAACGTTCATGAGTTTTTGGTAAATAAGATACTCTTTTCCATCTGTTTTTTGTAATTTAGTGGCTTTTAGGAATCAAGTAAAATGTATCTAAGCTGACCACTTTAGTTACTTCACAAAAAGTAGTAACTAGTAACTAAACTTTTCATTTAGATGCGAATTTTCAACCTAGCTGAAAATAAAAAAAGCACTTTTCAATTAATAACAGTTTTTTTTCTTTTTTTACTGCTAAGTACTTTGTGTAGTTTAACACAATAATAGCACAAACGCGTTACGTTTTTAATTGAATGTATACAATGTGTCCCTAAAAGGTGGTAACGGGATTTAAATTTTATCTATTAGAGATAAGTGGGAAATGTGAGCTTAAAAAAATATCAAAATAAGGTCGGAAAAAGATTACGCTACGAAAAAACTCCTCACGTTAACTTTTAAAAAGTTGCACTTTTTAAAATTTTATACGACCTCCGTACAAAAATATTTACGCTTAGCAAAATGTGGCTCATACACTTACGAGGTTACATACACAATTTGATAATTATATCCTAAAAATATAATTGTGACTTAAACCACTTTTCAATGGCTCTCGGAGGGAAGAAATCACTTCGAATGATGGCCTTTTTGGGATGGTACAGAAATTGCGAAAGAAAACCTTTTTTTTTGAGTCTACCAATAAACGTTTACATTCAAAATCATGTATAGTCCTCGATCATCTTTCTTTAAAGATATCTCTGAGACGTTGTACAATGAAAGGTAGAAATTTGGTACGTCACCTCGTATTTTCTGCATGACCCCTAAAATGCAATCAGCTGACGTCAATTTTTCCCCTTCGAGAGCCATTCAAATGTGGTTTAAGTATGCACGTGTTTACTTTTATATATCTGACGCTTTCTAAGATAAAATTCCCAAATTTTGTCCATTACCTCATTAGTGTATGGGGCACATTTTATGAACTGGGAATTTTTTGTACATGGATCGTATACATATTTAAAAAGTGTAACTTTTTGAAAATTAACGTGAGGAATTTTTCTTAACGGAGTCTTATTTCCGACCTTATTTTGAACATTTTTCCAACTTACATTGCTCACTTACCTCTAATAGATAAAGAATTATAGTCCGTTTCCACATTTTTGGGACACCTTGGTTGGGTCTTTAATGTACAGTTATGTGAGAAAAGTTCAAATATTTGATAACAAATGATATTTCCCTGTAATATCTATGCACGTTTTGTTGCGTTGTTCTTCTAAATTGTAAATAAAAACGTACACTATTCAGTTACACCAGCTTTAAAATTTCGAATTCATGCTGGCGAGGTGAGGTGAGGTATGTGAGCCTGCGGGGAATGAGCGTCACCCCCAAATTTCACTAATTTTTCCATTACAAAGGATCTGTTCCATTGAATTTACATATCCATTCCACAACACCTAGGAAACATTGTGTCATTCTTTTAAATTATGTTTTGTGAATATTGTAAGCATTTAAAAAAAAAAGATTTCTTATAATTCAACTTCTGCTACTGAAGTATTTTTTTTTCTCTAAAAACTAAATGTAGTACCGTAGAACAAGTTACATATTTATAAAGTGCATAAAAAGAGTATATTTCTTAATGTTGGAAAATTTTATAATATTTGTTATTAGTTTTTAAAATTGAGTTTCTCAGTTTCGGACAACTCAAACCCACAACTGGGGAATATGGGCCGACAGTATGGTGGGGAAAATGGGCCATTACTTGGACCCGGCCAATTTTGTTCCGGATCATGGCCCAAAACACAGTGAAGTCCTCTTATACTATACCTCTATAGTGTACCTTAGGAGATACTGTATTAAAAACTAAGTGAATTAGTACTTTCAAACAGGCATGATAATCTGAAGTTACAAATTAATGTTTCAGGATACAATGCATTTTGAATTTCTTCTTAGTATAGGTTGTCCAACTATGCCCTATTTAAATATGTTTGGCAGTTATTTAATTGTTTTAGGCAGCTACCGCATAGACTGGAGCAATTTAAATTTTAGTTCAGTTGTTTTATTAGTCTACTTACGATACGTAATATTTAGCAAATTTTGGAGTTTTTTACGGAAAGGTGCCACATTTCACATTAGTTTATTTAACATTAAATTTTTCAATTATATACATACTGGAAAAGTAAATAATAATAGTGCTGTATAAGTAAAGAAAATATTAATACCCAAATGTATTCGTTACTCTAAACTCACTACCTGTTACTAAGTATTCGTTACTTTCGTTACTAGTTCGAACGAGAGAAACAAGTCTTATAGCCAGGCGCGTATCTGGAGGAGGCGGGGGGGGGCTGCAGCCCTCCTTTCCAAAATCTGACACTTTACTCAGCTTAAAATCAGATATTTATTTACAACTCATACTTAGTTAGCAATTTGATACACCCACACCTCTCGCTTGTAATAAAATCCTGGCTACACCACTGTACATAGCATTGCGTACGATTACGAATGTTTAAAATACTACATGCAATTACACTCTCCAAAAAAAGTATTCGAGCAGGAGAGAAATTTCCTACGTTGGTTTCGTATATTAAAAATTATTTATTAAAGAATATGAATTAGGCTATTAATAAATATGACTTTCTATATTTCTATCAAGTTGTGCGTTTTTCAAAAACTCAATTATTATTCGCAAATCTAAATTAGGAAATTTCTTTCTTGCTCGAATACTTTTTTTTTGGAGGATGTACATTTTTTTGGTTTAAAAACAAATAAAAATACCATACATTATTTTTTGACTTTGAAGCATCAGAGTTGTACTTAGAGCTTATTTTCTCTGATTAATAAATGTTTTTTAGAAATGTATTGTAATATATAATGTTAAATTATCCGAATAACTCAGATAGCGACCATAGAAATCTTCCAAAAACATGATGCCCTCCCCATAGTTTCCCTCCCCCTTTTTTAATTCTGAACGCTGTTTAACCTATTCATTCTCATCATAAAAAGTATAACGGAAAGCTTGTGCCTAGTGTTGCTTCTGAGGGCGGATTCTTGAAAGATGGGGGTCAAGTCGTCCCCCCCCTAACCCTTAGACGTCAACATTTTAAAAACATACTGCAGTTTTTTGAATTATTTTAATACCAGTGGCGTACGCAGTGGTGGGCATAGAAATCCCGGGTCCCTCTCGAAATTTTTGTTTAAAACGAAACGATAACTTTAAAAACATGCGTTTTAAGTTTACATGCCTAATATTTTTTTTTTATTTCCAAATAATATTTTGAGTAATAAAAATGCGTGAATTCATTTACTTTATAAAAATATTTTTTAAGGCGTATTTAAATAACTTGCAATTTATTACTCATATTTTTGTTCTAGCTCAAACATTTATAAAAATAAGTTCTTAATCCTTCGGGACCACCCTCAAAAATATTCCTGATTACACCACAATTTAGTACTAAAATGTCAGAAAGCACGGGCACCCCCTTACTAACATGCTTCTATTCTTATAGATATTGCTCCTCTACAATTTCAAGAACACCTCCTTTCTCCCCCCACGATTTCCCCACCCGCCCCCAAAAAAAAAAAAAAATCTGATATTGGACCCACGCATGACATACTATATACCGTATATCCCATCCCCGCATTGTACAAAACAGACGTCATGTCTAATCCCATATCATAATAGAGCAGCAGATACTGTATGTATCTGACATTGCATCATCAGTAACGATAACGAAACATACGGATCTTTCAAACATCACCAAAACGAGACTATTCGGACCATGCGAAATGCAACCCCCTTTCTAGTCAGCAACGATTAGTGAAACATACTACTCAAATACCTCTAATACCAAGACTCATTTTCCCCTTCAAACAGCGAGCCTATGCCTACTACTTCCGGTATCCAGAAACAAATAACGAAACATATTAGTAATCGATTACCGGAACTCATCCCCCCCCCCTTAAAGCTCGCCTGGCAGTCTGTATTCGAAGCTCGAAGCTGGTCGATCTGCATTCAGTAACGGCTCATATTCGAATGTAGCAATTCGTTACTTCGAGTCTGAGTGATTATCCACATCTCAGTATTGAATACATACGGTTTGCTACAGCTCTAATTAATAAACATACAACCAAGCAAACAACGAAGAATATGGTGTGTAATTCCATTTTCTTATCTTAAATTTGTCTCTACTGAGCAAAAAAACGCCTTAAATGGGGCGTTTTCCACCAAATTACCTTATATATATATATATACACATATATGTATATTAATTTATTTTATAGGTTCACGTGCACCACCTATTGAGCCAGTTATTACGTGTTGCTTAAATATAATTTTTCCTTTGAAGTATGAAGGAAACTGCAAAAGAATACGTTTAGGTCCATCTACTATTTGTGTAGAAATTTCGAAAAATCTTGTAATTGATTTTGAGGTCAAGATTACTTAGGCTTGACTGCTACGAGGGCCGCAGATACTGATTGATCATTTCATTATGGGGGTGCCTGTTAGGCAGACCAGCGTTGACCCGATCTCCTAATTTTGAACCAATTTCACATGAGAGACTAAGCACCTGAAATCGGCAGCAGCAGAGGTATCGTTTGATTTAAAAAAAAAAAAAAAATGTTGCTCAAGAAGTGTCGTAGATTTAAAAAAATGTTGCTGAAAGAGAAGATGTTTTCTATCTCCTCCTAGATCTTTAATGGGGCATTAATCATTGCATCTTTAATATGTATGAACTTGATGGAATTTTTCATCATTCCTAAGGGATTAAAACCCTGAAGTTTCCATCACCAATTCTTCAATTAGCAAATTTTACTTTTCTAGATGGGGGGGGTAGGGGTACTGAAAGGCTTTCTCGGAATGATTAATTTTAGACCAACAGAAATATCAGCTATTCCAATATTTTTAAGGATTCAGGAAATTTATTTGGCTAATGACTATCCAAAAAAATACCGGTCTTTACAATAATGTCTATCCAAAAAGGACTTTGCGTAGTTGAAAAGTATCAGATATAAAATCTGCTGGTCTACTATATTGCTATGACTGACGATGACTTATTACAACCTAGTCAGAGCAACCATTTGAAAGACACAACTCTAAATACTATTTAGATTCAGCAGCTCCTTAGAACTTTTTACATTAGAATCGCTGTTTAAGCTTGTTTTTATAAAGAAACGATTTGTAAATTTAAACGAAATGCGCAGACAGTATCTTAAACGTATGTTTTATTCAAAATCGGATACTTTTCTATGAAAATTTTCGTAGCAAATAGTTCATTGTCATGACTAAGAATCTTCATGTCTCGTAATCAACAGTTAGTATGAAATTTGATTCTTTTAAATGATTTGGTCAGGTTTTATTACCAGAATAAAAATCAGTTTAAATGGTCTGTGGTATATCAGGACTAGTAAGGAGGACTAGTAATGGCTAACTCGAAAAGGATTCTTTGAACATCTTTGTGTGCATACAGTTTACGTGCATTCAAAACCCGTAGCAGATTTTGAGGGTGTCAGTCTTCAGAAAACATTTCCCCTTCAAGTTCGATGATGGAATTTGCAAGCAATTTGCAGGCGGCTATAGACGACACATTCGATACTGAATAATGACAAAACATCACCAAAAGAAAACAACAATTTCACTATTACTTACGTTTTAAAATATTTTATTGCGAAAGAAATTTTCATATCCTTTGCAGTCCTTACAGTTCTTACTGTTATAATATGTGTATCCATTATTGTTTATGCATTATTAAACTGTGCGTTTTCTGAGAAAATTCAGTTAACGTAGTAGTATATTAAAAGTAACTGTTGGCATGCTCTCATGGTAAAAATTTAAATAGAGTCATGATTTCCATGTTGTAGGTAAATAGAACTTGCGCTTACTTTCCTTTACTAATTGGAAAAAAAATGATAAAAGCATTTTAGCTTCGTTCACTTTTCCAAAAGTATCGAAAAATGACAAATCGCGTTCAATGTTACGCAATAATTCTCAAAATAGCACAGTATGAGTTTAATGTTTAATTCATATTGGCTTGTTATCAAAAGAATAAAAAAATTCCTTTTAAAGAAACGAAATTGCTGGTGACATTTATATTTTAGAAATAGATTATTGCATCAAAACCTTCAAAAGAGATTATGTGTTTACTGTCACATGAAAGCTTTTTCACGTGCAACAAAACGCAATATCAGAGACTAAATTTTAAATATCCATTAAGTAGTAAAATCAAAAATTCAAGCGACTGGGCCAATTAAGTTTTTTATCCCAAGT
This sequence comes from Cheiracanthium punctorium, assembly GCA_038373885.1. Lineage (NCBI taxonomy): Eukaryota > Metazoa > Arthropoda > Arachnida > Araneae > Cheiracanthiidae > Cheiracanthium > Cheiracanthium punctorium. The sequence goes on from JAWZYV010002776.1 coordinate 175,864, forward strand.
ACATTCGGAGCACAAACTGCATCATAAGCTAATAATGTGTGCACATTTTTGAGCAAAGTACTTTTAATACTCATTTCAAAACAATATTAAGTTTTAAATGTCATTCTTTAATCTATGCTTCCAACAAAACACAAAAGATATTTAAATATCCCTAGTGCTTTCATTTCTGTTTGCGTGGTATTAAGTACATCAATAAATGGCTGTCTAAGATACTTTCACCACTACAATCAGATGCTAATTAGTTTATTCCTCAAGAGAAATGATTAAGCAAATGAAGAGAAAATTTTTCACATACAAGCTAAATTTTACAAGTTTCCAATAAATTGCACCTCAACTTAAAAATATTAATAGTCATAAAATTTTCGACTCTTAAGGGAGGCCAGCGAAGCAGATTATTTTGTAATACGTCGTTAAACACTTTTTAAATATAAAATTGGAGTTGAGAAATATGCGAAAAATTAAATACACAATGGAAATACTGAAATTAAATTAACTCGCAAATTATTTTGCTAATAAATTCTCTTAGTAATATTGTGTGTAGACTTTAAACATTAAAGGATATTTGAAAAATTTAACTTTTAATGTAAAAAAATACATTTTGAGGCATAGTGAGTGGTTTCGAACTAAAGTAAATGGAATTAATTTATTATTGAAAGTAATTTAAATAATGATTAGTTGGTCTTTCCTGGTCGACACTGGAAACAGAAAAACATTTTTATTCATATTTCTTAATACATAAGATGAAATGTTTCAACATAGACAATAATTACTAAAATAGGAAAATTGGGTTTTCTTGAAAATAAAAACACCTATTTTCAGCGAAAAAATTTAAAGTTAAAAGCTTCAGTTCAAAATTATTTTTTAAGCAACATTATAAGTATTGGTGTATTAAACTTTTTTTAATTGTGTGTGTGTGTGTGTGGAGGGAAGAGATTATTTTGCGCTTGTGTTTTTATTTATTTCATATAGTAATTGGTTTGAACACATGGTGAAAGAATAACTTAAATATTTTTGAATTGCTGTTTAAGTGTATGATTTTTGAGGCACAATTTTCCAGCCAGTTTGTCTAACATTTTTATTAAGGGGCAGCAGTGGCGTAGCCAGAAATTTTTCATAGGGGGGGGGAATTTTTTATTCAATTTAAAATTTCATCTTTAATTCAAGAAAATACTTCAACTAATTATCTGAACAGCAATCATTAAGATCTTTAAAAATGCAAGAACAATATTTAATTTTAATTGGAAAAAACAAAATTCTTGCATTTTTCTTGAAATTTTTTTGTTTATAAATATTTTTCTGCATATTTAATTGTGCTAGTTATGGTTCATTTTATCCGTATAAATACTATTAGCAAGCGCTGAAATATTTAAAGTATTATGTTAAAGCGTTCTAAAGATATGTTGCGTGGAATATCAAAATTTGCTATTTTGAGATATAAGCATTTAAAGATAAAATTTGACACATGTTTTCCATATTTCTCAGCGTTATTCGCTATATGTAGTGTTTTCGTTATATATCATGAAATAAATGTGGTATGGTTGAATGTTTGGAATTAAATTGACCACAATAAAATAAACAATAATTTAATATTAAAAACAAAAATCGATTTTTTTGGACGAATTTCAGTGAACTGTTCCCTTAATTCAGTGTAATTGCAGAAGTTCTCGGATATTCTACTTATACTAGAATCAAATTAAACAGTACAGTCAAACATATACTTATAACTTGCTCTTACGCTACGGATGCTTCAACTTACTTGAATTCGGACATGTATTTATTAAATCAACAGATAAAATGCTTTATTGGTTCCTTTTGTTGAAAATCGCGCCTGCGGGAGGACAAATATCTTTTTTTCTTCTGCAGCTCGTTATTGATTTTTTCTTTATTTATTTAATAGAAATCTTAACATTCCATGTTTTTTCTGAGACGATTATAGCAATTACGTGCTCCTTATTCCCTAATAGTATATGAAGATTTAATGAGTTGAAATCTTTTGCCGACAGCACGGTATGAGAAAACTACATAGTCAAGACTCAACAAACAAGTCAAATGAGTCAGCCTGCCTTACAGGAGCTTTCGATTCCGTTGTTTGTACAAAGCTGGCCATTCAAATTGCAAAAACAAGAAGCAAGCATCCAAACGAAGTGAAATTTTGCACCGTGCATTTCGCGGCGATGAGATATTCAAATGATTAACATTTCAGTTCTGACATATGTCACGGGTGCCTGTAGCGCCACTTGCAAGACATAAAGAAAGAAAAGAAGGCCGTTTTAAATATTGGAGCCTGGTCTATCACTTGCTGATCAGGTAAAATGGCTCCATTCTTAATGTCGAACGCAGTTATTTCTTCCCAGTCTGAACGAAGCTCATTATCCTTAAAGTCCAAGTTAAATTTATGAGATTTTGGAAAAACCAGTCAGATAGTGAAAGAGTCCGTAATATGGCCGACGTATATCACATGGTCGTATCTGGCATTTCCAAATGTGATTTCCACTCTTGTTTTTCCGCCCATTTCGATCTTGTCAACTGTCACAGTTTGGAGGGTTAGCGAGGGCGGAGTCCAGATAGTCTTCATACTTAATTTCTTGGCCAGATCTGCCCTTTTTACGGTTATATTCGCTCCAGTATCAATCACCGTGTGGCATGGAGAGCCATTAATGCATCCGAGTACAAATAGTCCATTACTGCCGCCATTCACTGATGAAATGTGTAAGACTTTTAGGTGGGGCTTTCGAATATCTGGCAACCACCGCCCCATGAGATGACAACCTCCTAGTTTCCCCCCTTTCGTTCTGAGAGTTCTGTCATGGGACTTTCGAGTACTTTTGTATGTGTCCCTCAATTCGATACTTCCAGCAATTTAGTTTCCTTGGGCTGTCTTTCGTTCTACCGGATCTTAATTTTCGTTCTATATCTTCAATTTTCTTCACCTTGTTCTCTAAGCTCTCTGTGTCTGTATCAAGACACTCTTGGACCGTTACCTTCTAGTTCTTAATTTCAGCTCCAAGGCATTGGCAAGGGCGTCAAAATCTCCGATCTTCGTCTCTTCAATGGTTTGCAAAACGTTAATTGAGTTTCCGCTGAAGGAAACGGGCAGTTAGTTCGCTTTCTCGGACTCGCTCCAACCATTGGCTTTGGCGACGATCAAAAATTGTGTTTTCTAAGCTTCCTAGGGAGTCTTTCCATCATAAGTCGTTAGTTTTACTGGTGGATGGGGTGAGGACATCTTCATGTTTTCAGGTATTTTTCACAGCTTTACTAAACTGTCCAGCTTTTCTTCTAACTTGTTCTCGTTCGTTTCCTCAATTCATTCCTCATATTTCGCTTCACTTTCTTCAAGGAACGACATTCTCTTCTCCATTTGATCTTGGCTTGCCTGCATACTCTTCCAATTTTTCTAATTTTCCCAAAGCGGTCTCCATTTTCTGTAATCCGGATTTTATCCCTTCTTGTCCGGATCCAATATTCTGCTCCAAATTTGCTTGTCCGGCTCAATTTTCTTCTCCAAATCGGCTTTCAACTGTTCTTGTCCGGATTTCACCTCATCTTGTGCGCCTTTTATCTCGTCTTCTCCGGCTTTCATCTCGCCTTGTCTGTCTTTCATCTCCTCTAGCATATCCATGTGCTTTTGTTGAAATTGTTCGTCCATTTTTCTGGTCCCCACCATTCACTGAAAAATTAAAGACTTTCTTTAGATATCCGATTCTGACACCAAATGTCGCAGAATAACTCTGCTTGTTTCCTGGGTTCGTCGTTCTGAAGTCCAGTTGGTGTCGAAAGTTCTAGTAAAGAGTCCACTTGTCATGATGGAACAGGAACTTTATTGCTTCTAGAACTTCGTCGAACAATCAGCTGTACAAAATTCACAATCACAATCAGACAGTAACGTGCTTGACCAGTCCGCTTAGTACAGAAGCTTTCACTAATGCTGTATTTCTCACACAAAATAAAACACTTCCACAGGAAACAATTCAGTGGAAAATAAACGAGGAATTTCGTAAACAGTCCCTCAAGACTCAGTAATGAAGAATTTACACACAGCACTTAAAAACAAAGCTTCAAAAAGGTAAGCGAAAATACCGCTTCTATAGCACAATACAATTCACAGAGCAAAGCAGCGTACTCATCGGAAGCTCGTCTCACACTGAACATGGGATCTGTCATACCGGTATTTATAGGTGTCGCCGAAGCTATAAGGAGCTTCTAGAAGAATGTATCTCTCGAAGATTCCGCATAAAGTGGGAATTTTGATTACCTCATAAAAGAGCAATATTAGGCTATTATGCATGTTAATGCAGAAAAGCTAACTTTACAAGCCCCATTGGGAAAAACGCGACAAATGACCAAAATTTGGCGAATTTTGTCAAAATATTGTAAAATTTGGCGCCAAAAGTAAGTCCTCAAAAGTGAAGTTACCGAAGGCCTAGGACCAATATTCTCGAGATTTCTAGAAATTGCAATAGAAATCAATGGGGAAACCCAAACATCCGTATCTCTGGTTCTAGTTGACCGATTTTGATGCAACAAAAGCAAAATTCAACGATTTGACTCTTAGAATACGAATTTGGAACTATTTTAAACCCTAGAGCGGGTTTCCCCGAAAATTAGCATGAGTATTATATAGTTAAATATACAGGTACAATAACATAAAATTAATTGAGTATTTTAATGCTGCATGTTTTTCTCACAATAAACATGGTTTTAAATATTGACTATATAAGAACAGAAGGCAATTTTATTCTTACGTACGGCATAATTTACAACATAATAGCTTAAAAGCATTTTGTGTTTAAGTAAGTTTTTTTCTTTTTAGTTGGATGATACAACTAAATGTATGGATTCATTGTGTATTTTAAACATTTGGAGTAATAAAATTTAAAAATTGAAATAATTAAGAGAGATTAAAAAAAATGCAATGAAGTTTACTCCTGTGAGGGAAGAAAAAGACGAAATAAGAAGTAATATTACTCGATTTATGAAACTTAGGTTTTACTATGAAAAAATATAAATTGTTGACTGTCGAAATTCATTTCAATTGTGATTAAACTGCATTCTCACAGGATAGAAATTCAAGCAAAAAATACAAGTTTCGCAACTAAAGTCACAATGACATAAAGCTAATATAAATAAATTTTTCTTAGTGGAGTGGTTCTTGGAGTGGTTCATGGGGAACTAATTATAAATTTATTTGGAAAGTTAATAGGGCGGCGGGATTCTTTTCGGTTTTATATCGTCGCCGGTACCGTACCATTTACGAAATGTTCTCAGTTTAAAGTTTGCATGGAGCCTGGCCGGTGTCTTCATAGTTATTGCCGACATCACTCCAAAGTCTTGAAAGGGCACTACATCCCCAGGCGAACCTTAATTGCCGTAAACGGTACACCTTGTCCGGTGACGCCCCGGTGTGTGCTGCGGCGGTATACGGGTGTAGGGCAAAAACTTATTTAGTAGGGCTGTATTTGCTGGGTATAGATAATGAAACAAAATAAGTTTCACAATCGTACAGTATCCATAATTTATTTATGAAATTAAAAAAAATTGTCAGAAACAATAAAATGGAATATTTCAAAATTAGAATTAAAAAATTATGGCCTACAAAAAATGCAGAAATAAATTAAATAATTTAATGGGGATTGACGCATTTTGAGAACGTTTGAAAGACTGTCATGATGGCTAGGACACGATACTCGAGTAACTACAGTCGATGGATCACTTTACCCGGCAATATGGCTGCCCACTTTAGGTCATATTACTGGAAGACGCCAAGAAACACAAGAAACTTATAGTAAGTGTAATTCCCTTCTGAAAACATACTCCATTGAGTAAACCTACTTATATATCGGTACATGAATGACTGCATATCTAAATAAATAGGATAGGTAGTGCTTACCTTATAACAGATGTTATAAAAACCATTTTTTCGAAGCTTTTTATTTATAGGTGTAATACTGTGATCTCTTGAACACCACCGTTGCTTTTTCTTCACTTGGCACAAGTAGTTTATGTGTTACCCAGTAGATAGTACCACCAGTATCGAAAATATATATGGATCATTTTTCCCGCTGGGATCATTTTGGGCCACCTTCCCCCACTTTAAATTTTTCTATTTCCACACAAGCATCTGTTATGCATTGCAACGCAAAATATGTTTAACATTTAAAAATATTCTTAGTATAGTTGTATTATCTATAAATTTGTTCAAAATTAAGAATTTTTTAACTTATAAATTTCGAAAGTATGTTTTTATTAGAGTTCCTTACGTTTCCTTACGTTCCTTAGTTTGGCAGGAAAGAGCAGCTCACACTGACAGAACGTGTCTTTAAAGATCAAACAAATTGATCAAGTGTTCTCGTACTATTTAAACATTTTTGAGAAAACGTATACTTAGAAAAACTGTCTACCATGCGAAAAGGACACATATAAAATATTCTGATATAATAGTCTTAAGAAGTAGACGCTCTTTCATATTTTGCGTGGAAAAGTGTGTGTAATACATCAAAATCATTGCTGATAATATCCAAATATAAAAATTACTGAAACTAAATAAATTTTGTACCAACTCTTATAGAATCAATTATCAAAATTTAAAAATAAGCATAATCGTGAAATTACTTCAATTGTATGCTCTTTCGAATTCCAGGAAGCCGATTCAGATATCTCGAGCAAAGAGAATACATCTGATTAAAGGAAAGTAACAGTAAACTTCTACCGGAGAAATCAAAATCCTGACACCCTTTAGCTTTAACTTTCAAAAGATATTGTCAAGTATAAAACATACATATATGACAAAAATATCCGACAGAAAACGAATAATGAGCAAGGCTTCACAAAAATGCATAATTGAAACAAAATACTATTCGTAAAATAGCTTTCTGGATGAGCGCTTGAAGCTAAAACTAATTAATTTTTGTGGTGCCGTATTTCAGAACTTTACCGAACATACTTCAGAATATAATACAAAAACCGGATGCAAAGAACATTATATTCTAGGCTTCCTCAAGCGTGACTTGAATGAAATACTTGTCACGTTTTTGGTATCACATGTCTTCTGTGATGACAATCTATTTTAAGTTTGGTGTTGTTATAATTTTTTTTTAACTTTTCTTATCCTTTATCGTCTATTTTTTCAAATTGCCAGGAAAAATGTCTTTACATATTTGCAATATGCATTTAAATAATATTCCGTATACCTCATTAGTTCTAAAGTACTGTGGTACTTTATGCCAGGGAAATCGATCCTGTTAGCTCTATCAGGCATTAGAGCTTTATTTTTTTCGGTCTTGTTACCGTACTTTGCTCTTAAAGTCTTCTTTTATGCTTAAATGCAAACAGAAAACAAGTTTCAGTTCACATTTATTTTACTCTAAAAGTTACCCAGCAAACACAGTCCTATCGGATAAGTTTTGGGCCGACACTGGCATGCCGGCGCAGAATGTGCCGGTGCGATATCGCTCACGCGGTACCGAAAACGACAAAATTGCGTCCGCCTGGGCGCCTGTCGGGCCGAAAGGACGGGGTGGTTCTGGTTCGGTGTCGGCAAAAACGATAACGGCGTCGGCCCAGCCTTGTGCCTTTTTGAACCAAAACCATTACGTTTTTGATGTGGTATCGGCAACGACAAAATATCGAAAACCGGCCAGCACCTTATTTATTTCCAAAATACCCTAATTAGCTCCGTAGTTAGTTCTCTAGGGTATTAATCTTCAAATTAAAGTAATAATAATTATTATTATATAAATGACTTTACACCACTAGGACTAAATTTATTAAAAATATCTAATTAGCAAAATAGTTTGTTTTTAAGAAAATATTTGATGAATTTAAGAAGGAAAGCTCTTTTTAAAATTAACCGTATTATTTTTTTATGCATCAACCAATGTTTTACTTTTTTTAAACGTGTTATTATATGTTTGTCAGACCATATACATTTTTTTAAACAAAATATTAGGCTCAACTAGACAATGTTCCTTTTTTTTCCAAAAATTTTTTAGAAGCCAAGAAAATTTATAATTTTCCAAAACCAAAGATTATAAATAAACATTCATGCAATGCTAAAAAAAGAGAGAAAAAAATAAAGTTATACAACATGCTTTTTAAAAAAATGTTTTAATTTATTTTTTGTTAAGTTATGTCATAATACAAAATAAAGTTGCCTTTTGATTTTATATATTATTTTAAAGAAGAATGTAAACAACATACGTTAAAAGAAATTAAAATATTGGCTGATTCTACAAATAAACGGTTAATATCATAAAAACCTTTTCTTTTCAAAATAATTAAACATTTTCATATACAAACAAATTATTTTGTTTATACTTAATAACTAAGTATTTTTGGCAAAACTAAGTATTTTTTGGATTTTAACTAAGTATTTTTGGCAAAATTAGCCCCAGTGATGTAAGGTAATTTATATAATAATAATGATTATTTTTAATAGGTTGATTAGTGCTAAACTATATATGAAACTAATAAGTATTAATAAACCATGTTTATTATTAGAAGATACTTACTTTAAGTAAATATTTTATATTACTGAACTTTTACAGTTTATGATTATCCTTTAGTAGAAGAAAGGAACTTTCTATAACAGAATATACTTATTTTTTTCTGTTGTTTTGAGTAATATGAAATTAAGTACTTAAGTAGACACATTTTTCAATGCAGTATGTAAATTATTTATTAAAAATACCGTTCTGCTTGTTTATTGATAGTTTCCAAGGTTGCTTATTTGAATTATAAATTTCATTTTCGCATTATTTAGAAATAATTAGCAGTTTTGAACTACATCTTATTTTAGTAGTCCCTGAGATAACATAAAAAAAATCTAGCTAAGAAAAAATACAAATTCTTAATATATACTTAAAAATCAACTTACCCCTTTTTAACTGTCGTGAGAACTTGGCAAAATGAAAGCCAAAAAGCACTAACCACATTTAGACAACTTTAAAATTTTTGTCTAGTTGAGGTTAATACCAGTTAGTCTTTAGAAAAAAATCACAGTTTATCCAGAGAAACTACAACAAAGTCCGATCTAACTGACGTAAGAACTTAGCCTATTTAAAACTAAAAAGCACTAACCACATTCAGACTATTTAAAAATTTTTGTCTAGCTGCAGTCAGTGCCATTTAGTCTAGGAAAAAAAAAATCGCAATTTATCCATAGAAAAATGCAGCAAACTCCACCTTCATTGTTCTGAGAAAACTCAAAATCCACGTTACTGAAAAGTTTACGTTGCGAGATGATTTCTGTTACAGCCTTGGAATGGAATGGACATGGACAGGCAAACAAAAAAAAAAAAAAAAAAAAAAAAAAAAACCCAACTTCCGCTCTTCGATGACTGAATGACCCTGTGAATAGGGGACCCAAAGAATAGGAAAGGTCCATTTCGTCTTCCTGCGTAATACTGTGGTTCCTACAAGGGGTGGAAAGCTCCTAGGAATGCACTGTGCTACATGTTATGTGTACGCGGACACGGGGTAATTGGAAAAGAAAGTCCGAGAGATTTTAGCTTTTAAATTATTCACTTTAAATTAGATCGCGTGGAAAAAAAGAAAACAAATTAAAGTTATTCTACTGCAAAATAGTTTATACTTCAATATCTGCAATGAATTAATCAATTAATTTTTAGAAAGATAAAGTACTATAATCAGCAAAAAATGGTTACTTTTATTCATTTTTAAGGAGATAAGAGCATTAAATTTTATTTAATTTGTAACAGCATTTTACAATGTTGTAGCAAAACATGATTTTGGCGTAATTTTTACTATTATTTTATTTGAACAGAAACATGACAAACATGTTGTTCAAATAAATGCTATTAAATTAATTATTCATAGTTATAATTTTAAAATGGAACTATTATTATTTTTTTTCAATTTATAATTATTCGGTATAGTGAATTAAAACTTTTATTTATTTATTTAATTTTATTATTATTTTTTTAACAACAGCAGCTAATGTATTATAAAAAAAATTCCTTAACTATAAATTATACTGATATTTTTTTATTTTTATGGAAATACTAATGAAAAGGTATTTTTTCTACTATTTTAATCCAATTTAATTTCAGAATGTTTTGTTGTTTTGTGTTTTTTGTAAGGCAAAAACGCAGGAGTTAATCCTTGGGGCGTCGGTGCCCTGAGCGGAAGAAGGCTTCTAGCGTTTGTTCCAATATATAAAACAATTAATAAGCAATAAAATTGGGGTTGAACAGTAATTATAATATCTATTTATTCCCTAATTTTATAAAAATCAACCATATTTCCTTCATTTTATAAATATTAGACAATGTTTTGAATTTATATAAAATTTATAAAATATCTCCAATTTTTGTTCCAGAATTGGGGTTACAACGGTTATTTGTCCTCAATTCTATGTTCAAAAATCTGGTTAATTTATATAACCCATATTCACATTACATCTGGAGAAAATCACCCAACATCCAAACTGTAAATTGACAGATGCGCGGTAGACCTGAACCCTGGACCTTCACACTTCAACCAGCGGCGGATCCAGAAAAAAAAATTCTGGAGGGGGCACAAGACAATTTTTGTCACATTTTCTTATAGAATGACTTGAATTTACAAAACAAGTCAATGCTCTATAGTGTAAACTTCATTCGTCTGGGGGGGGGGGGATGGGGCTCTGTATCCGTCAATGACTTCAACCATATTCGGTGTCTTATCCACTCGGCCATGGTGGGCTCCTTTTGTGAACTTTTAAAATGCAGCGTTTAATGTTCTGCATTGTATGTATTTTATTTTTAATTAATTAATTTTATAGTTATTTTTAAATTGGGAGTACTTAACAACCATCACTTTATATAAAATGAAATTTATAACCATATAATTATTTCAGGGTTCCGAATAACTAGACAGAAACTGCCCCAATTGAGGGGTTGGGGTGGGCGCTTAGAAACACCTTCAATACTAAGTCATAAAAAACTGGTTAACTTATCTAACGCATATTCACAATACACCTGGAGAAAATCACCAACATCTAAACTGTCGATTGACAGATGCGCGGTAGACCAGAACCCTGGACAGGACGTCAAGAAAATTAACCAGATAGAATGATTCTCCCCCCCCTCCCCTCCTCTTTTCGCATGTGAAGGAGGCACTTGAATCCTGCGGGCTCAAAACATTGTAAGTAGTAAGTATTGAAATCATAAATTAAAAAGAATTACTATAACAATATATATGTGCTGCTTGTGCTGGCTTTATACCTTTCAGTTTAGAAATTACACTTCTGGACCGATATCGGTTTTGACGTTTGGTGCAGTACATCGCCAAAATCACATCTTAACCCTAAAAGGCTAGCCGCTATCGGACCGTTGCATGCCCGAAATCAACTTTTATTTGCCTACGCCAAACCGTTTTGCCAGCACAGAACCGACACCGTCCCAATTACCATTGTGCCAATGCCGACATCGAAACGGTACTGCCGATGACGGCCCATCCCTAACCCGATACGGCTGTGTTTGCTGGGTACCCTTTAAAAAGTATTTTATTAGCCCAAATTCAACATCGGCCAATTAATTCATAGCATTAATTTAATCTGCAATGCTTTAAAATATCTCTTAAAATTTTATTACCTCATTGGTTTTCCCAAATGTGAACAATTGCTAATGCACTTTAATTTTGCGTTATGCAAATTAACTTCACTTTTGCGTTATGCAGATTAAAGCTGCTCGTCCAATGACGCCGCGCGCCTCGCACGTGCCGTCTTCTCCCGGTACGAGTGTCCTTGTTATAGCCTACTTCGCGGGTCGCGGCTAAGATTTAAATACTCCAGCTTTGATGCCTGGCTCGCTTGGCTCTTTTTGTTTTAGCATATTAGTTTGACGATGTAAAGATCATAGTAATATAATCGTCGGCTTAACCGAGCACTTAGCCGTTTTTTTTAAAGGAATACTTTGAATTATTAAAATTTTCCTTTACTTACTTTGTTGCTTTTCCCGGACTGTAGCTGGATGAATTACTTTTAAAGTATCAAGAAGATTGAAATAAAACTGTTTTTATTTTATTAAATATTTCTAGTCATTTTACAATTTTTACACTGTCTTATACATTGAGCAAGTTTGTTAAACTGCTTCCATTGCGAGTATATTCTGCTGAAATGTTTTAGAAGTTAGTTCGGAAGGACTTGAGAGAAATTATTAGAGACTTTAATTTTTATTCAGACTGTCCTCACTTGCCCGTTCGGCACTGGCTGTCAGATCCACCATCTGTATTTCGAAATCACGTTCCATCCTATCATCAACATTTTTGAATGTTTAAGTATGAAATGCATTCATACATACATATACTCTACTATCAACTGATTTTAGTGCATTTTGTTCTTTTACATTATTTACTCTGTTTGTTTTTTAAATTTGTTTCGCGTTATGCACATATTAACACAATTAGAATAAATTGCGAAGTATTATATTCTTTAAAAAAGTCAGCCATATAATTTTTAAATTTAATTGCAAAAATATAAAAACTATTGTTCCGGAAGAATTGACTATTCACTTATAGACGTTTTTGTTCTACTTATAATGTACGCTTTTGAAGAAGTTTTTGTTAAGGGAAATGGCAACTCTGTTTTTTCCCAGAATCTAACTCGATATGTTTAAACTTGATAATTCTGTTAGGCAAAGATGGTAACTAAGCGTAGAAGGGAATCACATAATTCCAGATATAGTCTTTCAGGGCATTCATTGAGAAGTAGGCATTTAGTTTGACTAAGAAGGAAATAAATCAAGTGTTATCAACTCTTTTATAGTTCATGATAACAAATGTGTTGCTTGTTTACAAGTGCATCAATCATTCAAATGTCCTAAATTTAATAACATGAAATTTCAAGATAGGCGGAAGCTAGTTAAATCTAAATTATATCTGTAAATTGCTTGAGAAATAATCACGATGTTCGCAATTGCCGAAATAGCATTAAGTGCAGGGCATGTCTTTACCTCACCAGAGTTCTCTACATGTTTTTAAGCCGATTCTGTAAATCGGGTTAATGAAAACCTGAAAGAATCAGTTTGAAATAATGCTCAAACCCTAAGCGTAACTGGAATTTTTAATGTTCTGTTATCTACTGATCTCATTAAGGTTAAATCTCCCACTGGGAAAATTATTCGATGCAACGCATTAACTGATGATGCCTCTCAAAATTCGTTAATTTCAAATAGATACGCAATAACTCTAAATTTGGCATTATCAGGCACTACTCGTAGGCTAGAAGGAATTAATGGCACGTCAGCAGAGACTTGCTTATATTCTACGACAATGGAGTTTTTACCTCATTTTTCGAATCGTTTTCAGCCCTTAACGGCACTCTTGGTTAATAGTGTGACTACCACAGTTCATAACTTCCAGTTATACAAAACGACTTGGCCTCATACTCTCACTTTACATTTGGCTGATCCAGACTTTCAGACAGTGTGCGCGAAATTGATCTGCTTTTAGGAGCGGACATTTTTTGGTCCTTAATTGATGGACTAGCCAACAAAGGAAAGCCTGGCGAGCCTTATGCCATTCCAACGAGTTTGGGATGCATACTAACTGAAAAAGTCAATAGTCATAGGGAAGAAACATCTGCCCATAGGCAGAGATCATTCTGCTGCCATACTTTAAGGTTACTGGCCTTTGAAATTGAGTCGGTTCCGTACTGTGAGCCTACCAGTACCTTGGACCCTGCAGAGACATTATTTGCGAAAACCACAAGGAGAAACGGAGAAAGACGATATGTGGTAAAACTGCTACTCCAAGATAATTATTCATTAGGAGATAGGACTACACAAGCTTGTCAGACTTAAAAATTTAGAGAAAAAGCTATCTAACAATGCTGAACTCAAACAATCATACGCGCTATTCATAGCCGAATATTCGGGATTAAATCATGTGAGTTTATTAAAGCTCGATGATATTAATAGGACGCCACACTACCTTTTACCTCATCATACATAAATAAATAGGAACATCACTACAACCAAATTAAGAGTAGTCTTCAAAGCGTCAAGTCTTCAAATGGTCAATTTTTAAATTCAGTTCTGTATAAGGGGCCTAAACTCTAAACAGTATATTTTTGCAACCTAATCAAATTTAGATTCAATCCGTTCGGACTCTCAGCTGACATTGAAAAAATGTATCGCTAGATATTTGTGTTACATGAAGATTCGTAGCTTCAGCGCATAATTTTGAGAGCCAATCCTTCGGTCTATCTTTGCGTTTATCAATTAAATACGGTTACGTAAGGGAGCTTCTTGTGCACCATTTCTAGCCCTCCGCACTATTAAACAGTTACTAGAAGATCAGAAAACTAACTTTCCGTCTGCAGTTAAAGCTGCAGAAAACAATATGTATGTTGATGACTTCTTCGGTGGGTCAGACTCAGTGAATTCCGCAAAGGCTCTTATCTCTGAGCATCTAAATTTATTTTAAATCGGGAGGTTTTCAGTTAAGAAAATGGGTTTCAAACAGCCCAGACACTATATCCCATCTACCTGATTCATTAAAATTGCAAGCAGCCTCACATTCTTTAAACTCCGATGCTTCCCAGCGAATTCTAGGCCTTGAGTGGAATTTGCATGCTGGTACATTGAGTGTTCAGGTGTGTGAGGACGGAACTGTTAGCACAAAAAGACAGCTCTTTTCGGTGATTGCTCGTATTTTCAACCCATTGGGTTTACTTTCACATTCGACAGTAATTTTAAAAATTCTATGAAGATGTCTGGAAAGCTAACTTAGCGTGGGATGATCCTCTCCCTAGCGTGGGATGATCCTTTTTCAATTCCCTAAAAATGACCGTAAACAAATACGCTTCTATTTACCTCATTATACTGTGAAAACACAATTATTTTTTAAACACTCCATCGCTTCGGGGGCCACTTAGAACATGTTCGGGGACCACCACTTGGTAACCACTTATCTAGTAAGAAGCATTAGCGAAGCATATGTGGCTATTCTAAATCGCAAGTCTGGAGCATTTTAAGTACATATCTTGCTTATCCATATCGCCCCAATTATTGGAAATAGAGAAAGAACGTAGATTCTATTTGTGCAATTTCATTTTGAATTCGCAAAATGATAATCCATCGTTCGTTAGTGACAATTTTTGGACTGATGAGTGCCAATATACAAGACAGGTTGTTCTAAATACAAAAAATAGTCACAATTTGTCTCTGCAAAATTTAGGGTAATTTTCCATATGCCATCATTTTTTTCGATGGCATTTTAACAACCGAAATTTATGCACAGACTTTAAGGGTGCAATGACTGATTTCTTAGATGAATGTGTTTCACTACGAGATCTATCAGAAATGTGGCTTCATCATGATGGAGCTCCAGCACATATATCATCAAAGCCTCGTAGTGTTCTAACCAAAACATTTGGAAATAATCTGATTGAGTACGACGGTTCTGTTAAGTGGCCTCCAAGATCACCAGACTTGAACCCCTTAGATTACTTTTCTGGGGTTTCTTGAAAAATAAAGTAAATGAAAGACAATCAACAAGTCCACCAAACATACTAAATCGTGTATGTGTAGCATACAGATGTGTAAAAGCGTGTATGCTACGCAAAGAACAAGAAGAGTTTTCTACACGGGTGCATATTTGCATTGCAGCCGAAGGAAGCTATTTTGATCAAATGTTACCCTAACAGTATTCGTATTATTATTTCAAGTTTCTAAAATGCATATATTCGTGTTTTAAAATATTTCTTTTTCTAATTTAATGTTTACTAAAGTGTTTCCTCAAGTTCATTTAAAAAACTGTAAAAAATTCTACTTTCAGTATAAGCTATATTTTTCCGTTAATTTATTGGATACACATAGTTGAACCTTTATTGCAATGTACATTCATAAAGAAGTTAATAAAATTTCTAATAAATGTTTCAAGGCTCAAAGCCATGTAAATTAATTTTTTTTCAAATTCATTCTGTATACAACATCTATTTTGCAGCTCGTAGTAAAGTGCTCTAACTTTAAAGCGTTGTAAAACGATGAATTTTGGTCTTAGAAGGAAGAATTCTTTTTTTTTTTTTTTTTTTTACTGTGCATGAAATTGTATACGGAATTTTTTTCTAAATATAGCCGATGGAATCGGGGGGCCGTATAAAAATTTAAATTTCATCACTTTTATAGAAATTGATTTACTGATTGCAACTGTTACTGATATAATAGATTATAAAATTTAAAACATTTTTGCAGTTGAACGTATGTGTCCCTGACTAACGATTTAGGAAATAGCCATTGAGCACTGTTAGCACTGGACGGATACCCTAAATATTGAAACGTGAATCAGAGGTAATCGTGAAATCATGCTTTTCAGTATAAAAGTACATGATATTTGTAATTGCGTACTGTAAACGAAGAAAGATTTTCCTTAGGTGTATAAGAATAAATTTTTTTGTATTCAAAACCTTCCTATATAGTTCGTAAGTTGTAATCAAGTTTAAGTTAACTGAACGATGCAGTGAGATAGATATTCATGAAAATAAGAAAGAGAAATATCGAACCGAATACATAGATTAAGGTTCTAAAACAAATTTTTGTAAGTATACTATGTCATAGAACAGGGTATACAAGTACTCTCGATTCTACTTTATGAAATAAATCCAGTCTATTTAACGAACTCTGTTTATTCGCAAACAACGTACACATTACACATGCGCGACTGTACGTTCTCTTGATGTGTTAGTTGTTAACATTCGATTATTGTCCTCAAAATTCTTACGTCTTTGCTATCTTTGTATCTGCAAAATACACAGCATAAATTCCATAAGATATGTATTTTTACATTGTTCTTTAAAAAAAAAAATTATAACGAACTATAAGCAGATCTTCTTTTACTTATTTATCAACCAAATTTTATGAAATAGTACGTACGAACATAAAAGATAAAATATAATTAGGTATCTTAAGAAATCGAAAGAAATCTGTCATGTCTGTTTAACGCTTGAAATAAGAAAAAAAAATGCAGTATTAAAGTATGAAGAAAAAACTGTATTAAACTGAAAAAAAGGTTTTCATTTACAGAATCCGAACTACCTTCAACTGTGTTACGCCATCAATAAAAACAAACGTATTGAGTTGCAGGCATAGTTTTCAAATGTCAGTTTTATTAGCCCATCAGGGCAGACATTGTACTGAGGTTTGTTTGCCAACGAGTAAGGAAGGTAAGTGAAACTGCAGGTCTGAAATATTAAGGCCGTGCTTTGAACTAGAGAAAAAGTCAGTCTTTTTCTCACATCAAGGACAGCATTCTAGGATTAAGTTCAAGAAGTGTGTGAAGTTAGAAATTCTTCTCCTTATTCTTTATTTTGTGTGTGTGTTGGGGCGATACTCTACCTCTAAGGTCTTGAATAAAATTTAGGCTTATATCAGTTGTTTCAGTATGTAGATTAAAAAAATGTGATTTATGAACATATTTTCCTGCAAATTAAATGTATTCGATAATTTGATAACTTTTAAGATGCCATTTCTTCAGCCTTAAAAAAAAAGGACAAACGGTAAAACTTCCAGAAAAAAAAAATTCTCAAAATTGCAATATTTTTCTAAATTGTCACATTTCAGAAAATTTTCTTATGCAGTTTTACGTTTAAGAATTTTTTCCCAAAGGTTCATAACTCGTATCGGTTTATCTTTCATTAAAGGATATACTGCAGTATTTAACGAACTTTCTGAAAGTTTTCGAATTTTATTTCATGCTCACGATAACTGAGTACATTTTTGGAATTATACAATTCAATGCTATTCCACACAGCTGAGCAAGCAGTCTCTAGCTATTTAATAGTAATAATAGCAGTGTATCGCCTTATCGGAAAAATGATAAAATATGATAAATGCCAAAAACACTTAATGAACAACGTCATTAAAGTGCACTTCAATAGTCTGATTCTTATATACCGTAACATACTGAAATATCTTTTAGAGTTTTATAAAAGATTTATGAACTCTGTAGTAATTCCTCAGCAATCTAAGAAAATTTACGAAAAATCAGAGAACTAAGACACAGACAAACCAAATTCATAAACATTTCTCAACTGTTTTTGAAAGTGTCATATAATATGGCGAAATGCTTCGGTGAGAAAATTCTTCTTGTCATATTTAGTTTATGAGTTTCAGAGGCTGTCACATTGTTTCCTCATTTACAATTTTTAATTATAAAAGAAAAATTTACACACGTTATTTTTTTATGTTGGAATCTTCTTTTTTTGTAAATTAATTAAGAGTTCTCATCCAAAAATAATTTCCTAACTTCTCTAGCCTTTAAGAAAGAAAACCGCCAGTTAAATAATAAAAGAGTACTTGTAAATAATATGTTCTATACGAAATAAGAAAGTAATTTTCTCTGTTCATTGATCCAACTTTCACAATTAAAATTGATTTCAGGTGGTGAAATGCATATAAATAGGCTATGTGACACTAATTCGAAATTGTACCGATATAAAAAAATTGTGTACGGAAAACAAATAAAATAATAATACAAGATCAACCTTTTTATGTACTGATTAAGAGCCAGTGTTTTTTGGGAGCCACGTAGGCTTGGATAGATGGCATTTTTTATTTTGTTGAAATTTTCAGAGCTTGTTCTTGAAGAAAATTTATTTTACCCGATTTTTTTTATTATTGCGAAGAAAAAGAATTCATATACTTTTGAGGGGTCAAGCTGAAAACCGTCTATTTTTTAAAGAAAGCATGATTTTTACAGTAAGCCAACACTTTCTGTGTGAAGAGTGAACCATGGCATGGGCAATTATTTTTTGTTCTAAAAAGTCTAAACTGGCTCATAAGACACACAGACTCATGGTTAACTCTTGCCACAAAAGCAAAGTGACAGAAAAAGTTTTTTGAAAAAAGGCTTTTTTTCTGAAACTTTGATCGTCAAAATCTTCTTGTGCCAAAAGTGAACAACCAAAGTGCATATTTCAGTGAACACATACTAATGAGAAGTTCTGAAAAGGGTAAAATATGTGTGGTTAACTTTTGGAGCGCAGAAATAATTTACCTTGAGATTGCAAAAAATACAAGTTGAATTTGATGATTTTGAAGGCCATTTACTGTTTATGCCAAGAGTGAGCATGTATGAAAATATCTGAAAAAGAAGCCTTAAGTACACAAAAAACAGAATCAACCCACCAATCTCTGGTAACTTGTTCCAGTTTTATATAATGCGGCTCGATACTTTGCTTAAAATGTGCTTTGTTTCACTTGTTACGAAATATAGATTGCTTCTATTTCAATATATATTAATATCGTATGAAAAAATATTAGCTGGGAAAGAAGCCTTAAGTATAGTAGAAACAAAATCAATTCACAGATCTATGGTAACTTATTCACGTCTTATGTAATGTGGCTCTATACTATGTGCTGGAAATGAATGTCGTTAAAAGTGTAAAAAAAATGTGTATTGCTTTTATTTGAATACTTGTTAGTATTTTGTGCAAAAATTTATGTGGGAAATAAATTTTAAGTGTAGCAAAAACAATATCAAACCACATATGTATGGTTGCTTATTCAAATTTTATATAATAGACCTTGATATTTGTGCTGAAGAGGATACTTGTCCATTTTATGCTCATTTCATTAAACGTGTTCAGAACATGCCCATGTCTATGACAAGATAGCCCCTGAAATTCATTTTAATTGTATTTTTGGGAAAATCCATAATATATCAATAGCATGACATTAAACGGACATATAAGCACCTCAGTTATACTTTTCTTGAACATAAGTGCGAAAATTCATAACATAATTCTATGGTGGCAGTTCGTAGGGGTACTTCATTTGCTAAAATTTGAAAAATTGTCCTAAAGCGTGCTACTATTTGAGATTATAAAGAGAACTTCTTTCTGCATTTTATATAAAAAAACACAGAAAATGTATGGTCGCTTTTAAAGTGTCAAGCCATTTTAGGACAATATTTCCAAATTTCGGAATTTGAGCAAATCTAGAATTCTTTCGAACCCTGAAATGGATATTTAAAAACCTCAATAATGTTTCTATATTTAAGCTAAATATTTGAGGAGACAGCTACCTGTAACTGGTTCCTGTGGGTGTCCAGAATTTACTCACAAAATATCTTTATGTAAGCCGTGTTGTGGCATCGGGACAAATTATGGACTTATGGAAAAAACACAGACAAGTTATGGTCATTTGAGTATGTCCATAATTTGTCTAGTTCTAAATATGGACATATTCTGGGCAAATTTGTGCTGTTTCATTAAGTGTCGAGCAGCCTTTTTAGGCACTTCAAAAATGTGGGTTTATTTTATTTCAGTATTTATTACTGTTGCATGTAAAAATATTACATTAAAGCTTCTTTAGCTAACTGAATTGCTCTCTGAACATAACATACAAGTATCGAATATTTCAAATAGTAGAAAATTTTAGGAAAATTTTTCAAAAGCTCGGAATTTCAGCAAATCTCACCCTCAAAGTCCTACTCTCGCAGAAATATGTTTATTTTAAACAAACAAGGGAAGCAAAAAATTTCTAGTCAATTAAAAATAGATATCCTATAGCCATAAACTTATGAATTGTGTAAAATGAATGAGGTGCAAAAGACATAAATTATTTTATAAGTGTGAAAAATATAATAATTACTTAACGCTTCTCGAAATGACAAAATGAGAAAAACATTTTTAGTCTAATGTAACATCGGTAAATATCTATCTTATTTATTGAAAGGTAATGATTTAATTATATTTCGCTACATTTATCAAGTACTTCCTACAGTTATTCAAACGAAGTATTTTGTTGAAAAAATTTTCACTTACTATTAAAAATATCACTAAAAATATCGCAGTTGAAATTTCTGCTAAATGCAGGCTTAAATTAAACAGTACTTGATGCTTTTGGAAAAAGGAAATGATATTGAAATTTCCCTCATTTTGTTTACAATAAAGGATACATGCAGAAAATCACTGAGGTAAACACAAAGGTATCGGCCATGGAATACACTATTGTGCGATACGTATTTGGTCCAACATTTTTTTGAAGACGGGGATTCAAATCACTGAATCGTAAAAACCATTACTATAAAAACGAGAAGAAATTTACCGTGACCCGCACGTGAAAGCTAACGTTTCTTATATATCTCAGAAATGGCTGACTACGATAATGTTACTATTTATTTAGAGCTCAAGAGAAAGTTCTCATTTAAATAGTAATGGTAATAGCAATTATAAATCAATAAGAATCAGGATAAAATCAGTAAGATTAATTTTATAATCGAGGTTGAGGTTAATTTATTGAATAATATTAATGTGTTTAACTAATAATTCCTGACTATTTAATTATCACAGTTCCCTAATTGATAATTTTTAGTAAATGATATCAGTGCCAATTTACATTAAATTAGTGCACATACATTGTAAGTTTAATTCCATTAAATACTGGCATTATTAATTTAATTCAACACATCATTTACTGTTTAGAATAATGTTATGAAAAACATTCTTAAGTTTGTGTGATTATCCAATAAAGACGTATGTTTTGTTAGGATGAAAAAATCGAAAAATAAATTCTAAATTTATTAAAATTTGTGATTTTTTTAACAATAAATCCTCCAAATTATTTATTGATATGTTTCAATGCAGTTGTTTCCGAGATTTTTCAATCATGAACAACACCTTTTTAGATGTACGTGGCTTTCACTTATTGATCTTATGTACAAAAGCACAACTTAGAATGGAATCAATAAATCAATGTTTGTGCTAGACAAACATTAATGGGGCAAAAAAGCTTCATTTAATCTTTCTAATATAATACTCAATTCATGACTTGCTCTACCAGGATAAATTCAATATAATTCTATCAAAATTCAATATTACGCATTTGAGGGGGTTCAAATATAAATGACACAGGGTGACCACAAGGAACTTGCCTTGTATGGAGATATCTGCAGGTAAAAATAACAAACAGCATGAATTCAAATTTCGTATACAAGCTCGAGGAAGTATGAAGAAATTGTTTCTGCAAAAAGTTCAAAAAAGGGCTCATACGAGAAATTTTGACGCTACTTTAATATGCTGCTATAAAACTTAAAATAGCGATGCAGATTAGGGAAAATGTTTTCTTAAGTGAAAAAAATTGAGAGCTCGTAAGAAAAAAGAGTTAATTTTCAAGCAGTAGTTCTTTGGCTGGCTGTTGATTTATGCTTAAACCGCGCCCTTGTTTAAACTCGATGAACTGAAATGGATAGTGGGACTGTTCCAAGCGAAAGTTGGTTCGGACACATGGATTAATTTATTTGTTATAATTCGTTTGAAGCTCTAGGAATTTCCAATAAATGACGCGAACGTATTACATCGACGAATGGATTTGACTAATGAAAAAGTGCATGACAAGTTAATTTAAAAAATTTAATTATTTTTGGTAACTGATAGTAAAAATGTTAAAACATATTTTTAATGCAATTACTTAATAGCCGTTTAGCACAACTGAAGTCCGTAATATGTAATGATGACATATATTATTATAGTACGTTTTGTAAATAATTTTATTTTCCTTGTTCTTGTTTCATTCTTACAGTGAAATGTTACAAATAGCTTCGAGTGGAATTGATTTCGACAAACATTTCAAAACAGTCTCACTGCTAAAACCCAAATTTGAGGACAAAACAACGGTCGTTGATAAATCGAAATGTTATTTGAGGACATACATATACATGTTCACGTATTTGAGGTCATATATATTTCATAAATGTTGGCTTTATTTGAAGTAACTCAAATTGGTGCATTGGGAAAGGAGGATTTAGCTCATATATTGATACTCCCGATGCAATAACAAAATTCTTAAATATTTTGTTTTTCCTTGTCCAAAATGTTCTATGAAACTTCTGACGCCAAAACTAGAGTTTAGGGCTGTACAGAAATGCTAAATTAGTAAATGGTTTTTGGTGTGGACTTCAATATTTTATATTTGATTTTTTATAGCGAATTTTTTCACTTTATCTTTGTTTGGCTTAAATATAATGTTTAGCAATGCTACAATTGGAATTTCTTTGATAAAGGGGTTTTAACTATAAGATTCATGACATTAAATATATACGCAACACCCCCCCCCGCACTTGGCGGGGTTGAATCTGACAAATAAAGTTTTTCAAAAATTGTTAATAAAGAATCAAAACAGCACTCGTATGAAATTAATTTCAGATAGGCGAAAGCATAGATGAACCTAAAATATTGTTATAAATTTTCGGTTTGTTCTGCCTTCCAGAGGTTAAAATTAGTCTAAAATTCGTATTCTACGTGTCAAATAATTAAATTTTGCATTTTGTTTCATGTCAGTCGGTTAAATAAACGCGAGATACGGAGTTTTGTGTGCTCCCAATGGTTAACACAGGGTTTTTCTAGAAATCTGGAGAAATATTGGTGCTAGAGCTTAGCTAACGTCATTTTTGGGGACTTATTTTTAGAGCCAAAACGTCGCCTATCTTGGCTACATGTCGGACATTTGGCGTGGTTTTGAGAGTGGGGCCTGTAATGTTTGTTTTCCTGCATTAGTATTACGCAGTAGTCTAGTAGTACTGATTTCCAGTTCCATGGCGTAATCAAAATTCGCGCTTTATAAGGTTTCTTCGAGAAATGGCATTTCTGGAAGGTTCACCTAACTTCTGTAACATCTGTAAATAGCAGGCAGGATAGGTCGAACAGTTAGTTGTCTTCGAACGCCCGTTAAATTCACTGGATTAGCCTGAGAATTGTGATATTGTAAGCGATATTTTGCTTGTTTTTAGAAGCTTGTTTGTGAGTGATGTGTGTAAATCCTTCATTGTTGAATCCTGAGGGACTGTTTATGATTTCCCTCGTAAGTTTCCATTGAATTTTAGTTTGTGGAAGTGTTTTATTTTTTGTGAGATATACAGCATCCGTGAAAGCTTCTGTACTAAGTGGACTATTATAAGCAAGTTACTGTCCGTTAGTGCGTGTGAATTGTGTACAGCTGATTGTTCGACGAAGTTATAGAAGCAATAAAATTTACGTTTCATCCTGACAACATGTGACGCTAGTGCTTAAATTTATCCTATTGTCAACTGCATGTACTAAATTTTAAGGAAGTACGCTTGACTTGTGCGGTCTGTGTATGAAGCTTGATTTTATTCTGTTTATTAGTTTTAGTTGTAGATGCCCAGAAATAGGGAAAGTTAATTTAAAGGCACTCTGCATACAAGTAAAAAGTAAAACGCATCAAAAGGCGGAAAGTCTTACAGTTTTGTAAAACAGTTTCTTGATTTATTACAAGAAATTTCACAGATAGTTGTCACTGCTTTAAAGTTACTAGCGCCAAAATTACGCTTGTAACAGTTTGTTAAGGCGTCAGAATATCGTGCAGATTACTTAGAATAAATATGATTTGTAAAGTATTTCATTCGTATTTAAAATAAGGTCGATGTGCAGCGACAATACTGGATGTCCTAAAAAGGTCATGACGCTTTTTAATTCTTTACCTATTAGAGATAAGAGGGCAATGCAAATTGAAAAAAATTTTCAAAATAAGGTAGGATAAAAGACTGCTTTATGAAAAAATTGCTCTCTTTATTTATCAAAAAGTTACACCTTTAGATTTGTCTATGACCCTCTATACAAAAAATTCTTACTTAGTAAAAAATTCCCATACATTAGTGAGGTGATGTGCAAAATTTCAGCCTTTCATCTTAACACGTCTCAGAGATATCTACAAAGATGGTCAGGAGTTATACATAAATTTAAATGTGATCGTTTAATAATAGTGTGCAAAAGAACATTTTCTGTCGTATTTTCTGCACGACCCCTAAAAGGCGAATAACCGACGCCGTTTTTCCCCCTTCGAGAGGCATTAAAAGAGGTTTAAGTCTGCATGTATTTATCTTCATAAATTTGACGATTTTTAAGATAAAATGATCAAATTTTGTCCATCATCTCATTAGTGTATGGGGCACATTTTACTATTCGGGGGAATTTTTTTTGTACTGGGTCGTAACAAATTTAACCTTTTACATGCCAATGTTCCTATTTTGGAACATCATGTTTAATATTTTTTAAAGACTGTTATATCTATCACTTCGAATAAATACTGCTTATTACTGGATGTCTTATTGATTTTTGAAATATTTATCGTTCAAACGTAAAAATTTCAGCCCAGAAAAATTTCTAAAAATCAACTCTTTTTTTAGTTTTCACAGTGCACAAGAAAAAAATATTATAAAATTTCTGAAAATTCAAACTCATCCAAAAATTCCCCTGTTATATTACCAAAGGATAAATTAAAAGGGATAATAAGAGAAATTCAAATAATAGCATATCTTTTCTCAATACTTGCAGAAAAATGCAATGTCCCAAAAAAGATACATTGGCATGAAACGATAAACGAAATCAGGGGCATCACATGTATGTGTTGCTTTATTAGATTTTACTACAGTGAGTGCTTATATCTGCTAAACATAAATCTGAAAAAGATATTAACGGTATGTTACTTATTTTTGAAGTGTGAAGGAGTGGGGGGGGGGAGTTGTCTTATCTCTCACCCCTTTAACACTAGGAGATTGGTTAGTTAGTGTTGTATTCCTCTGATTTGAGCTCAGATAGTTGCTTGTTTCTTAAATTAGCAATGAACGTGTGTGCTTCAGGAGGGTTTATTTATTTAAGTCCTTTTTACGTAGAGGGAACATGTGGTAGGGAGTGACATGAAGTTACATGCTTGATTTTCTTTCTCTGCTCTACAATTTTTAGTAGCCATTTAGTAAAAATTTGTATATGTAGAAACAATGTAGATGGTGCAGTCTAAGTAATTTCTAACTATAGACAATGCTGATTAAAAAAAATTGCTTATAGAATGATTGAAATAAGTCAATCACAGATAGTTGTCAATTGTCCCTTGATGAAAATTAGGGCATTACTGATAAAGAAGAAATAAATTATGATAGTTCTGAGGTGATTTCACCTGGTGACATCTGCAGGCAATAGAATTTTAGAAGAGAAATTCATTTAAATTTGTTTTAGACAACGCCTAAAATCAACATTATACCTGCACTCCGTGCTCATCAGTAAAAGTCTGCAAAAACATTCATCTGCACATTACGTAGTTACATGATAAGGGCATTTTGCAGTATGAAAATAAATACTATAAACATGTGTTTTGAATGAAACAAAAGGCTCCATGTACTCTTCCCACCATATCATAGACATCCAGAAATAGTGATAAAAAAGATAAAAAGAAATTAATGTTTCAGTACATTTTAAAATTTTTGCATTACTAGTTGAAATCCGAAGCACCCTCTAAAAAATAAAATATTTTATACTTTCTTGGTATGGTATTTTACATTTTTAGAATTGCATTTATTTATATTATCGGTATTATTAGTCAAGAGTATGCAAGCATGAAATTGTTTTTATTGTTCTTTATAAATTTTTGCATTGATTTCTTACAAAATATTATGCTAATTTTAAAATTACAAAATTGTTTATTGAGGTTTGCTTACATTTTAGTCATTTCACACAAAATTATCAAGCAAACCTTTATTACTGCATGGAATTGCAGATTTATTTTTTTCAATGGCGGGCCATAACAATGCCTTGGCCACCGCTAAGGCCGGAGTTGCTGCCCCCGTAATAACGTCTAACTTTATTACGGGGGCACGTAATAGGTGGCCAACGTTCCGCCTATGAAGGGACGGATACAATGACATTCACGCCCAGTCAGGGATCGAACCTCGACTGCCGGGAGTTGAATCCGAAGTACGGGTGCTTTATCCACCATACAAGCCGATCGGAAAATTTTAGATTTATCATGCAGCGTTTGTGCATGCAGAAAATATAGAAGAGGAAATATAGCGTTACATGCCAATGTTCCAAAATTATTGTCATTTATTACATTTTTCCAACAGGTTCTCATTGTAATACTCTGTAATACTCATTTCAGTAACTTTTGTTGTCCACAGAAGTCATGAAAAATATTTTTTTCCCAAGTTACTAACTTTACTTGAGGATTTAGTTTGTAATATAATTCTTCCTACAGGTGATTCTCCTCTGCCATACCCAGAATCTTCATTGTATTTTTATTATTATAAAAAATAACTTATTTTTAGCCTTTAACGATCGCAATATTTATAAGTGAGTTATCTTGAAACGTTTTTTTAAGGAAATTTTAACGCCAATGAACAACTAATTTAAAATATCACTATCTACAATTAGGATTTACGCATGGCGGCGTTTCTACTTCATTTCTAAAACCTAAGCCTCAAAATTTCAAGGACAAAAAATAGAAAGCAAAATACTATTCTCTGATTTTGGAAGGAGCGAGAAGGAGACGAGGGGTTAGGTTAAACTTTGTTACATGTTTTTATTGAACTTTTCTTGAGTATTAGTCACTCGTGTTTAAGTTTGCTACGCTATTTGTTAAATTTTGAAAATGTCGCATTTTCACACAAAATAATAAAAAATAAGTATATAAATAAAATAAACGCATTCATAAAAATGTATTGCACCGTTTGGTCTTTCGAATACTCATTAAATATGCATATTTCATTATCTCAGCTAAATAACTGGCTGCAGGAAGTTAGTAAATAAATTAGCTCAGAAAATTCTTTGATAAATTGGAATGTTAATTGAAAACAATTTGTCAGTGTTAAACGTTTCAGAATAAATAACGTTTTATGGCAACGTGGATAGTTTCTGATTTCAGCGTTTTTTAAATTTTGTTGACATAGAATTTTTACCATGCAAATTAGATGTTCATGTAAATCAACCTTTGTGTGTTGCAGTTTCATCTACATGACTGGAGCATGTTAGTTTAATTTCGATACACCATGGATAATAATATTGGATTATAGAAAAAGTACACTGTAACACAAGAATTTTCTTTAAGATATTGTAAGTATAAATTCTATTACTGTATGCATTAAGTTAATATCAAGTAATATTTTAAATAACAATTTTAATGAATTTTATAAAAAAAAGTTGTTAATAAACAATCATTATCTTAAAAGATTAGATTTTTTTTCAGTTTGAAATCACACGGTAATATGTACAAACAATACATTACATTATAAACGTCATTGTTCATAACCTTTCGCATTTTAAGAATGCTGCATGTACGCTTTTACTTCATTTATTACGAAACAAGATAAGTCGTTTAATGGCTGGAGGTTGCTATAAAGTACCCAGTCATAGTTAAATGGTTCTGTTTTATGTTCACAGCTCAACACCAACAGATAAAGACTTTCCTTTTCTGTTTTACGACTATGATGATTTAAAGCCTAACGTATTTTTTGTGATATTTTTCCTGCGTACATGTCCTAACACGAGGCAACCTATTAAGAATTTGGTAAAAGATATGAATAAGTATTAAACAATTACATCTGTAAAAATGGTGTCATTTTTTATGGATTATAATTTTGTCATTCTCCGAAATGTTTACTGAATAATACGGAATTTTTGTACATTCCCGTTATTATGCCTTACTAAATAATATGCAAATGATTAAATTAAAAATGGTAAAAATGATTCAAAGCTCTCAATAGAGCAATAAACACTAATTTCAAAACAAGAGTAATTGATGTTCAAAAATACTGACTATTAAACGTAGAAGCGAAGGTTTATGGTTGAATTTTGAGATGTTTGTTCTCTAAGTTCTCCAAGACCGCATATGCGATCTTTACCAAATTTGCCACAATGATAGTGGGCATGGCTTGGATTGTAGTATAGCGAGATGGTAGTGATCGGCTATGTTGCTATGAGTAATCACTGGAAGTATTTCCCCTGTAGACTTAATATTGTCTTTTAGTTTTGCATTCAACAGACATCACGCGACATTTTTTCTCTGCCCTTCTGGGAAAAAATGTTTGATTCATCTAAAAGAATAAACAAATAATGTAGCTACGCTCAGCAATCTCTGACTTCTGCCCACCGTTGAGGCATCCCTAGTAAAATAATATACTGTATATAAATGCAAAACTATATATGCAATACCGCATATTAAGTTACGGGGAGAGGGGGTTGAAGATATAATTCTCTGTCTCTCTCATTTTGCCCTTTCACTGACGATGGGAGTTTAAATTCTGTGAAAACACTTTTGAGATATACAGGTGTATATTAAGCACTGTATATTTTAATATTACATTTGGCGTAAAACTTTAGTGTTCAGTGTTCTTTTAGTGCCCCCCCCACCCCTCTCCTCCTCATTTTTAGGGATATGCTATTAAAAAGAGTTCTTTTGTTGGAGTGTTCAGATTTCAAGGGGTAATGTCGACAGAGCAGATTATCGACATTTCTCCCAAGTATGAATAGAAGGTTTCTCGTGGAAATACCTGAGACATCAGTTTTAAACGTAAGGCAATAGGTGTTTGTGGCTTAAAGCCGATTGACTGCACTAGGGTCCTACGCCTATACGGGGAATGCCAGCTTCTGCTGCGAAACATGCAGAAGATGTCACCTTATAATTTTTATTTTTTAAATTTTGTTCCGGGAAATTTTGTTTATCTTGTATAGTTTTTCCTCTATCTTAATTTATAGTTTTGAAAAACGGTAATGAAATGTTTATTTTAGCATGAAAATGACAACTTCAGCAATAAAACATGCTTTATTAATTGCGAAAATGACTTATTACATTGTAAGATGTAAGAATTATGAAATTCATATATTTTTATGTTTTTAATTTTTCATTCAAAATTGCTAATTTCACGAATACTAATTTTAAAAATTGCATTTAGGAGAAAAGAAAAATATATATAACTTTATTTAACAATATTTTGAATCATTAATTAAGAAATGATGTAATAAATTTAAAAACATAGACATTTTATAACACTATGCAATTTTCACGTATTATCTCATTTTTATAAATTTTACTTTTTTAAAATGTCGAGTATATTAAGAGCATTATAATAAATATTTTTATAAATAGTTTAAATATAAAAATATAAAACTAAAATCGTTAACTTAACCGTTACGATTTTTAAAAAGTCCCAAGCCGTAGAATCCCGTTAAAATAACATCAAAATATCGAGCTTTTATATATTTTATCGAAAAAAATTCGTCTAATTAACGTTTCCCTGTAGAGAATTTTAAACATTAAAATATATCGTCAAATAAAGTTTCTCCGAAGTGCATTTTAAACGCTAAAATACTCCGTCAAATTAACGTTTGTCCGAAGCGCATTTTAAACCTAAAACTTGTTACGTCAAATTAACGTATGCCATAAGCGCATTTTAAACGTTTATTTTGCGTTAAATATGCGGATTTAAAACGCTGCCAATTTCCGATATTGGAAAATCTAAACGTTTTTTAAACAGAAAAAAGACGCTTAAAATTGACGTTTTGTCTGGAGCGCCATAAATTAACGTTATTTTAATGATAGATGTTACCTGGGTAGGTACATAAAATCCTACTTCCGATCCATTCCTCTTCTTTTCTTTCATTCTGAGGTCTATGAGTACATTCTCGTTTGTCGTCTTGATGAGTTTAGCGATGCGGGATTATACCTCCGGAGCAGTATGGATTGAGCCTTAACTAGCTTCAACGTCTAAGGGACTTTCACTGAATGAAGACTAGAATAGTCTTTATGAACATTAGTAAGCCCTTCGTAAAACATGACGACCTAATACATAAAATCTCTAAATTTCTCTCTCATCTACAGCTACATAAGTTTCTCTATGAATACCTTCATTCTCCGTCCCCTTTAACAACACTATCGCCCAGAAACATTCTAGGAAGCATACGTCCAGGGCTACCTTCTTGGCCTTAAGTTGTTTCACATTTATACGACACTCTGCTTGATTCATATAAAAGAATAAACAAATAATGTAGCTACGCTCAGCAATCTCTGACTTCTGCCCACCGTTGAGGCATCCCTAGTAAAATAACCTACTGTATATAAATGCAAAACTATATATGCAATACCGCATATTAAGTTACGGGGAGAGGGGGTTAAAGATATAATTCTCTTCTAGATTTTCTGCTCTTAACTAGAAATTTATGCTCTTCTAGCATAAATTTTCTTCTCTTAACTAGGTTCGACTTAGGACTGATGGCGACACAGCCATCATTGCCAGACATGTACTACGATTGGCAAACTAGATAGTTTTTCGCACTGCCTCCGTCAGTGTAGAATTAAGGTCAACTATTCAGTGCCTTCAGTTCTTTTCCGTGACGGCCGGCTGTACTCACTTAATTTTCAATGATGTGTTGATCCCTTGGGCTGATAATATTTGTTATTGATTTGCTCACATTATTGGAAAGCCGAAGCTGCTAAGAGTCCCCTTGGTTCCCTCTAGGCTTCCAATAGCGATCTATTGATTAAGAATAAATTACTCTTATATGTATAAGGCTTATGTAAGGTCTGTTATCACTTACACTTCACGTGTTTGGAGCTGTGATACTGGAACCAGAATGCAAAAGCTTCAAGTATTCCAAAACGCCATCTTACGTAAAATTATTAAGGTCATTAGTTACACTTGAAATGATACAATGAAGGAATATGAATGATACAACGAAGGAATGATGGAATAGTTCATGATAAACTTTCGCCATTACCTTCATCTTTCCTTTTATCGAAAAACTTACAATAAAGCTTCAGAGAAACATCATCCACGTTCCTAGTAATGAGTTACACTGCACACAATCTTGCATCGCTGTTCGTAGTAAAAGGATGTTGAAGAGATCTTTAGTCAGGTCTGATGAATTTAAATCCTGTTTCTCAGGGAAGGAGGTTCGGACCTCCTTAAATGCAGTATCATGATCTAATGTCGCTTTTCGATTGAGTTTATCTAAGTCACATGTTTGGAAAAAAATTGTTTCCGTGCCCCCACGTTTGGCATACGCCATCGACCTTTATCTTAAGCGTAGCGCTTTCATTGCTTTCTCAACACTTCACTTATGGTAACCTAGCTAAGCATGATTTTGTCACCGTCATTGTCCCGTCTAATAACTATTTTATATCATAACTTGATTTTTCGAATCCGCTATCCCTCCCTCCTTTGGAAGAGTCTGTCTTTCGAAAGCGCAAAATTTATATTTTTTTTTGTTTACGTTTTCTATATTTCACATTCCATCTTCTGGTTCCGACAAGAGGTTACTAAAAACATTGCCCTCTCCTGCACTCAATTGCCCCTAATTTTGACTTAATCTTGACATTTTCACACTAAAGACGACAACTTGCCCTGCTGAAACCGGTCTGCAGTTACATGTTTTCTCATTGGTGTTTTCATATGTCAATTTTGATGAAATTAACGTATTTTGCTTTAGGTTGAGGAATTTAATTTACGTTAAGTTCTTCGAGTTCTGGATTTTCTAGTTTTCATATCAGCAGTTTTATAAATTGGCGGCAGTTAAGGAAAGCATACTCTAGAGAAATTTATAGCGCATTATTAATTTTTCATCAGGCCAATGGCAGACAATCAACCATTTTTCTGCAACTAATTATGTCGAATGCTTAATGTACCACATAAATACAGATGAAGTGAATGGCATGAGTATAGATAGTTCAGAAGTAGGTTAATTTTTTGCTGTCTAATCCACACCCTGAGATTATACACAACTTCTGAAAGCTGTTTTAATGTCTACGT
Organism: Cheiracanthium punctorium; assembly: GCA_038373885.1. Classification (NCBI taxonomy): domain Eukaryota; kingdom Metazoa; phylum Arthropoda; class Arachnida; order Araneae; family Cheiracanthiidae; genus Cheiracanthium; species Cheiracanthium punctorium. The sequence goes on from JAWZYV010002776.1 coordinate 208,396, forward strand.
TTGTGAGAAAAATGAGTGATGATTGGACAAAAATTTCTAATACGCAAGAAACAGTGGAAGTAACTGCGACGCGATAGGAACAATAGATATAATGGTCAAATATCTCTTAGTGAAATTGATACACCAGATGTTTTGTGGACTACATCAAATGGGTAATTCTCACTAAATAGGAGAAAAAAAACTAATAGCAGATATTTGGGAAGATAAAACTCGAAGGGAAATTTTAAAAAATTGTTCCATATAAACTCTAAAATCATCTTAGATATAAACAGCATATATATATTAAATAAATAATTTATGTGTATACATATATATATATATACATAAATTATTTTTGTATGACACATAACAGAAGATATTAATTAATGTTTGTAGAAATAAAGGCCGCTTTTAAAGATTTTAAAAATTGTTTGAAATATATCCAAGAAGCTGCAATGTACTATTCAGATAAAATGTGGAGTACTATACTACTTGTAAAATAACGTTGAATTAATTTTCAAACATTAACCTTCTAATGCCCTCTACGACAAATTCACAAGCAAAACATTATTTTTTCGTAGAAATAGTGTGCTTTTAAGTCAAATATTGTAAATATAATTGAAAATTGTGAAAAAAGATATTTTTAAATATTAAAAATTAAACTTCTTAAAATATTATCTTGTATCTAGTGTAAAACATATATTTTTTGCATGTAAATAGCAATCATTATTTTTTTTATTCTTATTAAATATTATTAAAATAGTATAAAAACATCTTTGGAAACATGTTTTCTTTGTTGACTTCATTAAAAAATTTCCGTAGTTGCCAGTGCCCAGTGACTCCACAAAGTTCAGTGGCCCCTTTGGTATTATTAGTGGCCATAACTTTTGATACTCCTCTAATTTTCAATTTCAATGCTCCTACTCCTCTTTTCTATATCTGAAATTTTTATATAGTCTTCATATTAAATAGGAGTAAGTAGGGGTTAAATGGACAGTCTAGAGAAAACGGACAACAATGTAAACTGCATTGGTTTGTTGACATGCTGATCTTCGTTTATTTACATCATAAACAATATTACTGAACTAATTTAATTGATTTAGAGATATGCTGTTATAGTATATAATGTTAACACTTTTCATAATCCTCATGTCCCTCAGAGTTCCATAGACACTCCATGGAACATAAATATTTACTTTGCTGCAGCATTTTTGTGTTTCAAAGTTCTAGAAATGTTGATGATACAAAGTCTACATCAGATTTCTGCATGAAGTTAAGTTTCATTCATTTTATTTTTTTATGTTTGAGAAGTTTGAATAAAGTGGGGTAAAAGGATAATAGTGTTATATTGATCTAGTATTTGTATTCTAAGAATATTTTTATCATTATAGATGTATCTTTTTACATCTGTAATACGTCTTATAAGATAGTTAATAGCAATAGCTTGAATAAATAAAATTTCATGATTCTATTTTCATTTTTGCTTCAAAATACTCTTAACTTTTGATTGACAAATTAAAATTCCATCTGAAACTGTTTAGTAAAGCATATGTACCCTATTTTAAAGTTGATCTTAGTTATATAACATTTTATCTCACACTATAAGATAAAATGATCATAAAAATAGGCCAGAGAAAAATGATGATTAAACAATTTTAATGTTTCATTGTCAGAAAAGTTTGATATGTTGTATCGTTTTAGGTATGAAGCTTTGTAAATTTTAAAATAGCTAAATTTCACTCCACCTCACCCTGTAGGTTATTTAATAAAAAATGTACTAAAATTTTTAATCAGTTAAAAACACGATATAAATTAACCCTCTAAGCGTTTCCGACGTAAAATCCCATCACCTAAAAAGATATATCGAAAGCGGTTGCGACGTATTTTTCTGTTCTTCTAAAGATATCTCGAAAGCGTTACTGACATAATATCCCGTCTCAAAGAAAGTACTTCAAAAGCGGCTCAGACATAAAATTCCTTTTCTGCTACCCCTTTTTTACCAACAGTAAAGACCAGCCCTTGTGACACTATGATAGATGATTTCCAGAAGTAGGGAGATTTAACCATGACAACGCAGATGCACCTCCACGGCCCCACGACCTTCAAATGATTACCATATGACTATTTCCTAAAGAAAGAATTAGCCTAAGAATTTTGCTTTTAGCATTACATTGGTACAGTCAAAAGTTTACTGAAAGGGTGTAGTTGCATTATTTTAACAGAAAATGCTTTTTTATACGAACTATTTTAAACTGCATTTATTAAAAAATTTAGATATATTTTCTAAAACTTTGACCCTGAGAAAAAAACAATTATAGTATTTTAAATGTTGAAAAATATAGAATTTGTGTATTTACGGAATTTCAAGAAAAATAAGAAAATTATGATTCTACAGTTGATAAAGGCTAAAACTATAAAATCCCTTTTTCCTAATCCAATTCAGGATTTTTTTTTATAAATAAAATTTTATTGAAAGAACTTTCAAAAACACGTGAATGTATTTTTCAAGTTTCAATAAACTGTTTATTTTTCCAGTTACGATTATTTTTATCAAAAGCTAATACTAGTTTTATATTACTAAAAGTAAATAAAATTATTGCCTTCTGAAAACACTTCAAATAAAACTCATATCTCGACAATAGCAAAACTAATCAATTGGTAGCTGTAAACGAAAGTCGCTGTCATTGTTCAATGTTGTTTAATTTGATATAGTGAAGGCTCTGGTTCAAGCTAAATAATAAAAATAAAAATAAAAAGTTTTGTCCATTTGTTTATCGCCACACAACAGCTATCTGCATATGGGGGAATTCTTTGGGCGGAGGACTTTATAAAGGGTTCTAAAGCGTATTCACGGTAATCTGGAGAAATCCGCCCAAAATTCCAGACCATTAGATCGACGACCGTGCGTGAGGCCAAAACTTTCGATCCATTTTTCAATGTTTAATGGTTTTCCCCTCTCGGCCATTTGTTGACCCATATAAAAAGTGCAAATGCCCAATTTTGTCAATAAAATAACAGTATGTGGCTGCGTAGACCCGTTTTCTCTCTATCAGATATGTGCTAATTAATGTCTCTCTGAAACGCGTGCATGTGTTAGGTCATATGTCCTTGCTTGGTAAAAGAAAGCGTGGTGCAGGAATTCACTTTTCTGGTCATAGCTTTTACTTGTTAATAATACAGTTCATTTTTAGTTTTCTAGATAAGTGTGATAAATATATGTTTTAATTCATAAGTTCTATGTACGAGATAAAACAGATTTTTTAGCACACATAATTAGAGATAATTTGATCTTAGAAAAATTCTGAAAACATCAAATTGCTTCACCCACAACATAACATTTGCGCATTACAATATTTAAACTTGAAAAGACTGAATTTCAGTTTGCTTGGTAGAACTTTGTTGTTGTAGTTTGTTTACCGAATTGCCTAGAACTTCGCACACAACAGACTAAACTATTTACGGTATTTACATATTGTATTTTCTGCCCAAATGGGGGGGCTGAAAATACAATACACTCAATTTCATTTCATTCGCTTTAGACGTTATTATTATAACAAAAATTTACGCATTTTGAAACAATTCGCAAAATTTGAAAAGAAAATTTGGCTCCAATAGTTTAAGTTTTCTGATTACTTATCAATTTACCACATTTCATTTAATTCGCTTTAATCGTTATTACATGATGTGCGAACAAAAAAAAGCATCACGCACGGAACGAGAAATTTGTTTTTTTGACGGTCATACTGTGTTCCCAGTTGCTTGAAACACAAAAGAAATAGCATTGTTTTTTATTTCCAAAGTAACTTACATACAGAAGTGCTTTTATTTTTATAGATACAATTAGTGTTCATTACTAAAAGCAACACTTTTATGCGAGTGGTGCAATGCAGACCGTCAGTTTGCTTTACTTAAACGAAAATTCAAGATTTACATTCAGAAAATGCCACACATTTCTCGATATACCGCCAAAATTTTCAATTTCACGCAAATTTTTGAATTGGAAAATGACATCAAATATTTCGTTTTCGATCCACATATTTTAATGCATTCGGTATCATGAGCAATATTCTCAAAGTGTATGTATAATACTGCAGTACATGTAGAAATTGTGTATGTATGTAGAAATTGTCCATAATACGAGGGCAAGTTAGACTCGTACGTGTCCTCGGGGAAACAATATATATACAGGAAGTACACAAAATATTAATAAAAAATATCGCGAGCAACAGTAGCCCGCATAATGCACGCCGACAACGTATTTTCCAGTGACAAAAGGGTTCGAAAATTATTGTTGTGTAGTAGTTTGCCAAGTACTTATTTAAGTCACATATGATCTTCGGAATTTCGAGAATCTAAAATAAGAATTTGCCCCTTTGACAAAGTTTTAAATTCCCTGACAAAATCAGTCTAATGTGCACCGGGCAGGTGTGTGATGAAGTGAAAACATACATCTCAGGCAGGCGTTTTTGCTCTCTTTCTGACGATGAACGATAACAATCTCGCGATCGCCGATTTCATTTTTGAGGAAAAGACTCAAAACAGATCCAAATTTCATTTGTATTGCTTCCCCGTTGGCTCCCTTCGTTTCTTCATCCACCCAAAATTGTTCTGCGTCGATTTGAACATGTTCTGTTTAGGTTCTGTACCCACCGCCAGTATTATGTTACAAAAAAAAATCAGTTTGGCAGGTGGGTCACCAATTTTGATAATAGGCAGATCGTTTTAAAGTCGCCAGGACTTATTCCACAGTCACCACAGGCGATCTGGTGACCACTAATCTTCAGCTTTACTTCATCCATGTTGCCTCTAAAAATTTTTTCATCCATTAATGCTGGCACCTGTGAACCCAAACTACTACTATTATTAAAGGTACAATTAATGGTTTTATGACTTACATTTTGAAACATTTTTTCCTTAAAAAATAGCATTTAAAGGATGGCAGCATGTATGATACCATGGGCATTAGAGGATTAAAAAAATAGCTTTCATGAAAAAGAGACAATAAACATACTTACGTAGTGTATTATATGTCCAGTCAAAGAAATAAAATAATATCGGCATGTCAATCCGAAGTATTATAATTCAAAAAATATTGCGTCCAATTTTTATATATACATCAATTAATGTATGAAGATGTAAATATCCGTATTCAGATAAAAAATAAACTATCTGCGTACATAATCGAAAACAATCTGCAAACTCATATTAATCCTTGATAACACAATTATAGTGCGTATATAAACAAATGTATACATATACTCAATGCTTACTATAGTGACTTAAAATATATTTCTTCCAGGTAACTAAATTTAAAAGTACAATCTCCAAAAAACCTCGGAATCACTGCAAAACTATCTGCACGGATCTTCGAATGTATCCGCGCAAGGTGCGCTGGCGTACGCCAATATTATTTGACTGAGAAAATCAAGAAGGTTATATATAATGGAGATGGCACGCCTTGGCGAAAACTGTCTCCAGTTCCAGTAACCCTAGAGAGCGCGCGTTTTGCGAATTAAGCCCAGCTTTTGCGTTATTTACTATGTGTTCTTCATTGCGTTTAATTAATTTTTTGCATTTTTATTATTAACTTTATTTTAATATGACTATTTGTTGCATCGTGGGGTGTTCAACGATGTCTGAACTGCAAAAGAAATCAGGAATCACGTCGCCTAGATAAGTAAAATTATTTTTAATCTCGGTGATTACTTTTATTCTCATGTTATCTGACTACATAATTTTAAACTTATATTTTCTTCAGAAATGTCTTTTAATTTCATTTTAACTGTGCGGAAGAGTGGCCCGAAAATGTTGACTAATGACCCCCAAAAATGTACAATGAGGAAGTTTTTAAGAAATATTTGAACGACGCGAACTATAAACTAAATTATTGTAGGCTTTTTTATTATATTTATTAGGTATAGCTTAATAATTTTCTCTAAACATTACTACTAATTATTGCAAACATTATATTATAGAATAAATAAAAACTTTGTGAAAAAACACACATAAAATGTTACTTATATCAGGATACGATGCTTTCGACTGAAAATTTTTTTCAGTCTTCAGCCATTTTTTTTAGTCAAAGCCCTTCGTCTGAGACGAAGTATTTTGAGTGTTTTTTCCATTATATTATAGATTTTTAAGCTATATTAGCTTTATTATTAGATATTATTAACGGTATATCCTCTGCATTTGAGTGCAGTCATAAGTTACATTGAAGAGTTTATTGCTAGTAAATATAATTCTGACAAATGTTCTAAATAGCAAAAAATAAAAAGTTTTTAAAAAAAAATGAAGTATTCTTATTTTATAACATCATTAAGTCATAATAAGATTATTGTATGTTCAATTCGACGAATTGTTTAAAAATTAATATCTAATTGAATAATTCTGGAAATGTTTCAATATATTGTCTTACTAAAAACCATCTTGTTGGGAGGGATTTGTTTTTAGTATTTAAATGCGTATTTGTAGGAATAAAAAAGTGATAAAAGAAGTCTCAATACCTAACTGGGTGTGTTGTGTTAACGATACACGAGGACGATCTGCCATTAATGGAAGTTCCTTGGTAGGAGGACTTTCTAAGGGTTCTAACACGTATTCACGTTACATCTAGAGAAAACCTACCAAAACTCCAGACCCGTAAGATCGACAGCAGCGCGATGGGACCTGAACCCGGGACCTTCTTACAGTGGCGTATTCAAGAATGCTGCGATGATGCAATAATTGTTATTAAATTTGAGTATATCTGCATTTTACTTTGGCACAAAAACACATCTTTAAATAATGAAAAAACCTGTAAAATATCTTTAATGTTTGATAGATATAGTATTTTGTGTAATATTGTTGTTTTTGCAATTCACTGTTTTCGGCTATTCGAATGTTTTTTGAAGCGTAAGTTAAAAATCAGTCGTATATCATAAAAATCGAAATTGAGAAAAAATATTGCAATAATACACTTGAAAATTTGTCTAATACTGAAAGATTTTTGATTATTTCATTTATTTTTCAATTATTAGTAAGCATTAATGATTATTATTTGATTACAAAAGCTTAATGAAATTAATATTCGATTATATTCAATGCAATTTCAAAAAATCCGAAAATATTTTAAACAACTGTAAAATAAAAATTTTAAAAGCTAGGAAGAAAATATTCCAATGAGAATTAGTTCAGTGCATGTAAATGTAATATATTCAGTTTCAAAAATATACTTCAAAAATTTAAACGCGAAAACCAATGCTGAAATTAAAAAAAATCCGCATCGTTCACATTGAAAATCAGTTTCAAGTGGGCTTAATTCAGAAGTTGTCGCCAACGGAGGAAGGAGACACGCGATAACCTGGCGAACTAATGCATTTTCTACCCGCTCTTGGCGACGTAGTAGTCTGCATACTCTGGCGACACATGTAGTCTACAAAAATATAAAAAATAATCTGAGAGAAAATTATCGTTTTATTCTAAAATGTAAGATATAAATAAAAACATTTTCTTAAAAGTGTTCCGACAAATCAAATAAAAACAATCAATTATAGTGATTGACATTTTTAAATACAAATATAAGAATAAAATAGTTAAATAATGAAATTCTAAAACTAATACTTTTAAATAAATTGGTGGGACGCTATTTGATCCTTTTTGGTTAGAATGCCAAAGTTCGTGGGATATAGTGTTCTTCAATCAACGCAATATCACAAATCTTGCTCTGAATGACCCGTCACAAATTCCATAGTGTTGTACAGTAATTGATTGCTGTTCACGTAAAGTACTATTTTCTGACTGTAACAATTTAATCGATCCATGTAATCGGAAAGTACCAACTATTGCATTCAAGAGCCACATTCGACACGGAAACTCACCTTTCCCATTGCATCTCCTGCTCTCTGTTGGCAAAATGGCTACCATACTTTTGGTATGACCCTTTAAGATGACTGAAATATACTGATCGTTGTTATTAAAATATCTTCGCTGCCATTTTAAGGAGATACATGGGAATATTCAAATTATATTTATAATTTAAAATATATAAATAACGAATAAGAAAAAGGAATCAGAACTGGTCAGTATTTTAAAAATTGCAGGCTTTGAAGGTGGATAATGCAGACAGATTATCAACCTTTAGAGATAGTGAGTCATCGTTTTTAAATTTTTTCGATGCCCTTGTAAGAGGATGCATGGGTATATTCAAATTATATTCATAATTTAAAAGATATAAATAATGAATAAGATAAAAAAGTATCAGTACTGGTCAGTATTTTATAAATTGCTAGTTCTCAAGGCGGATAATGCAGATAGATTATCAACGTTTTAAATTTATTAAAATCTAGATATTGGAAAAAATTGTTTAAATTAATAAAATTTAGGAAATATTTGTAATAGAAAGAATTTACTTCTGTTAAATTTGCTATTCTTGTTATGAATACTAAGTATAAATTTTGATTACCTATTAATAACATATGCGTAATAAAAATTTAAGAGAGTAATCTTAATGAATATTATAATTTATATTTAACTGTTAATATTTCTTGCTCATGATTTGCTGAAATTTAAAACAAAAATTTTTATTGTTTATAAAATACCAGTTGTACTTTATCACTTAGCAGAAAGTTTTTATTTATTAACTGCTTTTGAATACTGTTTCTTCTAATCCTTCGATATTTACAGGAATTTTCCATACACTAATTTCAAACTTCTAATTTTGAATAGAAATCAACCAAGTTAGGATTTTCAAGAGACTAATATTTAATCTATAAAAGTGTATGAAAATTAGATCTTTAGAATTGTTAAATCAAAGGTTGTTTTATAAAAGAAGTATGCTGAATCTACATGAAAGTATTCACAAATAAGTCAAATCTTTAAGCTTGAAAAAATAATAATACTTTAAGAAGTCTTCAAGGTAAGAAATTCCATGGGTCCTTGATGATCATTTGCAATGTATACGACAATATTTTGCAAATGATCATATACTGTAAAGGGCATAATATTATATTGTAGAGACATTGTCATGCATTGTAAAGACAGTATAATCATTTTCAACATAAAATTCTGACTTTAAAGTAACAAAGAAATACTATTTTGTTTGATGCAGCTGATGCCCTTTCCAAAATATGTATGTGAAAGGAATCATACTGATTTCTTGAGAATGAACAAGTTTGAAATATCAATGCTTCATGAAGTCTGGAAAGCTATAAAATCATTACATGTATATAATTTTTTAAATAAATTTCTCTATAAAATAATTTCACATAATTTATAGGTATTCACATAAAAACATAAATTTAAATTTTTATTGCATATTATGAAGCAAGAAATTTACACATTTTTTCTGTAAAAAAGCTCATTTTAGAATATTTGATATTTAACTAATACAGGGGGCGTTCCGTAATTAATGCGACCAAATATATAAATAAGGTATTTATTGACCACATTCGTACATTTAGTTAAAAATTTACAAAATAGCACTTTCTTGTGTCCATACATTTTTGGAGTCGGTATTTCCAAACTTGGAAGGCATCCTGGATTGCCTTCTCCGGGATGTCTTTTAAAGCCTATGCAACATGAGACAGGGTGTTCTCAATCGTGTCTCAATGTTTCCCTTTTAGAATACCTTTTAACAAGGAGTCCTTTAAGGAAACAACAAAATCTGAGTGAGACAAAGGAAGAATTTAAGGAGGCTCGAGAACTAAAGGGGTGTGGGAAGGCGCTGTGGATTGGCTCGTTGTCGCGATAAAGTTTCCATGTCCTTGATGTCACTTCAGCAACATGCGATTCCTGTTAAATTAATCTGAAAACAGTGTTCACAAAACGACTTCGTCAGAGCAGAGGTAACTGAGAGTAATTGCGTTAACACTTTGCCGTCCGCATGTCTCCTGGTTTCTGTGGCCGCAAAGGTTTTCGTGCAATAGACTAGTTTCTGGCCTTCTGTCATGGACTTAGATTCAGAAGGAGTTCCATCGGCAATGTTGTTCCTTCCGCGAAAACGGACCTAACGACGATTCGGTCGATAGATGGCACTGTTGTACCGTCCGTCTGGCAGGCCTTTAGCATAGCATTTCTATGCATTTTTATTTTTAAATTAGTATGCATATGCGTTTTTATTTTTAAATTAGTAGTTTTTCAATTTGAAATATCCTTTTCCAGCGTATTGAGCATGTTGTGAGCATTTAGACAGCGTGAAATTTTATATTCACTAAGACAGTGTCACTAAGTTAGTGTCAAGCTATCATTAATATATATTTAGTAGTTTGTGCTAATACCTCTGATGATGAATAAATTTTCCACATCAGTAGTAAAAATAATTATTTTTCCTAGGAAATATGTACAATATCAGACCCAAATCCAGAAAATGTGTACTCTAACAAATTACTTAGACATCTCCACAGATACCAGCATTCAGTGGAATTAGTTGCACTTATGAAAGCCAAATGGCAGTATAAGACTTATAGATCAGTCATTGGTGAATTCAGCCATTTTCACAGCATAGTGTTTGCCCATCTTGTAGATGTCGGTGCCTCCTGGTTTTTGGTCGGTGCATTCTGGTCTTGGAAATATGTTAGCAAAACGTCAGAAACTGGTCTAGTGATCAAATAAATTGAAAATACTAGTACATCACTATGGTGTCGCCAGACGGCAAAGTGTTAAGAAGCTACCCTTTACCACCTAACCTATCAAGTTATAGGGTGCTGTGGTGTAAAGTTGCGCCTGGGAATAAATAGCCGCACAATTTATGCAACGCACTCTGTATGCCGTCTTTAAAAGTCATTTTTTTTTTCACTTTTGTGCATTTTCATGAGCAAAAATATTTATTTTCTTTAGAGCTCCTATATGCACCAGTTGACGCAGACACAATTTTCATCTCAAAATATTACCACATGTATCTGATCGTCCGCTGTGGTACAGGTGGTACAGGTGGATTATTAGGCGTAAAAAGTAATGTTTTCAGTAATAAATGTAGTTAAGTGTTCCGGAATAATTTGAGTAAACTCTTGATATTGAGGAAACTCAAGTCCTGAAAGAGACTTGAGTACCTCAATATCGCTTCTGAAATCTTTGAAAGAAAATGTAGTAGGATTTTTAGTTTGCGCTCTCGAAACTTTTTAGAAGTTTACAAATTGCTGCGTTTTTGCAGTGCCGCTTCCTACAGCTAATCTAATATGATGTGTCAAACACATAATTCAACAATCCTATCAGAAGTTCTAAAGGAGCAATGAATGCACGAAGTCTGATGAACACATTATGGTTGGGACCCACACAGAACAACAATGTTCTTTGTACGCCTATTAAATTTCAGAGAATATTGTTGTTCTGTGATAGGAATGAATTTTTCCGCCACTTTCCGGCCATTATAATAAAGAAATTCGAATGTTAATAATTATCTGTCGAAAAAAGACACTATACGACACTATAAGATATAATTCAAAACTATAGAAGTAATGTTTTGAAATAAAAGTTTTACTAGAATATACCTTAATAAATATGTGTTGCATGTTGTCATCAAAATGAAACAGTTCAGATAAATGAAATCATCTTTTGTAAATATATAGCATCATGAAAGAAAGCGTTATATAGGCATTAGATTTGCCTTTAGTATTTACACTAATTAGTCCAAAATATCTTCTAAAAATTTTATATTTACCATCTTAAAAGGTATTTTAAAATTGTGGTATTAAAATAATTATCGAGTTAAAAAGAAGCCTTGACAAAACTGTAAAAGAATATTACATATCTGTTAAAATTAACATCTTCTAAATTCATTTTAAAATACCATTCTTCTCCAAAAGTATTTCTGGAAAGTAAAAGAAAAAAGGAAAAAAAATTAAACCGAGAGAAATACAGATATATTTAATATTAAAAAATTGCCTTTTTTGACAAAGGAAAATATTTTTAACTTATATGTAAAATCTCTGTTCCACCCTCTCTCTCTCTCTCTCTCTCTCTCTCTCTCTCTCTCTCTCTCTCTCTCTCTCTCTCTCTCTCTCTCTCTCTCTCTTTGTGTGTGTGTGTGTAAGTGTCATAATTGAATATATTTTGACAAATGAAATAAAATTTCTGAAAGCAATATTCAATATTATTTAAACTTTATTAAATGATAAAAATTAAGTTCTTAGTCATTGAATTTGTAATCCAAATATGATGAGAGTTCAGAACGTAAATATCTTGTTTATAGGGTCCTAAACTTCTATGTCTTCAGTTTCATGCTCACTTTCACACTTTTCATCTTGAGTGAATCAATACTTTAAAATTTTCCTGTTATTGGTTGCATCATTCTAGAACCATAGCCAAATATTTCAAATTTTCTCATAATAAAATTAATTCACTGTGTTGCGTAAATAAGAGCTATGAAGTTCACACTACTCACGATTTAAAATTCAAATTCAAAATAAACAAACGAAAAAATTTGATTAAAGTGTTTTGTTCCAAACGTTTTCAAAACATAAAAGGCGATAGACTATTCAAGTTGAGAGAAAAATGCTCACACACTTCGTGGAGCATAGTAAAAAGGGTGCCAGAGAGAATTTGGAAACCTGTAGATTAGTCTAACATTAAAACATTAAAATACATCCTCCAAAAATATTCGAGTAAGAGATAAATTTCCTATTTTAGATTTGTGATATATGGGAAGTCATATTTATACATAGCCTAATTCATACTCTATGATAATTAATGTTTAATATGCGAAAGCAACGTAGGAAGTGTATCTCTTACTCGAATACTTTTTCTGGATGGTGTGATTTTTTTAATCATACATGTATTATAATTATCTAGTCATATATAAAAAAGAAATTATATGTAAATGCGTAACAAAATGTATATTCAACAACGAAAACAGTTTACTTACTTCTGCGTAGAAAGGAACTTGACAACCTGATGTTTAGAGAAGGCCACGTTCAGGTTTCAACGACAACGAACATCGTAAAAATAAGTGTTCAGTCGCCGTGAAGCCCGGACAGTGCCAACTATCATTGTAGGGAGAAGTGTATATCCTCATGAAGGATGGTTTATTTTACTGGAAAACATCTTGGGGATTCACGTTACTGAACACAAATCTTCACACTTGTAACTGTAAGGGTTACGAATTAAACAAAAAATATTAATGGTAAAGTACAAATTTATTGATCATCATCATATTATAAAGAAATAATTATAGATTTAATTACTGTTTTATAGTAATTTTCTTCCTCGAATAAATTATCAAAATCTACCATAATCTGTCATCACTTTATTTGTTTAGTAATTTCTTAATATTTTATTTATACTGTTACATAAAGAAATTATGTTTCCATGGTTTAAAAGTAAAAATACACCCCCATACTATGTATGAGACTGATTATTAGTTTTCTGATATACGCATAAATCAGAGAGGGATGGTGTGGAATGAAATTTGTTTTACTTGTTTCTTGATCAGAAAGAGATAAATCCTAGACAAGTGTTTTCTAGATTTGCACATTTTACAAAATAAAATAAAATGTATAAATAAATAAATAGAAACAGAATTACTATATCTCCTAAAAGTATTATGCTAAAAGTATAACAGAATTCAAATCAGAAAACTATAATGAACCGATAAATGTAACGTATGCCATTAATCGGTATCCAATTAGTTATTTAGCTCAAAATTTTTTTTTTCTAAACCTCAGGATTGCAAGTATATACAAAATCTATTGAACAATTTAAACTAAAATTATATTTGTTATTTTTTAATTGCAGTGAGAATGCATTTTTTTCTTTTGGTAACTGTTATATTAATGGGAAGAAATATTAATCTATTCATACTTTTGTGCAAAATCACCACACTATCTGAAACTAAATAAAAATTCACAAACAATATTCAAATAAACATAAAAATGGGAAACAATCTCTAACCAAATAACCAAATCTAGATTTTTGTTAAATATTAAACTGGTGTACCAATTTAGAAAATATTTCAAAATGTAAAACGACTTTCCAATTTGTGTGTCTGTGTGTGTGAATCACGTTACTTTGGTACTCTTCTTTTCCTTCAGCGAATGCTGTTAGAATTTGATTAATACTAAAGAGAAGAGAGAGTGAGTACTCGATTCACCCACCCGAAAAACATGCAATAGGCTAATAAGACAAGCAATCGCAGACACTAATGTAAGACCCAATAGGTCATTCTTAAAAGTCAAATTCTCAAAATTTGCAAATCAGCTTTCATAATTCAAGACTATTAAGTTATGAAATTTAAGAATATTAAGTATGTTTTGAATCACGAATTTTGAACATACAAAGAGTGGTCAGTAAAAGGGCCAATCAAGTAATCAGGAGGCTGGCTACAAGAAAGAATTTCGAATTGGGAAATTAAAGAAAACAGTTGGTTCCCCCAATGTTAAAGTTCTTTAAAATATGTTTCTCCAGTTACAATCCCAAGCGAAATTAAACAAAAGCGTATATAGAATATTTTTCAATTTTAATTTTTATGTTCTGATGAATAATAAAATTTTAGAACTACGATGAAATTATAAAATTAGAATTATGATGTTTTCAGTATTCTATTCAAAAAGAACTGCCTCTTAATTTCTTAGACTTACAATTCACAAAGTTCCCACAGACTTTTTTCTGCTATGGCTAATTAGTAAAATATCATGTATCTATATTTTTTTAATTTTTGTGTAATGTAAGCTGTTTATAAAATGTTTTATGCGTAAAAGTTTTTATTTTTTTTTTTTAAATATATTTTACATACCCATTAAAATGCAATAGGAAATTACATACAGCTTTTATCATTTTATCGTTCAAAATACTGATAATAAAATATTATTTATTAAATTTTCATGTATTTACACAGTAAAAGGTATTGTACAGCTGAAGAAAAAAAAAGCCCACTTGCTCTTTATTTGGCCGTCTTTCGTCGTACAGCAAAGTTATATATACCATTCGTTTGCAAATAACTATACTTTAATTTACTATTATTTTTATTTGCATAAGGGGCCGTCATCTCATATTGAATTCTGCATAAACTTCGTTTTTCTAATGGCGACACTCTATTTTGGATTTATTAAACGAAAATAAACCTTCAAATTACCCTAAATATAAAATTTCATCAATTTTCTATGATGATTTCACCAGATATTTCGAATTCTTTTTTTGCGCGATTTCAAGGGACTTTCTGCAAATTGAAAAACGCTGTTTGTAGGTTCGAACTTTTCACCTTTCATTAATTTCGCTCTCGAAAATTAAAGGAACGAATTCAAGGAAAGAGAGGGAAAATATTGTTTCTAGTCTTAAAGTTTTTTGTACGGAGATTATCAGGGGTAGAAATTAAAATATTTAGTCAGAGAATTAAATGAAGTGACTCCAAAACTTCCTTCGTCCGTATACATAATTTAAAGAAACACGCACAACGATTTTGAAAATCTTCCTAATTTTGAAAGTGTTGTTGAGTATTTGAAAGTGAATAGATGCCAGGAGTGAGAATCTGTTCTCTGCTCTTCTGACTATAAGCATGAAAGTAACTCAGGTACGGTCGAACATGTAGAATGATTTCATGATTGAAAATTTATTTCTTTGAATTTCATGTAAAGCTGTGTTTGTTATTTCACTTTCAATATTATCATCTGCAGTGTGCAATATTTTTACAAGACTTTTAATTTATAGTCAGATGAAAAGTTAGACAGAAAAATTTGATTTTGAATGTTTGTGGAATGTTTGATAAAATAGGGGGCAGTCCAAAAACCTGATGCTTCAGATATTAAAAAAGGTCAAATTCATAACTGGAATGTTAAGACTGTTAGTTTTTCAGTAATAGGACGTTGTATTGGAAGACATACATCTAAAGAATTTAATTCTTTCTATACGTGGAAAACATTTTTTGGGGGGAAAATAGTAGTGAACGCAACAATAGACGCTTTATAGAATCACCATCAAACTTTACAAACCTCCAATTTATATGCTTAAAAATTTGCTATTTTTTAATGCCGCAAACTTATACTATTTTTGTGCTAAAGAAATCTAATTTACGTTTATTTTACGCAATTTAAAAAAAAATTATCATTTCATAAATTTATATATGGTCCCTTAACTCATGAAAATAACACATTTTATTTAATATAAATTAAACTATTGAACGTAAAAATTTAAAATTATCACTATAACATTATTTTCTGAATCTATTTCCATCGAAATTTGGCTAGATCGCAATTCAAAATTTTTTTGAATATTAATTTAATAATTCATATTAATTTTTATTAAAAATTACAATAATAATAAATTATGTTTGGGTCATTTAGTTCCAATAGTACGAATAAAAATCAGTTTTTTATTATCAATTTTCTATGAGATATGAATTAAAGTTTGAAAGAAAAATATTTTAAAATAGGAGAAGGGGGATTTTGAAAGCTCATAAGTCCCCCATTTTCAGGTCAATTTATTGAAAATTGGTATCCGGAGTTAAAATGAGCTAAATTTTTGAAATATGAAGTGAAATCTAGGGGTTGCTATTGGAAAAAAAATTGGTGCGAATTTTAATATGGAGATGGCCCTTTATACAATTTTTATGTATAGCAAATGAAAGTTTACGTCAATCGTGAACGATTGGTATATGTAACTTTGCGGTACTACGGACGACGGCCGAATAAAGTAGAAGTGGACGGTTATTTTTTACGCAGCTGTTTTTCAGAATACATGCATTAAGTATTGATTTAAGTAGTTTCTTAGTATTATAAAGTTTAGACATTTGATTCATTGATTATTTTATTTCAATCTGATTAGAATAAGAAAATAATGAAGTATTAAAACTGCATATAGAACGCAATCCAACTTATCGCGTCATCAACAGGTTTAAAAAAAATACTGTGTTTTGTGACTTGCCTGAATTTCTAAGAAAATTGTACTAAAGTAATTGATCTTAATGAAAATGTATTTTCAAACTATGTTCAATTGTTTCAATTACCTTTATTGTACTTGAATTAGTCTGCTCCGTGTAAGTAGAAATATACTTATAGTATAACGTTTATCTAAAATGTAACAAAGAAATTGTATCTTATATCGTAAATATTTAATATATAATTATGATAATGTAATCCTAGCTTTTAAAACTTGTAAACACGGCTTAATTAAATCTTAATATATAATTTATAATTATTACGAAAGTATCAAAATTTTAAATTCATTTTTTTAGATTAGATAATTTTTAAATAAGGTATAAGCCTTTTTAGTACAATTTCTGTATAATTATTGCTTTTATGAAAATCAATAGAAAGGTTATGCATGCGATTGTTCACTTATTTCTGATAACATGAAACAATTTTAGCCACCCTAAACATATGGAAGACTTTTCTTATGAGAAACTTACATTGATAAAGTCCTATAATTTTGAAATTTAGAAAGGTATAATGAGTAAGATCATATAAATAATTAAGTATATGAAAAATACGGCATGTATAATTGGTCTCTTAAATCAAGTCTATTACTTATTTAAAAAATATAACTTTATTCTTACAGAGAAGTTGATATATTCCGTATATGTTGCTTTAAATTTCTGATTTATGAGAGCTGTTAAAATGTACGCGTCGAGCATTCTTCCTATTAACGTACTTTAATTTAATGTTTAAAATCTATTAAAGTGTATTATTCCTTTTTCAAGTATCAACATTTATTTAGCATTTTCACTTTTTATAATAAAATGAAAACAAAGGACAGGAAAAAAATTAAATACTTGTGTTATAATCTAGTATTTTTCTAAATACAATTTAAGGAATTATTCTTATATTAGTTTATTCTTATTCACTCTGCTAGATACGTATTTGTTTCGAATATATTTGAATAAATTTTTACTGCAAATAAAATTATTTTTACATAGCCCATGACGATATGTTATTCCGAAGGAATATATATATATAACTTAGTTCGGTAAGTTGTTTATTTAATTCTTTCATAATTGTATCATTTTAGATAAATCGTTAACAAAGCATTATGGATTCTATGAAAATAATGAAATCCATTTTAAATATAGATAAGGTTTTTTTTAAATTCTTGTATTAATCTCTTGGTTTTACAAATGTAAAATGTTCGTGTTTAAACAATAAATTTAAGAAGTTTAATTCTTAGCATTAAATTTCACCTTAAATAATAAAAATGTGCTCTTTATTTGCCAAATGCATTATATGAGAAAATCCATTAAAATATTAAGTGGAAACCTATAATACCTACCGGAGAAAATTAAAGTAAATGTCAAGCTACTAAGAAGACTGTTATATAAAGTTTTCTTCAGAACAAAAATGCGCAATTTTCCCCAGGTTTATGCGAGGTTTGAATTACAAAATATTCAGCTTTGGATGACATTACTTTGAACGTCTCTGTTATTCTACTTGGATATTTTTATTTTGAGTGGCTCTTAATTATTAACTTTAATTAGCTCTTTGTGATATCTGTTGTTCGAAAAGAAATCGATTAATCAAGATGTAAAGCAAGTTTTATTGTAGAACAAGCGGATTCATGTGCTGGTCCATAAAACGCAGAGAGCTTCAATACAGTTCATAAACATTTCGAAGTAAAATTAAACTTCAAATCAACCTAATTTTACATTTTATAAATAATATAATGAATAACAAAAATACGCTGTATATTGTAAATATTTATGTTTTCTTTTTAAAGTATAGTAATATTTGTAAATAACTACTTAACTATATTTTAAGTATTTTAATCTATGAATGAATTTTTCAAGAAATATTTTTGAGGTTTTAAAAATATTTTAAATATTGTACCCGAACTATAGTAAATTAATTTGAATGTATGTAAGATAAAATAATTCCTAGCAAAATATGCAAGTATTTATTAAGTTATCAAAATATAACAATTTTTTGTGATTGTAAAGATGGTAATAAAAGTTTTATTTTATTTATTATTAGTTGTTACCGGAATACTTGAATTCCGGTACTTGAACTTTACCTTTTACTTGAACTTTACTGAAATACTTGAACTTTACCGGACACTTGAATAATCTTATAGTATAGTTTTTATTGATTACCCCTTAATCTCTTCTCTCTAGTAACAAATATTCTGCATATCAGGATAAAAGAAAAAGATAATTCAGTGTAAAATTCAATGTGACTAATTAGGGCTTTATAAATTTAAAATTATTAAAAATTTGGGATAATTTTTTGAGTGTAGAATATCAATATTAAGAATTTTGAGTCGTAGATCATGTTTCATAATTTTCCTCGTATAAAATAACAACAGATAAGAGTAATGTAATACGTTACACAATAAAGACAGTTTCTATAATTGTAACTGAGAATATTAAATCTTTGCTAGCAAAACACAAATTTCATTCATTTAAAGGATCCTTATCTTTTGTTTTAAATAAAAATGTACTTAATAAAAATTGCTTATTGAAATTATTTGAGGGAATCAGAAATGACTGACTGAATCAATTGGCTAGCATTTTCACGGGGAGCAATTATAGTCTTTATTAGTACAATGAGTTTTATATTCGTTTTGTTTGATATGTACGTTGATAGAACTTCGGAAAGTTATTTAAAATTTTGAGGATTTTTTAAAACATTGAGATTTACTTCAGTGTAAAAATTCAACCCTCTATGTCCATGTGAGAAGACAGCATTGAATACATATACGTTTGTCGGACGTTTCCGTAAGTTAATTGTTTCTATGATGATATTATATAACAATGCGAAGTAATCTGCAATATCCTACAGAATGTTTATGTTTCCAATTTTCAATTAATACTTACAGAATTATTTGCAAAATTTAGATACCGAGAAAAAAACTCTCAGTGGGATCATTTCCACATATTGTTGTTCACTACTACAAAATACACTGCTGGCCACCCAAATTGCAACACCAAGAAAAACAAGAGATATCACAACAAAATTTATTGTGTAGATAACATGTTGACCAAGTAACAAATGATTAAATTTACAGCATTCTATGAAGCGTGGTTCCTGCCAAAATCAGTACCCAGAGTAGCCGCCGTTGTTGGAGATAACAGCTGCCACACGCCTCGGCATTGATTCAAAGAGACTTTGAATGTGTTCTTGGGGTACAGCAGACCAAGCAGCTTCCACACGTTGCCAAAGTTGATCTGGTGTGACAGCTGGGGATGAACTCTGGGTCAGTCGTTGAGCAACCATGGACCACATGTTTTCTATCGGCGAAAGATCCGGAGAGCGCGCCGGCCAGGGAAGCAATTCAATCTGGTGATTGACGAAGAACCCTTGGACAATGCGTGCCACGTGTGGCCGTGCATTATCCTGCTGAAATATGGCTGTTGGCAAGCCCTGAAGGTAAGAAAGGACAACTGGCTCCAACACCTCGGAGATGTAGCGCTGGCTGGTTAAAGTACCGGCAATGCGTACTAGAGGAGTGCGAGAGAGATATCCGATACCGCCCCATACCATAATACCCGGTGCAGGACCAGTGTGACGGTGCATAATGCAGCTGTTCAGCATCCTCTCTCCACGGTGTCTCCAGACTCGAATCCGACCGTCGTGGTGTTGCATACAGAAGCGTGACTCGTCAGTAAAGAGAATTTCATTCCATTCTGTCGTCCACATCCTTCTTTCATCGCACCATTGGCGGCGGAGACGTCTGTGGTTCCGCGTCAGAGGTAGACAAAGCAACGGACGTCTTGCGGACAGACCATTCTGCTGTAAACGACGTCGAATGGTACGCGCAGACACTGGATGATGCGTTACAGACTGAATCTGCTGTGATATGGTTCGTGATGTGACTGAGCGGTCCGTCACTGCCATGCGTACAATCTGCCTGTCATCACGTGACGTGGTGCACTGAGGTCGATGCGGTCGATCACGTCTGTCCGTCGTACCCTCCTGCACCCAACGATCACATATCCGCATCACAGTTGTTTGGTTTCGTCCAATACGACGACCGATTTCCCTGAAAGATAACCCACAATCTCGGTATGCCACTATCCTTCCTCTGTCAAACTCGGATACTTGATCAAAAGATGATCGTTGTTTCCTACGAGGCATAATTTATCGTTTTTTTGAAAAAAAAGCAAGAAAAACACAATTGCTGTACTTGAAACCGTCGAAATCTCCAAGCCTTAAATAGAGCTTTGAGGTGGCGCCACAGGCGCGCTTGATGTGCGTCTGCGCTGAAATTCTAATCATTTGCATATCTCACCTCAGCTAATGCATGTTGTAAATTTCATATTATTTGCATGCTTCCTTCAGGGTGTTGCATTTACGATGGCCAGCAGTGTATGATATAAATAAAGGTTTGTATAGTAACACACAAAACAAGGAACTTATCTGTTAGTTAGTATACAAAGTTTTATTTATATCATCTTTTAACACCAGCTCTTTTGAGATTTTTTATTACTATAAAATATATTAGCATTTGTTGAATTTCATACACCGTTTTACAAATTTCAACATTATATTCCACCAAAGCATAGTATAAAGTAACATATGTCTATTTCTGTTCTTTTTACAAATGACTTATCTGATTAAGAGAATTTAGTATTTCTAGTTTGGAGATTAGTAATTTTCATAGTGCTTAGTATTTTTTTCTGTGCGCTCTGCATCAGAGCGGAATGAAAGACGTGTATAAAGCATGACGGTACTTCGTAAAAGGAAGAAAAACATAATACTAACACAAAATATTTGAAAATGCATTATTTTTATGCAATATATAAAATTTAATTATGCTGTCTACAGGTCTCGCTCTCGGCAAGAACTGTGTGCTATTCTATTATTTCATTTCACTGGGCATCTTTAAAAATTAGTTTGTACTTTAGTTTGATTCGAGAGTATAATAGTAATTTTCAGTAAAAAATTTTTCAATTATTTCAAATTTATTCGAAAATTATTGTGTTAAAAACTGAAAGAAAGAAAGATCCAATTCTAAAAAATTTTACACGTGTTTCAAAACTTTGCCTCAGTTTTATGAAAGATGATGGAATATTCGCATTAAAAAAGTAGTATTTTCAACAGATATCTGAAGATAGTGTAAAATAACAGTACTTGTAACCTATACGTACCACCAATTTATTTCTAATCTTCTAAAAAGGGGCCTATAAAATTTCTTAATATAAGTGCTAATAGGTTTCAAACAACATTTCAGTGTATCACGATTTAAGAGGAGTGGGCATGACTTTCGAAACACCGATTCGAGCGCAATTTTGTGTAAATGTAGCTTACAAGACATGCAATCACTGATGTAACTTATAAGATGGAATACGCAAATATTCCCAAGATATCAAGCTCTAAACTAGGGATTCATATCCTTTTTAATAATAAAACCCCATTGAAAACTAAAATGGATATTAATATTAGTAAAACGGATGTTATGTAATAATTGTATTCCTTAAATTTTTTTTAATTATTAGAAGGCGACTACGTGGACCCCGCTGGGAACTACTGTTCTAAACAAATCAAAATCAGCATCATTTTAAAATTTTATTTGAATTGAAAATCGTCACGTAACTACAACATCAGTAAAAACATTAGTATAGTAGTCAAGATATGGCAGTTTCAAGTGGGGCTAATTTTTTATATAACTGTAGCATAATGAATGGCACATTTAGTTTAATTATTGTATGAAAATAGTTTAGAAAATATTATATATTTATAAATTTGTCTGTTAAATACTGTTGGTTTATTTCGCATTCCTAGATATTATAAATAGAAAACCTTTCGTGGTTACTGCCCTTAAGTTACCTAAATATAAAGATATAAAGAGAAATAAAAAAGATTTGTTTTTCATATGAAAATGAACTACTGTAGAAGATGGAGATTTTATTCTTACAAAATTAACAAAATAAGATCAGATGCAAATGGCAACAATAAAATAAGCATTTCTTTTAACATTTTCTGGGTCATTTATAAAAATTATTCATGGTTAAGGCTTTAAATTTCAGAAAATAAAGCTCTTTACTTTACATGATATCAAATTGTCTAAATTTATTTTATGCATATTGTGAGTTCATCAAAAGAAACTTTCCGTGGTCCTCGATATTGAAAGAGATTCTTTGCTTACAAAAGCTCGTAAACATTTAATATATGCGTTTATGTGCTTTGCAAATTTGTTTATAGAAAATTATCTTAAAGCTCCAAAATCATCGTTTTTATTTCCGACACTATTAAAATGATGGAAGAAGCATGAATGAACACCCGTGAAAAGGATGCAACTTTCAAATCCCGCATTCTAAATAATTGAAACATGTAAATCTCTGGAGAAATGCAATTCGTAACACCCCCATTCATGAAGTTTGAAAAATATTTAGCTCCATACATCAGCTCAAGAATGCAATATTCCCAAGAATTAATTTGCCCACTATTTAAAATCGGTTTTACAGAGGATAAAAAAAATTGTAAGCCAATTGAGTTACACAAATCCTGGTACTGAAATCAAAGTTATAAAAGTTTAAACTAAAATATGTCTTAGCTATGCAATTTGTATTAAAAAAAATCTACACTGAGAATTTGAAGAAACCACAACTTCTTCAGAACTGGAATGACGCTTTTTCTCATCGCGTGATGGTTCAAATTATTGAGATTCAAAACATTGCTTTTATTGTGCTTGCTGATTTTTAAATGTTTAGAACATGATTTTTTAAGAATACGCGTGTATTTATTTTAAATTACCATTTGTATTAGTTACACATTCTAAGACCGTCATTTACTTGTCCTATGTGCTACATTTTCATTACATTTTATTCGAATCAGATATTGGAAGAAAGCATCTTCTTCTTCTTAACTTAAAAGTTGCATAAGAACGAAAATCTGAAAACTTTCGATGCGATTCAACATTTTAATCCAGGGTGTATCTGAAAAAGTGGGCAAAGCATTTGAGGGAGAGAGGGCACTTAATAAATATTCAGAATCGTAACAATTTGGTGCCGAAGCCTATGTTTTCATTTGCTCATTTATAGTCACTGCAGTAATCATTTCAATAATCAATCCTGTGTTCTGTATATAATCCCTATTTTAATGATCCGTCTTGTTATTAACTAATTTCATTAAAGCGTTTTCTTTTCAAGATCCATTAGTTTTTGATGAAACATGGTCTGAAATTTAACTATTACTTCAAAAATCTTCCAAAGTGATTATTAAAAGCTATATGGAAATGAAATTGACTTTTAAAACCCCACGATGCTATGTGATATGAATCCTTATTATGAGCCTTATTCCTCCGAAAGGTTCTGCCCCCTTTTCAGATTCACCGTATATGCAACTCATTTCTTCAATAACAAAAAGTAGTAATCTACTTTACAGGTACAAGAGATTTTTTTGCGTAAACTTGATTACTGTCTGCGGAAACACATTTAATGGTTTTTCATAAATGTTTCCATTAGTTCAAATGTTAAAAGAAAAGCTACACCGTACTTTAAATAAGTATTTTTTAAATGTGTATATTTAGTGAAATGGCAAAACAGTTTTTTTGCATTATTGTTTTTACAGTGATGTTTACAAAACTACTAAAATTACATTGCTGGTTAGATAAATAATGTCCTTCATTAGAAAAAAATTCCTTCAAATTTATCTTACAATAAAAATTATTAAAATTTATAGGACTTTTTCGGACGGAAATGTGAGCATGACGTTCGATTGTTTTCATACTTACAATGTAAAAATCGGAAAAAAGCCTGTGTTTTCATTCAATGAATATATTTATATAAATACATTATTAAACTAAATGCATATCTTCAGTCACTATTTCTTTATATGTAAAAAAGTTATTGATTGCCGAGTATTTTATCTCCAAGCTGTGTTCAGTATTTATTGGAATAAAACCTATGAATTAATTTTTCCATAACATATGCATTATACTTCATTTTCTATTTAAAAAAACATATCATCCATTAAACTGTCCGTTATGTTACGTTAACTTAGGATCAGTCCTGTCCCATTATTCTACATGGAAAATAAAGTAACAACTATGATAGTCCTTGAAATGAAAGTTAACGTACTTTCGTTTCATGAAGCACTCAAAATAAATTGACGGTATAATGATGTATTAAGAGGCATAAAGAGAGTATTTTTAATGACAGATTTTGTCGATCAGTTTGAAAAATAAATTGAAGCATGGACTTCCTTATTATGTGATGCGATGTCTAATAAAGAATAATACAAGCTTGTTTTTATTTCATTTTTTTCCTCAAAATTTCCATTTGTGTGTATTTGATTATTGATGCGGTTTTTCTTATTTCTCTTAAACAAATTTATTCAGTACACTTTGAAGCTCACCGTGCAAAATTTTCTCAATAAGAGTGGTACTTGAAATAAAAATTTCGCTCCGT
This sequence comes from Cheiracanthium punctorium, assembly GCA_038373885.1. NCBI lineage: Eukaryota > Metazoa > Arthropoda > Arachnida > Araneae > Cheiracanthiidae > Cheiracanthium > Cheiracanthium punctorium. The sequence continues at coordinate 233,618 of JAWZYV010002776.1, forward strand.
TGTTATTAAGAAATATTTTTCGACTGAATTCTCCAGATTATGTTTAGTTCAAGTTTTATATAATATTGGAAATGTGAATAACAGACTGATTAAACTATGCATGGAGTTTTTTCAGAAGGTACTTTAAAATAATACTTTAGACATATTATGCTTATTTGAGGAAAAGAGATGCTGAGACTACGAAAAAAATATTCCTAAAAGAAATGATCTGAAACTCAAGAATTTGTAAGTAGAGCGATGGTGGATTGTAGGAAAATTCTTAAGTAAAATACAATAAATCCCATTTTAGAACCTAAAATAGAAGTATTTTCAATGGTTATAGTTACGTGTAATCCTTAAAATAAAATTTCGATATTATTAATACAATACTAAATCACTAGTAAAAGAACATTTTATCGAAATCTTATACTAATGTAGGACTATCGATACCATATTTTCTTTAACACAGGGAATACTTCTAATGCAATACTAGTATTTACTTTATGTTTTGGAAATATTACCAGAATAAATATAATAATGACGGAGTATAGTTAGTTTTTATAACTGTAATTAGTTAAGATGTAATGAGTTCTTATGTTTTAAAATAACTATGTATAGGATGAATTACTTCGAGTGAATCCGAAATACTACACCAAAGATTTCAAGATCACAATATTCATTAAGACCGCTGTTTTAGTGACCAGCTAGATTCTGGTAAAAATCTAGCTTTAATATACATTTACATTAGGATCAAAATTCTAGCATTTGTATATGGTACGTGTATTGTTCATAGAATTTGAATACATGTGATACGGGATAATGCTGACAGATTTTCTACTTAAAAAAGCATTTAAATTAACTTCGTGTGTGCATGAAAATACATGCAAACTCAGCACTTGTTTCAGGTACATAATATTATCAAAAAATACATTATGTTCCTTCATACATTTTGTAATTTTTTTTTTTACGATTGAATTTAAGGTTCATATAAAACAGTTTAACAAAATTATGCAACATAATTGATGTCACAGCAACTTAGCTCCTTCATCCATTTCCATAAAATTTTAATCTATAGAACTACTAGTAGTATATTATTACATTAATCCACACTTAATTCATGGTACAGTATATGCAACTTGTTCCGTTGAAAATTTCACTTTACTTGTTTTCAACTTTAGATCGAAAACGTAAAATTTAAAACTTATTTTTACAGTCTTCAACCCAAATTTACTGATATTGTCAAAATACACTGCTCAAAACAATTAAAGGATATTGCAGTTTTAGGTGGATCTTGTGGCTGGGAAACTTTTTAGCTGATTGATACATGGTCGACAGACGTAGTAGGTTATATGAGAATAAATTACACACGTTTGGCAGAAAAAAATGCATTTTATTGCGCATTTGTGTAGAAAAGGGAAAAAACAGAATTTGTGCATATGAGAAAAAAAGAATAAGAAAAGGTGTTATCTTCAAAGGAAATCATTTTCAGTAGGGGTATGGTTTCCACGGACGGCCAGCAACGTTGAACACCTTTGAGGCATGGAGTCAATGATGCTATTAATCACGAGTTGGGGTATTCTGTCCCACTCTTCCAGAAAAGCTCTTACCAGTTCTTGGAGAGTTTGTGGGGGTGGTTGGCGGCCAGCAACTCGTCTTCCTAGAGCGTCTGAAACGTGCTCTATTGGATTCATGACTGGAGAACACGCTCGCCATTCCATTCGTACGATTCCTTCTCGAAAAGGAAACCCTCCACCAGGTTAGCAAGATGTGGCCTGCAATTATCGTCCATTAAAATGAAGTCATCTCCGATTGCTGCAGCGTAAGGGACTACAATAGGTCTGAGGATCTCATCCCTATATTGGCGACCAGTCAGAGGTCCATCTCGAATGATGTAGAGGTCTCTGCGTCCGTCAATGGAGATGCCACCATACACCAACACTCTACCAACACCGAAGCTGACACTTTCGTGCACGAACGCAGGATTATTCCTACTGCCACGGTCCCTCCAGATGAAAATACGCCTATTATCAGAATGAACTGAAAAACGGGACTCGTCAGAAAAAAGAACATTGCTCCATCCATTTCTCCTCCAGTTCACATGCTCTGTTGCCCACTCCCTGCGGTCGCGACGACGCCTTTATGTTAGTCTAACACATACCATCGGTCGGCGAGCATACAGACCTACACCATGGAGCCGGTTTCGGACAGTCTGAGTTGAAACCGTGGTGCAAGTAGCCGATCGAAGGTGTTGTTGGAAAAGAGCAGCGTTCATATTCCGGTGTCTGCGAGCCGTTAACACTAAATAACGATATTAATTGGGCGTTGTTGCCCGTCTACGACCTTGTCCTGGTCTTCGGCCTGCACTTCCAGTCCGGTTCCAGATCCTGGAAATCACACTTTGTGACACTCCAATGGCTTGCGCTACTTCGGCTTGAGTTTGGCCCCCTTCTAAACTACCGACAACTCTCCAAGCTTCTGAATCGGTTAAATGACCTCGCTGAGACATCGTACTCATCGAAACAAAGCAGTCACTGAATGCCAATCATCCTTGTCTTCATTGTCTTTTATTCAGTTGAAAGTCCAATTTCATTCGCTGCCGCTGAAGCGACGTTTTTGACGTCGAACTCAAAATTAGCATACTCCACAGTTTGAAAATCAGAAAAATTTGCATTTGTGATTCTCTTCTTCCATTTTCGGCAAAAAAAATTTCGCTTATATCTTTATTTTATATAAAACTTACAATATCGTTTAATTGTTTTGAGCAGAGTATATAAAATAACGCTTTTCTGCGGAAAAATCTTCCCATTATCTCTTTCCTGATTTCCGTTTATAAATACAACTTTTTTAAGAACAATATTTGTCTGCACTTATTTATTTTTGAATGAAGTTTTGTAAAAGTACCAGTTTCGTCTTTTTGAAATTTTCCAAATGAAGCAATTTATACAATTCCTATTTTCTTGAGAATTATATTTAATGACAAGCATATTTTAAATGAATCCGCAAACTCAAGGAAAAAGATTTATCTTCTCCGCTGTCTGTAGAAAACACGAACAGAAATTACAATTTAATTTAATGATTCGTACACTCGAACTCCCCTGAAAATGCTACAAGAAAACACACTACTTCGAAAAAGAAAAATTTTTGAAATTTTGGTACGAACTCTTTTTTTTTTCTTTTCTTTTTTTACGCATTTTATCTTACTCTATGTAAACTAATCCTCCATTAGCACATTTGTTTTTTCTACTTTAGTAAAACCGTTTCCACAAAGCAATCCATCAGAGGAAACGGCTCGTTGCTGTGTTTAATTATCGAAGTAGAAAAACAGACAAATAGAAAGAGCTTTGCTTCTGTTGAGATTGTGAAACCTTTGTGAGAATTTCTTTTAAATCCTTGTCGAGGCAATGCGTGAGAGAAGCTAATTGTAAGAAGCAGACCTTTCTCCGTGTATTAGTAGAAATTACGAGGAAAAAAGTCTCCTTTATGAAGTGGCGAAAGAGTAAAGCATACGAAAGCACGAGAAAGGAGATGTATGTCCACTAGGTCTGTGTGGAACAAAAAAGTGTGTGTCACCTTTTAAATTAACTTTCTTTTAACGACTCGTGTTTGTGAGGCTCAAGTACAACGAAACATGTTAGGTTTCTTTATGTGGCATGAATATTCATCATCTAAACAAAAATTATATATACTCCAGGGAGAAAATGGAAACGGAATTCCAACAATCGTGAGTACTGCTGTTGTTTCCTTAGAAATAATTTGAATAGAGATGGAGCGCATTAATAAATATCTGGTTATTTTTGTTGTTTAGAATATATATGAGCGGAAATAAAAGAAAAAGGAGTTTACAACATTTTTTTTTAGATATTGTTTCTGAATTGTACACCATACACTTGATTTCAGTAAAATGTGAATCTCCGACATATTTGACATTCACCAAATGTGCATGGTGAATGCTGACATTTGCCTTTGTGAGGAGAAATAAGAATATTTAGCAAATATTTCGGACATACACCAAGCAGTTATGTGAATCTTGGCATATGTGTATGTGAGTGTGTGTATATATATGTAACATATATACTATATACACCCTCCAAAAAGTATTCGAGTAAGAGATAAATTTCCTATTTTAGATTTGCGAATAATAATTGAGTTTTTAAAAAACGCACAACTTGACATAAATATGAAAAGTCACATTTATACATAGCCTAGTTCATATTCTATGATAATATAATATGATATAATTTTAATATACGAAACCAAAGTAGGAAATTTATCTCTTACTCGAATACTTTTTTTGGAGGGTGTACATACATACAGGGTGTCTGTAATTAAAGTTTATATTTGCGAGTTGCCTGTATCAATCACTATGCAGCAGAGTTTCATGGAAATTGTCCAATAGCATAATGAATGATAGGAATTTAACCTAGAAAATAAGTTCAAAAAACGATCAATAGATGGCTTATTATGGCTTTTTAGAGAACATAAGAAGAAATTAGAAAATGAAACAATTTCCTGTTTACAAAATATGTTTGATATGATGGCAACCATTGTCTGTACCATCTGGCAACATAAAATTGCATGTTCAACTTTTTAAAGCATTTTTTACCGGGGCATGTTGTGCCTATGACGAGCTGTGCTATCTTTTAGTTCGGAGACAGATGTAATCCGATGACGATACACCAAGTCCTTAAGGTGTCCCCAAACTCAAAAGTCGCAAGGATTCAATTCTGTAGGAAACAGGCGGCAGAACACGTGTTTCATACAACGGGCGATAAGTGGAGGAGCAAGATCCTGCATCAGCACTTTTGTTGAAACACATTGCCTAACTTGACATGCCAGAAACACGGATTATTCCAGAATCGCGGATTATTCCAATAACCAAGCGCGGGGCCGTGATAGTCCAAAGGTTAAGGCGTTAAGCGACACATTTAGTGACGCGAGCTGCCCTCTCCTGACAAACAATAACCAAGCGTAGATACAGAATCAGCACGAGCTAAAGCTCGCAGCCCTTCAACGGATACCCCTCTTAGGAATAACAAACACCTACCGTACAACCTCTACGGAAGCTCTATGTGTCATTGCAGGTGTACCACCACTGCACCTAGTAGTAAAGGCTGAGGCCACAAGGGTTCAAGCAACAAGACTAAGAAGTGGCAACGCACCATGGGCAGACCTGCTGCAGGAGCTCCCCCTCACAACTGCAACGGTTGAGAGATGGAGCATGCATCCGGCGCAGGAACACGCCGGGAACTCCATCTCCCTCAGCACACTCAGGGAGGAAGACGTACTCTCGCGGACGAAAAGAAATTCTTCACTGACGGTTCCAAAACAAAGTCAGGAACAGCAGCCATCTTTGTGGTGCATGAAGGAGGAGTGGAAGAACACCACGAAGCATACAAGCTCAATGCATACAACAGCAACTACCAGGTAGAACTAGTAGCCATACAAAAAGGCACTGGACTGGTGGTTAGATCACAACATTGGGGACCTTATACAGCGATTGCCTCTCAGGCCTAACGGTCAGTAAACAGCACAGAACAAGGGAACCTCTAGTACTGGCGATTAAAAGCTATCTGGCAGCCAACAGAAACAACAAGCTGCAGCACATCAAAGCCCATATAGGTCTACAGGGCAATGAGCGGGTCGACCTTTACTCAAAAGAAGCAACCACGAGAGTCCCCGGACCTCCAAATCCCAGCACGAAGTAGCTACCTCAAACAGGCATTAGCAAGAGAGGTGCGGAAACGCTGGCAAGACGAGTGGGCATCCAGTACTAAAGGCCGCTATACAGCGCGCCTACTACCAAGTGTTAAGGTGCACAGCCTCTCACTCGCCGTCTACACATCCGTATTCCTCTCAGGACACTGCCCCTTCCCCACCTATTCACATAGGTTCGCTAAGATCGATTCCCCGGACTGTCCCTTTGGAGCCTTAGGCACACCCGAACACTTTTACCTAGAGTGCGAGCTTACAAAAGAGTGGCACTTACGCTCCCCACCTCCCCAGCCTCTCCTATTCACCATAGACACTGGACTGAACGCTGCATAACAACAGCGGCAATTCGCAGAAAACTGCATAGAACTTTTGAACTATTATTACACATAAGCAATGTAACTTGAAACAAGCGGGGCCACTGTGAGGCACAGCTCCTGCGTGGGACTCACTGTGTCCGGTCTTCCCCGCAAAAACTTGTGCAAATCTACAATAAACGTCCGGCTGCACAGCGTGGCACGGAGAGGGGATCTGCCTCTGGCCCTAGCTCGGCGCGGATGTAGGATACCCTCTTGTGTCTTCTGTACTGGTAGACACCCAGAACTGCCACTCTACAACGCTCTGAGATTGGCTACGCCAACCGAGCGGGCAGTTTTTGGACTCCAATAACCAAGCGTATTATTGACTAGTGAGAGCGGATGAAAGCGGATGCACAAGCGACAGTTTATAGTGACACTAACGTAATACCTTTCGCAGAATATTATAAACCCTAGAACGAGTTTAACATTTTCAGTGATTTGCCGAATACAAATGGTGGCCATGAAACGGAATATCCTGTCTTTCCCGGATTGCATCGCTTCACTGTTTACTACTTGTGCTGCAATACATAGTCCTCTTCCTAGCTGAACGGCCAATGACCCTGTTCCTTTAATTTTTTTTAATCATTTGTTCCCCTCCTCAAATAGTGACTGAAGCTTATCGTTACATCTTCAAAGACCGCAAAATTTCAATGAAACTATTTCCCTAACAAAACACGTTACTGCGTACTAAATATCATCTTCCTTGATTTGGGAACAGATTTGACCAAGATTCAACTATAGCATTTTTATATCGCGGGTCCTACTACGCGAGCGCAGGATTAGTGTGGCTACGGCATTTGCATATGCCAAAAGTACTTTCGCACACCACCATTTAGTAATGGTTTCTGGAATTTTTTATAGATTAATTTATTTTATAGATAAAATTTCCATTATTTCATAATGACACAATCCAATTTTATGAAATTCTGCCGCAAAGTATTCGATACAGACGTTTCGCATTCGTAAACTTTAATCATGCACAAAAATTTAAAAAACGTTCAAAATAAGGCAAAAAAAGTACTATGTTAAGAAAGCTATTTCTCTCGTTAATTTTCCAAAAGTGATGTTTTTAAGTTTTTATAAAGCCCCCGTACAAAAAATTCCTTAGTAAAATGTGCCTCGTACGCTAATGAGGTGACGTACAAAATTTCAGTCTTTTTTCTTTAGTAATTTCTGTATGAGCTTTGAAGAGCGATCGTCCGACGTGATCTTTACTCTTCGAGAGCCATTGAAAAGACGTTTAAGTCAGCACATATTTAATCTTAATTATTCTGACAGTTATTAGGATATAATTCTCAAATTTTGTTCTTCACCTCATTAGTATATGTGGCACATTTTACTAACTGGGAATTTTAATTTTAGACGGGGATCGTATACAAATTTAAAATGTGTAACTTTTTGAAAGTTAACCTTTTAGAGGCCAAAGTTTCCAACTGGGAACATCGCATTAAAAATTTATTCAAAAATGATATTTTATCGATCTTGACTTAAATTGACATAAAATTAGCAGATAAAGTTAACAGATGACTTGTGTTTTGAAACAGAATTTGCTTTTCTATTGTTATTGGGAAACTGGAAAAAAAATCATGGAAATAGTCATTTTCATAAATTTTTACAGAGCCATCTTTATACATCCCCCCCCATCAGTTTTAACTCATATTTTTACTTAAATTTAAAAATAAATCTTTTGTGAATCCTTAATATTTCAATTATTATTTAAACTAGTCATCAGAATATTCAGTTTTTGAAATCAATGTAAATTATAATAAGAAAGGGCCCATGCTTTAGACACACGAGTCTACTTTCATGGGTTATACACAATTAAGAATTTATTTAACATGTTAAACGGCTGTTCGATAGCACTTGTGATTTCATGCATTATTTTTATTTTTCCATTTAAATTGTATATATGTATACAGGTTGTACAATAAATGCTGCGACAAACTTCTAGGGAAGGTAGGGCACATCATATGGTTTCAGAATCAGATAGAAATGCAAGCTCGGAAACGTCGTTTTCATGTAACTGTTAATAATGACTTTGGAAGAAGTGTAATAGTGAACTTTCTGGCTATGTTTGTCAATAACTAATGCATCTTCCACATAAATTGATTGAAATTGATAGTTTGAAAATTCTTTTTTTTTTCGTTGTCAAAATTTAGGAGACAATTTCATTGCTTATGAAACTTGGTTAAAAGAATTAGACAAACACATTTCCCAAAGTGATTATTAATAGGCAAGTGAAAACGGCCCTTTTGACCCCACATTGCTTTGTGATTCTGAAAGCTCACGATGCGCCCTATCTCCCCAAGAAGTTTGCCGCAACATTTATAGAACACCTTGTATGTATATATTTATGTATGTATATATATATATATGTAGAGAGAGATTAATATCGTTTGTAAGGAAAACTTTTACAAAGACAGCTGTTTATGATATGTATTTTTCAGTGAAAAAAAAAAGTTTTAGAAATAGCAGTTGATAAATTAGATGGAATGCATCGAAAAAATAAATTTTTTGATCCTGGAACATATATTTTAACAGTATATTTTTCAGAACTATTTCCTTGCGCACTTCTTGGTTTAAAAAATTTATATATAATTTTCGATGAAGTTATTAAAGTTATGATTTCAAAATCTTAAACCAAATTTAGCAGCACAATTAGAATTAAAATAATAATAAACAATATATTTAAAAAGTAAACGAGAGTTTTGTAACGGAAAAAAAATCTCACACCTGATACAACTTTTTTTTTCAATTAAACAGATAATCATGAACATAATAATGTTAAAAGCAATTTTATGTGGTATTTAACTGAAAGGAGAGATATTTTCAGTTTCAAATAATCCATAATAAATGCAAAATTTGTAAACATTAAATGTTTTGTGCCAGTTTAACTGTAAAGTCCAGAAAAGTTTAAAATAGAAAAGCATAAGTCAATTACGGAGTACAATTTTGCTTGTTTTTTGGATTCAAAGGGCTCTTTGCCTAATGAGCGTTTTTTATCGTTTGAATTGCAAAATATTTGGATCAAATATTATACCCTTTCAAATTTAATGATTTGTCTATTTTTACCATTAATTCTTAATATTAAAAGAACCTTTTAAGAATTAACTCTCCTTTTCGACCAAAATTTAAAATATTTATTTATAACATTTATATTTATAACATTTTTGAAATTTTATTACAAAATACCAGCTGTGAAATAGAACTATGCAAATCTGCTTAAAATTGCCGATTATTAATTTTCCAAATTTTATCAAAATCATAGGTAAAAATTTGATCAAACATAGTTTAACAAGCTGTTACATTTGTAAAAAGTAGTTTGGATATAATGTTTTCAGAATTTAGAGCAACTGTTTGTCTAGTAAAAAAAAGGATTATGTGTGTATCTATATATAGATATCTATATATCTATAGATATCTATCTATCTATCTATCTATATATATATATATATATATATATATATATATATATATATATATTTATAGATGTCTATATATAGATATCTATATATCTATCTATCTTATATATATATATATATATATATATATATATATATATATACATAATATTAGGATGGGCCGAAAAAAATTAATTTTTGAAATCACTACTCTGATGGGATAATATCTTCTGCACCCACAAAGGACTTGAATTTTCGGAACTTGGGTAAAAATAGACACTTTTTACTGGGCTCAAAATACATAATTATTTTTCACTATTATTATTCTAATAGGGCAAGAAATGAGCCAACTTGGTTTAATGAGGTATGCCTAAGTTATTTTTCCGATCAAATAACATGTTCTGCCTTCGCATCGAGCTGGATATTTTTTGACGAAAAAATGCATTTTTTCTTCAAGTGCTACAGAAAGGCAAAATAGCATGCAAAATGGAGAGTATAAACACTCATTATTCATGAATTATTATATAAAAATTATTTTCTTGAGAGTTATTGAATTATTGCTATCACGGTAAAAAAAAAAAAAAAAATTCGGAAACGTTACCCCAAAAAATGGGGCAGCTCTTGTAGTTGAAAATTGCAGAAACGTTTCCGAACCATGCGGGTAAAGTATTTAGAAACGTTTCTGCATATTTCGGAAAAGTATTTACATATTTTCCGGCTTTTTAGGTAAGGTTTCAGGAAAAGATGGGTAAAGTTTCTGTTTATTTTGGTAAAATATTTTGTGTGTGTGAGTAACCTTTCCGTGTATTTCACAAATATTTCCGAATTAACGAGTAACCTTTCCGAGTTTTTTAGAAAAAAGTAACATGCACTAGAGGAAGCGTTTCGAGTATCTTACCCTAGATGGCAACACGAAACTCTAACGGAAGGAGCGGTCAGGACTAGCGAGCAGAATCGAACCCTGGACCTACGGTTTAGGAGGAGAGCACGGTACCACGACGCTGTGGTTTTCTTGCCGTATTTTGCTTTAAAAGTAAACTGACTGCTGCATTAGTTATTTGTGGTATGGCTTGTTTTGGAAACTTAAAATTTTTTGGGGGGTATTTTATAAATGGGAGAAAATACCATAATTAATAAATATAAATTAAAAATCTTAAATCTTTTTTTCCACATAAAATATTTTTAGGAGATAATGTGCTGTTTTACTTAAGTATTCATCCGCTTTATTTAAGTATTCATCCGGCGACGTCACCTGGTGACTGGTCACAAATAAACTTCCCAGTGACTACACAGTGGAGTTACATTACTCACAAGTTACCAGATCCTTATTATCGCATGGGCAAATCGGGACTTTGCCCAGGGCTCCCAGTTTCAAATGTTGTTCTGAAATATTCTTTTATATGTCAAAATTTTATGAAAAAGAAAACAAAGTTTATAGATGGGGACCCCCAAATTCATCAATGCCCGGGTCCCCTGTTGGTCATAATCGGGCCCTGCAAGTTACAATGTGACAGTCCTGTGATAATTGTGACCCTCTGTGAGGTCACAGCGACTCTTGTGACCATCTGTGCTATTAGGGAAGACGCGTTCGCTCATTTCCCCCTGTTTCTTGGCACTTGGTGCATGCACGCGAAATCCCAAATAAAGATTTCATTCCCCCGTAAAGACTTTACCCCGAAATGTGGGTTATGTTTTCGTGAGTTCGAGTAGAGCATCGGTAGGTTACGCTATACTTTCGGAAACCTTTCTGCTATAAGTATGTAACGTTTCTGAATTTTTTTACTGTGTAATTAGCACAGTGTTAATTTTTTGTTAAGGCGAAGCTCACTAGCGCTACCTGACAAAGGAAGGAATGCCTCGGACGGAAGTCATATTTTCCACAAAACAATACAATTGCAATACAATACAATACCCTAACAATGCAATACAGTAGTTGGTAAGTATGTGGTAAACATAAAATGTTGAATCATTCCAATTTGAAAAGAGTACTTGAACTTAATCACAGGGAGAGAAAAAAGATATTTGTGACCAAATCATGCACATGTGGTCGAAAAAAAATGCGGATATAATGAAGTCGTCTATCACTTGAAATCCCGACCTACAGTTGTGTAGGTGATCTACATCTTCTCAAAAAGTACTTGAATGTAAGTCGTATTTCCTGAGCCGATTTCATATATAAAATACTATTGTTCATAAGAAATGAATCATGTATAAAATAACAATTTCTTTTTATTTGGATGTTGCTATGAAACATTAATTAGATATTCACAAAACTATAATAGGAAATTTATCTCACACCCAAATACTTTTTTGTGCAAATAAAGCAAAAAAAAAAAGTGCAGATCCTAAAGTGTTAAAATCTGATTCCACCAACTCCTTGCTGATGGTTCTGTCACTTATTGAACAATGTATGTGACAGGAATATAAACGAAGACCTAGTTGAGGTTTTTCTTAGTTTATTTGTCCTTATTTGGGTTTTTCTCGTCTGTAGATGTTTAACCTGGGATAATGAAGAAGTAATAGTAACTGATAATAAGAGACTTTTTACATTGAAAAAAGGCTCTCTTTACTAGGTTTCCTTATACAACTCGCAGCAAGATCTACAAGTGGTCTTGTGTGATCGTTTGTTAGTCGGCATACACACAGAAAGATATTGTAATTGTATGAAAATTGCTAAACATCGACAAATTATTTAATTTATCAACGACTTTTATTATATCTAGAGGTAGCACCTATATCTAGAAATAGTATTTCATCTCTCAGCGAATGGTTAGAATTTCTTTCAAACCAGTTTGATAAATAAACTTTCATGATAAATTCAAAGATTTGCTTCAACATCAATGCGTTGGAGAAATCGTATATAGGGTTAGAACTGCCTTTCCCTGGAATCAACCAGTATCAATGCAGAAATGGTACAAGATTACGCTATATAAGGCACCAAAATAACTACCCAGTCAAACTACTTGATGTATTTTCTAATATTTAGTTTTTATCTTTGCTTAAATAACTTTTATCAGGCCGACCGGATTGTATTGTGGGTAAAGTACCGTACTACGGTTTCGGGTTCAACTCCCGGCGGTCGAGGTTCGATCCCTGACTGGACGTGGATGTAATTGTGTCCGTCCCTTCATAGGGGGTAACGTTGGTCCCCCTACTAGGTGCCCCCATAATAAAGTGACCAACAACTCCGGCCTTAGTAGCGGCCAGTGCCTCCAAGATTTTGTTACGGCCCGCCATTTGATAAAAAAATAGCTTTTATCAGTTGTTACTAACTTGCCTTCAGTAACTTCAAAAATTGTCCCCAGCAACGTTTCACTTATAAGGAGTAAATTACCAACACTGCATGTATGTGTTTTTCCACCGTTTGTCGATCGAATAGGACACACATTTTGTTCATCAAAATGAAGGAGATTTGCAGTACACTGCAAAAGCCTACCAAAGTTTCAATTTCCCAAATTCTGAATGATACCGCATTTTCATCAGGTTCTAACAGATATGACGTATTGGTCAGCTGTTCAAAAATATTTCTTCAAATCCCTTAAAATATTAGGTTAAGTTCGAAGAAATTCATTGTTTTATGCATGCTACTTCGTGAAATGCTTTAGTGGTAATGACTTAATTGAGACTTTTCCAAATTACAGTGGCATGATTGAAAAAATTCTAGTGCTCCATGCACTGTTCTTATTGAATCCAGAGAGAACCTTTTTCGCACTATTAAAGTAGTAATTAAAAAAAAAAACTTCGGCCCACCCTAAAATATATATATATATATATATATATTGAACAATGAATTTTTATGCATATTCTGTGACATTGCATCATAAACCGTTTCTGCAAGTATGTAAAGCTTTTGCTAAATTTTTTTTTTACAAGTTGTTTCATTTTCACAAATTTTTGGACTCTTTTCCGAAACGAATCAGTCAATTAAGAAAACATTCTTTGTATTTTATTACCATGCGAAATTTTCTCAAAATAATTCAACAAACGACGAGTTTCTATCACAAGCTCTTTTTGAATATATGGAACATGAATTGGCAAAACCCCTTATTCCTCCAATACAGTGTGAGTATCCTTTCAGCGCTCATTGCTGTGACTATTTGATTCAAGATCGTCTAAGTAATTACAACCATTATTTTACATTTTCAATAGATTGACAGAGATAAACCGATGCTTTCGTGAATACATTCCTGAAAGATGCGCTACTTCTGAATTTACTGGCCATCTGAAATCTATATTTACTGAAACTTTGATGAATACAAATGAATTGTCAGACGCTCACACTCGTGAATAAGAACACTGCCGACATTCATTGCTTTAGGCATGTGAAATCTTTTTTTAAATGTAAAAGATACTTTGATTTTTTCACAGTGAATATGTATAAAGAGAGTCTTTTGGCTGTATGAGTATTATTGTTTACTGATATTACATATCGGTTCACTAAAATCCATTGTGATTGATTTGAACCTAATGGCATTTTTCAAGAATTTTGAATAGACTCGTATATGAGAGCTTTGATATGTAGCGTTTTCAAATTTTTGCATTGTGTCAGAATTTTTTTAAATAAATGTTATAACTTTCAGAAGTTTTCACTAAGCATATTAAACAGTCGTGTCTTCTACTAAACTAGAACCATAATTTACGTTCACAAATTCACTACATTATTTTAGGAGCCAAAAAAAATGTAAGCTTTGGAAATATATACAAAACAATAATAAAGACACATAAAACATTACTTAATACGGCGGATTAATTAGTTAAAATTTTTTATTTGGGAATACCTTATTCCCCCGTACACGATATATATTTCGGTTACACACATAACCATCTTCAGTCGTTTCTGGAGCTCTCACTAATGGCGGCTTCTTTTTATATCTTCGTCGTTCTTCTTCTTGAAAGTTCGATGCATGACGTCGTCTATGTCTTAGACGACGTCATGCATCGAACTTTCAAGAAGAAGAACGACGAAGATATAAAAAGAAGCCGCCATTAGTGAGAGCTCCAGAAACGACTGAAGATGGTTATGTGTGTAACCGAAATATATATCGTGTACGGGGGAATAAGGTATTCCCAAATAAAAAATTTTAACTATATACAAAACTTTCTGTGGAAGGAGTCCTTTTATGTAAAAATAATTGACTGAGTTGTAAAGTATCCTAAAGGTAACATAAAATCTCACATCTTTTGATTCGATGTGACTGCAACAACTTAGAAGCTTCGGAATATAAAACGATAAGATTGCAAATGAGGATTTAAAGTGTCGTTTCATAGTTTATTTGTGGAATTGAATTTTTGGCAGTGCAATTTGAATATATTTTTAATGGATTTCGGCATTAATTTTTATACAGGATCTCCAAAAAACATCGAAAAAGGCTTTAATTTTTCATCCGTTAGATGTATGCTGACAGTATAAATTGAAAAATTATTCAAAATAAGGCAGGAAAAAGAATACGGTGAGAAGAAAATTCTTTCGTTAATTTTCGAAAAATGACATTTTATAAAATAGCGGAGCGTGCCCCATACACTATTGAGGTGATGTTCAAAATTCGAGCTTTTCATCATAAAACGCCTCAAAGATAACTTTAAGCAAAGGTGACCTGGGTCTGTACATGATTTTGAATGGAAACATTTATTGCTAGAGTGCTAAAATTTTTCTTTCATAATCTCCGTATGATCCCGAAACACTTCTTGCGTACATTGTGATATTTTCCTTTCTTAAGCCATTGAAGAGTTGTTTGAGTCAGCATATATTTATCTTCGTACCTCTAACACTATTGAAAATATATTTTTAACTTTTTGTTCATCATCCCGTTAGTGTATAAGGCAAATTTTACTATTTGGGAATTTTTGTACGCGGGTTGGATACCAATTTTTAAAGTGTCACTTTTTGAAGTTTAACGAAAGGGACTTTTTCTTAGCTTACTTTTTCCTACCTCATTGAAAACATTTTATCGCTTTCTTTTCTTTTTTTAGATTTGCAGTGCCCGCTTATCTCCAATGGATAAAAAAATAAATCGTGTTACCACTTGTTTGGGACACACTGTGTAGTTTTTAGCACATTTTAACAAATACGTATTATTTAAAATGAATTTTGAACTGCATGTGAATTCGAATATTGAAAGGGGCGATCATTCTACTACGCTACAGTGAATATATAAACATAGGCGCGTGCAGATTCTGCCACGATTAGATACGATTCTTTCCGAATAGGAAAAAAAAAAAATTATAGTTCATTTTTTCACATTTTGAAATTAAAAGACGGCTTTTTTCATCGAATTATCGTTTTACTTCAGTGTTACTTGGGTTTACCTTCAAAAATTGAGCCTTCATGAGATTCCAGTGAATCAAATAGCGTCACCTCTCAAACACTGTTACTGATCGCTAAGAGAAATTACAAACACAAATTTAGCGGTCATAACATATAATTTGCAGCTTCAATCTTAAGCTAAGAGAAGAGGGCCAGATGAGTGTGAATTGTCGCATTTCGAAACTAGTGGGAATAATACATTTAATCATTTCACATTTTTTGATGATATTATTTATTGCTTTTTGCGTACTGGAATGTCAATTGTTAACCGGGGTGTCAAAAACAAAATATTTCAAAAACAAAAATACATTTTCTTTCCTTAATTTATTTATTTTAAGTTTTAAAATAAAAACTGCTTTTAGTAATGGGAATAAGATCTATATATCCGTGATAACATTTTGAGTCAATTGGCAGATGTATGTTCTACGTATTATCATCCATTCATATTTTTTGGAAAATGTCATAACCTTATATTTTCAGTTGGACAGATGGTCCCCTTTCACAATATTCATTATATTTCAAATTTAATATAACTCGCTCAAATTTTAAAGACACAAGTTTTTAATTATTGTATAGTGTTAAAAATCAAATTTCTCTAACTAATCACAATTATCTAAAGAAGGACTGCGTCGGATAAGAAAGTAAAAAGCATTATGTGTGTGTTTTAACTAAATTGATGACTATATCACTAAGCCTTATTTCCCACCTTATTATATCAATTTTTTGCAGTTCAATTTCCTTAATGAGCGCTTTATATACCCCTGTGATAGCAAACACTGCGTGGTATGCAATGGCCAGAAACGCTTTTGAGTTTTGTGTTCCTACATATGTGAAAAAAACTCAATATGTATGAGTATATATTTATCCGAATGCTATTGTTTCTATATTTGCTGTTGGTCTTGTGGTCATTTTCGTTACATGGCTTTCTGGATGTTAATTATTATTGTTAGGCGATGACTCTTTATTTAAGTGTTTTAATACTTTATGTTCCCATTTTATATTTATTTTGCAGTGTTCTGTTTAGTAGTTATATTTGTTTGTTATTAAGCAGTTATATCTATCTGCTCTCTTAGTCTTAGTCTGAGTTTTATAGTAACTTATTACACACACCTATATGTATTTATATCGAAGCAGCTCCCCTCCTAAATATTACCTTATTTATTATTTCAAGGTAAGTACTTAGCATTTTTAACATAGTTTAAATTTTCTTGATTATAATATTTTTTTCAAAACTTTCGCGAATAATAGCCGTGGGAACGTAATCGGATTTATAATCGAAATTACTGTAAATAATTTTTCTGTACCCGATTTTTTAGCAAATCTCCTAACAAATTTTCAATTAAGCGAATTTCTGTTAGGGATTATTACGAGAAATTATTACGTGGAAACCACTTGTAAAACTTACTCGGACAAAAGCATTTATTAAGACGACGAAATAAAATAAAAACATGCTGAAAAATGAGGAAAACAATGAAAATACACCATTTTTATGTTGTTGTTTTTTTCAGCAGCCAAAATGAGCTTCAATGGAAGAGGTAAGCTTAAAGACGAATGAAATACTTCCTTAGGTGTACTATGTAATAGTTATCTATATACGAAGGCAATAAACCATTTCGGATAAAATTTTAATAAAAATTGTAACTTAAAGTAATTCCTAAATAAACGTGTTACATCGTGAATCAGTTTCATTGTTTTTAATTAACGTAATTGTAATTTAAAGTTCAAATAAGAAAAACAAGATTTGTTCAACAAACAATAAAGATGAAAATTCAGTTCTCCAATTCCTAAAAGTCCTTAAGCCATGCAAGTAATGAATTAAGAAAAATGCTTTAAATGTTTTCATCAGGAAGGGTATAACTGTAAACTCTAATTGTCGGCTCACCCCTGTGAGTGACAGCAATTGATAACAGTTTTTTTTCTTAGATAGATTCCTTGCATAACGCAGTTAAATGTATTTATTTCTGATCGTCAAGCACATTGATAAGAATATATACTTATAAAAAAGCAAATCGTACTCACATTTGAATACTTTGTGTTTTTAGAATTTAAAAATATGTCCTTAAAAAAATGGGAAAGCTCACTTTTCAGTAATTGAGCTAAAATATGTGTAATTAGTTAAATTTAATTGTCATTAAAAAATAAGAAAAAATAATTAAATAAATTTTAACTAACTTACTTAATTTTAGTTATTTATTAATTTATTATTATATTATTATACGTGCTTTGATGAAGTTTTGATTGTAAAGACAATGCAATTATGATCAACAGTGCCTCAAGGAAAACATAATTTTTCTTTTTACTATCGTCAACAATCATAATGACAAAATAAGTTTGTATTTATTTATTTTTTTAATTTATACTCTACTCTATACTAACCGAGGTTTTTTTCCCCTCTTTTTCAACCTTTTTGGAAAGCCCTCTTCGTCCAAGAGAGCGTTTGACAAGATGAAATGTGTATTCTGATTTTGAGGATATTTTTACATTATTTAACATTTACAATGATTTGGTAATCAGGTCTTAAAGTCTACTTATCTTGTCCAAAGAAATCATTTCGATTGCCTTTTTGAATCAGGGTCATTTTATTGTGACTAACTGAACAGTTTTAGCTAAAAATTAAAATGGCTGTATTACTAATTGTTTAATAATAAAGGATTTTTGTTTATTTTTTCTTAATTTCACTAGTTTCCGCTTTTTTATTTTAACGTTTAATTTTTAATTTTTCTTTCTAAAGTTTGCTACAAGAGTGCTATAAGATCAACAAATTGTCACTTGATGTCAGATATTACACAGGCAAGTGTTATTCATTAGATGGACAGATAATCCAGTAGTGCGAAATAAACATTATGACCCAGTGAATGTTGAAACATGCATGGTACAATTACTATCGTGTTTATCTCAGTCTAAGAATGTATTGAGAGTTTTTTTTAATAAGTGATTGTTTCTATTGAGAGTTATTTTTATTTAATTGCCTTATACATATATTTAAAACTTACATTTACTAAAAATAACAACTAGTAAACATAGTTGTTGTCTTAACCACCCAGACAACTTTTGTTATGTCTGTGAGAAATTCACCCCAAAAGAAAAAAAAAAAAAACAATTACTGATTTGATTAAGAAGGCCTATAAATTATATTTTGATAGTCCTCTTGGTGATCAAGATAAAACTTTTGAGCCTCATATTCGTGCAAAACATGTACTACTACTTTGACCAAGTCACTGAAAGGAAAATGCCGAGCTATGCAATTTCTATGAATTCTCAATTCCTATGGTGTGGAGTTAGCCTAAGGATCATTTTTCAGCCTATAACTTTTCTTTCACGAATATTGCAGGGATTCTCTATCAAAACTAGACATAGAATAAAGTATAAAATGTATCTTCAGTGCATTGCCAAAGTGAAAGGTTGCCTGTTCCTGCCTGTAATCTGCAGACATAGAATCAGAAACAATGTCAAGTGAATCTGAAGACGCTGATCAAGAACCTGTAGAAAATATTTCCCTCATTCTCAAGATTTTTCGCCTCAGCTCTTCAATCAAAAGGAGTTGAACAATTTGGTTCGCGATCTAAAACTTTCAAAACAGCAAGCTGAAGTTTTGGTGTCGAGACTGCAACAACGAAAAATTCTAGCTCCAGGTACAAAAATTTCCTGTTTGAGATCAAAAGGTACTTCATTCGCTCAATATTTTGACATGCAGAATTCAATGTGTGTATGTAGAGATGTCAATGGTCTGCTGATGCAGCTAGGTGTACAACATAACCATCAGGAATAGTCACTCTTTATTGACTCTAGGAAAACCAAATTGAAAGCAGTACTACTGCATAATGGCAATACTTTTCCATCTGTGCCTTTGGCTCATGCAGTAGACGTGAAAGAAACTTATGAAACTAACAAAAGTGGCTTATAAGAAAATCACATGTAACAGTAAAGTGGCTTATAAGGAAATCACATGTAACTGTAAAGGAAAATGTGAAAAATACTCCACTGATTGAGCCCAATAAAATCATTTTGCCTCTGATTCATGTCAAGTTGGTTTTTATGAAGAACTTTGTTAAAGCTCTGGATAAATGAGGTCAGGTCTCCAATCATTTGAAAGAAAAGTTTCTCAAACTGAGTGAAGCAAAGTTAAAAGAAAGTATATTTATTGGACCACAAATAAAAAAAATTGTTCAGCGGTCCATCGTTTGATTTCAAACTGACAAATATCGAGTTAGCAGCTTTGTCCTCATTCAAACCAAGTGGGAAGGGCATTTTGGATAGGAAAAAAGATGATATCTATGTTGGCATGTATATACATGTAAATACCAATGTATACGTATAAAATAATATTGAATTATGAAGTTATTAATATGAATTTCTTGTTGGTTTCAATTCTATCAAATTTTGCCGGTATTGCTTTTGATTTTTCTGTGCCTCTTGGAAATGTGACGTGATAGACATAAATTGATTTTACCAGTGAATTCAGCACCCCGAAATTAAGTAAATCCATCCATTTACAAACCAGAGGCAGAAAAAAAGTTTAAATTTGTTGACTAGTGTAATTAGATTAACTTCCTTTTTGAATAATCAGTAATATTATTTGTTCGCACCTTGTTTACTGACATGGAAAGACACTGCAGCATTACAAAATGAGAATTTCGATACATTTAAAACAAGTTTGAACGTAACCTCTGAAAATAAAAGTCGGGGGGGGGGGGGGGGAAGCGTAAGTTCACGTAAAAAAACATGGTGACGCAGTCCACTCGTGCCCGATTTCGACTACTCCACTAAAATTATATTACTTACTTTCGTTAGTGTAAAATTCTTTGAAATTCCATTCTTGCAGCTTTTCTTCATTTTTTTTACACGGGGCAAGTACGATAACGAACACAATGTGCTAAGTTTAGGCGTGTATTTATGCGTTAGGGTATTCATATGCTTACTTTAGGCATGCATTCATACGCTATAAGAAATAGTTTCTACGCTTGATGTACACAACTCATTTATTCTTCAAATTATTCAAACAAAATACTTTTTAAAGCGTTCATAAAAAAATTTCTCAATATGAGATTACAGTAATGCGAGTGTATATTTATCTTTAGTCATAAGCTTATATTTCAGAGAACATCTGAATATGCTCATTTCGGACGTGTGTTCATGCGCTTACATTAACACATACGCTGTAAGAAATAGTTGGTAAGTTTCAAATACTCAACTCATTTACTATTCAAATTATTCCCACAAAGTATAGAGTGGTTATAATTGAAGTTCCACTTTAAAACGATCAGAAATGGAAAACTACTGGACCAAATGTTATCAAACTTTGTATTTGTGTAAAGGTAGTCAAGGGATTTATTTTCGGCGGGAAAAAAAGCTCGAAAATTCAACACCAGGAAAAGGACGTATTTAAGAGGAGGGTCAGAGGTCCGACCCCCCCCCCACCATGAAAAACATTTTGGAGGGGGTTAAAAAATTTCGGAAGGGATCCAAACGGTAAAAAAGGTAGTATTTTTCTCAAGAGGACATTATATCTTTATCATTTTAGTAACAAAATTCATTATCTCGTGGGGGAGGAGGTTCGGACCCCTGGACCCCCACCCTTAAATATGTCCTTGCCCCTGGTGTAGATTTTTGAACCTTTTTTTTTCAACGATAATAAATCCCCTACCTACCATTACACAATTACCAAATTTGATAACATTTGGTCCAGTAGTTTTCCTTTTCTGATCCTTTTAACGTCTGTACTTTCTATAAAAATCACTAAATAATTTCTCAGTACGAGAGTACAGTAACACGAGTTTATATTTATATTTAGTCATAAGCGTATTTTTCAGTTTATATTATTTCTATTTAAGCACGTCATGTTATTCCTCATTTACGACACAAATGCACTTAAAAAAAAAGATACATTAAAGTACTCAATTTTTTATGTACCGTATTCTCAAAAATGCATTTTAAATAATACTGATAATTATCATAAAAGGCAAAATTTTACATACCAGATTTTAAGAGTTTTAATTATTAAATTGTGTCACATTACATAACATGCAGTTATTTCTAAAAGTTTTCAAAATACATCACTGCCTCATGTTATGTAAATACCGTTTAGGAGATAAAATTTTCCACTTTTAAATCATGAAAAAGAATATTATTACTTAGAATATTTAGTTAAATTTTGGATTAACTAAATATATTGTTTCGCGCTATGTTGTTTTAGAAATTACGGAAAATGAAGCGAATTTGGCAAAATTTTAGTATAACAATAAATAGGTAAATCTTGACAACCAAAGTTAAAATTTGTGGAGAAATATTGAAAATATTAAACGATAAGCACAAGTCTAACCAGTTTTCTTCAGATAAAGTCAGATGTTTTAGAATTTTTCCGTTTTAAACACTAAAAAATTTAAAAAGTCTAGAACTATTAAAGGAATTTACAGAAGGAGTAAGAACAAAATTTTAAACACGCATTTTGTCTAGAGTTCTAAATTTATCCTTTCGGAAAACTTTAAAAGACAGAAGGTCTTTTATTTTCCTTTAGAAGATTTCTCCTTTAAAAACATTTTCGGTTCCGGAGGAGTAATTTATCAAGAATTCAGTCCATATTGTTCATACAATTTTGTTTTCACATAAATCAATATCGATATTTTCTACTAGATTAAAAAAAAGTCTTAGGTATTTATATATATTAATCATCTCTATCACATTCATATGTATATATTTTACAGAAAGTTGGAATAAATTATGGCTTTTTGCAATACTGAGCATTTTTTACACAAGAACGACTACATGCATTTTGTTATTCCAAATTATCTTAATCCGCCTTTTAACAGTAATGCAGAAACTATAGCTCTCTCTCTCTCTCTCTATTATATATATATATATATATATGAGTGTATGTGTGTATGGAATTTGTATATGTGTGTCTTTCTCACTGTGTAATAATAAGCTATAATTCTATAAACATTTTCTGATTTTCAAATGTACCGTAAAGAGTCATTGAAGTAATATTTTTAAATAAAGCTTTTACTGCAATTCGCTTATAGGGGAAGGGGTCCTAAAATGATTCTAGAGGGGCAAAACAATCCCTATGTTTTCTTAAATGCAGGTAGCGCTATCTTCCGGGTACCACATAAACTAGTTGTCTCATGTCAAGAAGAAGCAATGACCATATTTAAGCAATCAGTGTATTACATATCTGAGTAGAATTCTTCAAAATACTGAGTTTACCACATCTCTTACAAGGTAAGCACTAATTTTACTATTTGTTTAGAAATACAGTCTTTAAAGTACAGAAATATCACTTGGTTTACAGAATATAGTATGTTTTTAGGGGTGAATTAAATTTGTTTAGTATGTTATGTTTTTCGGCGTGTTCTAGTAATGTGACGTAAAGTGGGCAGCCATACCACTGGGTAAAATAATCCATTGACTGAAGAGACTCCAGCGCCGGGTCCTAGACATCATGGCAGCCCTTCAGACATTCTCAAAATCCATGACTCCCCATTGTATTATTTAATTAATTTCTGCGTTTATTGAAGGCCATAATTATTGAATTATAATTTTGAAATATTTAATTTTATTGTTTGCGACACTTTTTTATTTTAAAATTTTCATAAAATAAATTATGCATACTATATGATTGTAAAACTTTTTTTTTCCATTATGTATAGTCATAATTACTTTTACATTTTTTGCCGATAAAAAACAATTTTCAAATGAAGGATCATTTTGCCCTTGCGTAAGGGTAAAATGATGCTTTGGACACTTTTTCAAAATTCTGTTTTTTTATTATTCAATGTGCTTTTAAAATATTATTAAAATATGTTTATGATACAAAATGAAAGTATAAAATATCGTGGCAAAGGCGAAAGTTTTATTTAACAGGACCTTCCCCTACGTATTGCATAAAGTCTTAAAATAAATCAAAATAACCTTATTAAAAATCTAGATATTAAGACGCCTCTTTTTATTTGAAATATGCTTTTTTAACAGCGATTTATATTTTTTATAAATTACACTCATGCTCTCAAAAGTAATGAATATAATTTTTCAACGTTAATTAGAGCTTTATATAATTGATGATAAAGTGTTTGCTACTAATTCAGATCATCAATAATAACATTAGGCAACAAAAAAAAAGTTTTTGTCTGTATCCTGGTTCTCAATAGCCTATTCTTACTAATTTTGGATCGGAAAAATCGTATGTATAAATGATTTTTTTTATTAGCTCTTGTTTTCAAGATACACAAAACTCCACTGGAGAAAGATACACAACAGCCTACCCATGGACTCAAGAAAACTGGAAGAAATAAAATTATGTTTAGTAAATATAATGCAATGGATCATATTTTATCAAACCAAGTTCATTTTTCAGAAAGCTGGAGTTAATTTTAGCTTATTCCTGCGAACGTTTTCTTTTGACCTGCCTCTCGTATTGAACGGCAAGACGGAGCTTATCTTCTAATACTCCAGCAGTAGTTATCCAGGATTAACTTTATCCAATGGCCTGATATGAGCATTCCATTAAAGAGATATCTTGATGAAACCTTTTACCGTGCTCATCACTTAACAGCTCTACAGGTTTTACGGAAAAAAATCAAGATGTAACGGGAGGAAAATAAAGTGTCAGAGGCATATTGAATAGAAGGTTACAGAGCTTTTGTAGAGGTTTTTTCATCAACTATAGGTAGAGTTCGTCTTTTCAGTTGCCTATAAATCCTCGTACCACACCTTTAAGGTCTTCTCACGCTGTCGCCCGCCACACTTACCCTCCAATATTTTATAATCGTGACTATTTGAGGGCCCACAGACTCCCTCTTTAACCTTTGCACAACTCAACCTTGTTCATGAAAACCACGAAGCTCTTCATTATTCCCAGCTTATTATGCTGGTGCAGAAGCAGAATCAGGATGTTCTTTTTATCTAGTAGAAGGTCATTTTCAACATTTCTCTTTCCGAAATTTAGATTTTTTGAAGACCATTTATATTTTATGTAGTGATATTTTCTGTCTCGAAAGTCCCTTAAACACAGAAAACAGAAGAACTTAATGTAGCCTAACTTCTTTTCCAGGAGTACAGATAGAACTTTAAAGTGACTACGGATCTGCCATTTATTAGATCCGTGTGATTCCTGTATTCCGTGTGATCCGCGTGTATATTATATGTGATTCGCGTATTTGATTGATTCTAGCAGTAGTAGCATATATCTGTGTCTCTTTCATGTGGACGGAATGTCCAACTAAGCTTGAAAAAGTCTACAAACAGCCTTCACTTAAAACATGAGATATTTGGAGAATTCATCAAGCAGTTGACATCAATAATAGCAACCAAATATTCTTTCTTTTTAAAGAAATGAAGAAGATTCTCGTGAAGAGACCTATACTCAGTAATCTTGACACCAGAAGCTCTTCCTTCTCCTTCGGCAAGTCAAGATCTCTTACGAGATTACCCAATTCTGTCTGATTTAATCTGTGGGGCTCATTGAAATCTTGCGCCTTGAAATCTGGAACATACGAATTCCCAGGTGCAGTGACTTCTTCTGCATCATCCTTTTCAATCTCATAATTTTGAAGTGGTAGCTATTGTCAGATTAGCCGAGTGAGGAAAGGGATCGAATGGCTGATGGAACACATGGTTACTGTACGAGCCATAGTAGCCGTACAAACCAGCCATGGAGAGATTTTTATTAAACAACTTTATCTTGTTAAATAAAATTCTGTATCTTGAAAGCAAGAGCTAATCTCAACTGTTATGGTGATTTTCGTGTTTAGCGAGACAAAATAATTCGGAAATAACTATGTTTGAACCCGATACATTTTTGATGTTGGGTAGTAAAATTATACTTTAAAACATATACTGAAGTTAGATATTAGACGTATAACGATTTTTCTTCACATTATGGTCCATATTAACGTATGAAATTCTAATATTGAAAAAAGAGATCTTGAATAAAAAAAAACTAATTGTTTTTCAACTAATATTACGAGTAAATAAAAGTATATAAAGTTTCTAGTTGAGAAATTTATAGAACTTTTTTTGTCCGATTAAAAAGGATAGAAAACCATGTAAACTGCGAAGTATGAAATTTACAAGTCTATACTCAAGCCTATGTTATATATAAAAGAAGAAAAAAAGAAATATTCAAAAAAAAACAAATCAAACATTTTAGTAAGAATTAAGATATAAATTTTTCTTTTATCAAACATTACATAAAATAAAGATTCGTTTGTTAAAGACAAGTTTCTGTTAGGTATAGAAATTGATAAAGTTAGAAAATACAAAAAGATACTATTAGAAAAGTTTAAAATAAAAAAAAGCCTAAATACTAAAGGAAAAATTCAACGGTAAAGTAATTGGGGAATTTTGTGACCAAAAGCTAAGTATTTTAATAATGAGATCTTATACTAGAAACTAGGCGAAAGAAAAAGAAAACATATTTCACTAAAATAAGAAGACGACATAGATAATTATTCAAATGAGGAAATACAGTAGCATTCAAAAACTTCGCATTTCATATGTATAAATTTAAAAAGATATATAAATATACCTAATTAAAATGAGAGTTTGGCTGGAAAATCTTTTACACCATTACAAAGGTTTGGAATATTTAAATTATAATGGAATAAATTGTGGAGAGGAAAATTGCCAAGACAGTTTGCTGAATGTTTTATGATTGACTAAGTGGCATGACTGCAAAATATTTCATACTGTATAAACTTAAGTTATAGTTCTTTTATCATTTAAATACATAATATTGAAGAAAATAAAAAAGTTTTCTTGTATTTCCGTACTTGGTTTAAATTTATTGGCTTATGTATCAATAAGAGGACTTAATATTTTACCTTAATTGCCAATCAATTTGTGCAAAATTCGTAAATTATTAATGATTTCACTTTTCAAATAGACAATTAGTCTACGACACTTTAAATCCGTCTAAACAAATATTCGAACTTTCGTCCTCAATCATGTTTCAGTTTATTTATTTCCACAGAAAATAAATTATGAAACTATGCTTAAGCAGACATTTTTTGTTAATGAAATATAAAGATGTCTGAATCAAGTTATCTTGTCAAAAAACGATTCCTATTTATTTATGATTTGTATTATCATAGTCTGGATCATATTTGTCTGGAACACTTATCGACAAAATTCAAAATATCAATAACTCAGTCTCTGTCTCCTGCTCTCTGTTTCTCAAATGTTGGCACGCAGGCCAGATACATCAACTTGCTAGTGGATTCCTATCATTTGACTTATATCACTGGCAGTTTCACTAAAAGAACCATGTCATTACATTATGTTCGGTTTATTTTCTGTAAGGAACACTCTGGTAAAAATGGTATTATGCAATATAAAGCAAGAAAGTATGAACATTTTTTATCAGAACTGTGTTAAGGCTAGGATATGCGTTCTGAGAGACTATAAAGAGAGCAGATTGCCCAATAAGTATATTTGTTTCGTTGTCAGTCGAAGCGAGAGGCATTGTTGATGCTGTAGGAGAAAGCGTGATTTCAGCTGCTGCTGAAGCAGTTGGTGTAGGCTAATTGTGTCCTCTGTTAGGAAAATGGATTGTTGTATATACGTTGTGGATCAATGAGTGTATTGTTTTTCGAATGTTTTATTGTATCAGAATGATACTTTTTATTTGTGTTTAAGTGACTGTTATCTAATAAATACTGATTTCGAATAGTTGTGAATCAACGTGTTTCTAGAGGCAACGATGTTTGTGTTTTTTTCCTGACGTCTCAGCTAGCTCCTGGAACACTGTGAGCTCATCAAATTCCACCTGTAGCAAATCCGTCAGCTTTCTGGAGGAGAAAAAAATCTTCGCAACAATAGCGACAAAAGCAAATGATTTTTCTATTTACTGCAACACAATGATTTGAAGATATATTCTTTAATTCGACCAATACAAAATTAATGCTGCGTTTTATTAATTTATTGAACTTATTATACTTTACTACAACGTACTTGTGAAGATTTGATGCTCTCATAAGGACATATACCTACCTACACATATATCTATCTATACGTGTGTGTATGTGTGATTAGTTGCAGACTGGAAATCAATTTTTTTATTTATAATTTTTCTTATATGTTGTTCATCAGACCGTTTTAAAAACTAATACTCAACATTTCTCATTAATCTGTAGAAATTATTCGTGCAGCATAGTGCAACAGGAACTGCAAACGAGAATGAAAGAAAATCTTTCCAGGCACATGGTCTGCCTTATATTTCAGATCATTATTCCTTAAATGCACCGTAAGTAGTATCTAAAAATCGTTTATCATTTTTAATGCAATTAAAGTGACATACAGAGCCAATTAAGTATCTTTTATGTTAAATTCTTTTCATGAAACCCTGGTTACATTTATAAAATATGCATCATTGAGGAAAATTTATCATATGAAACCTGCAGTTTAATATTTTTATGTATTTAGTGTATAAGTTAGAACTAATATTCCTCGAAATTGCATTATAAATTTCTTCGTGATATATTTTAAAGATAACTTTTCTTACAAAGTTTTTATTTTCAATAAAAACACCAAAATTTTAAATCAGGCGCTTGTTTTCCTAAAATCATACCTGAAAGTCCTAAAAAATGTTACGTTCCAGAAGTCTGCTCAAACATGAAATGTTCTGGAAAATTCATTTCAGTACTATTTACTATTTTAATTTATTAGCTATTAAACATAAATAATGCTGCCGGAAGAGTAATGTAGAATTCTTAATGCATCAGAATTATATTATGGTGACGTTCTGAATAAGCTTTCACG
Organism: Cheiracanthium punctorium; assembly: GCA_038373885.1. Lineage (NCBI taxonomy): Eukaryota > Metazoa > Arthropoda > Arachnida > Araneae > Cheiracanthiidae > Cheiracanthium > Cheiracanthium punctorium. Next base: position 262,123 of record JAWZYV010002776.1, read on the forward strand.
GTTAACTGAAGGGCGCATCTAAATTGAATGGACTTAAAATTGTAGGAAAATTACTATAAAGCCATTATTTATATATCTAAACTGTGCATGTATGTGCATGTTATGTACATCTTAAGTGTCATCACCAATGATACCTTCGGTAAAAGTGTGACCATTTTAAAAAGTTCATTATGGCCAAACTTAGGACATAATTGTTCGTCAGAGGATAACATTAGAATTGATTGTATTGAATTTAAGAAAACAATCCCGAAATTTCGTAATAGACCCAATTCAAGTAAGATATCCTAAGCTATGGAAAAAGTAAAATTATCATTTTCGGTACAAACAACTACGGTCTTTTCGAGAGAGAAATAATGTAAACCAGTTTATTTAGATGTTGGTATATTCGAAAAAAAAAAACTTTTAATTGATATTAAAGTTAAAAATATTTTGTGTGGTTGTCTTTTAAAAGAGAAAATCGATTGGAAACTTTAAAATGTAGTTTCAATTTTACTCTTTCCTTCGACTTATTGTGAAGAAAGTGCAAAGATATGTTCATGTAAGTCATAAGTTTCGTATTACATTCATACAAGCTAAACTTAGAAATAATTTAATTTATTTCTGTAATGCATTGAAATTAAATTGGTCAGGATTTAATTTTATAATATACATAAACGTTTTGAAACTGTTTTCACGTACATCAGAAACTGTTATTGTATCTTTTATTATATTTTCGAGATCCTCAGTCTTGCAATCTGCCCGTCTTAACACATACATTTTATTTTCTTGCGGCATAGATCTATAATATCGATCGGTATGCAAGAAAAATGTATAACATGCCTGTCTTTGAAACGACATATAAAATATCCGTATTCTTTCTGGAATACACAATGAGAATATGCATTTGTTTTGATGAAAGTGAGATTTTTGAAGCGAAACATAGTGAGTTGCTCGTAGGCTACAAATAACATCCAGTAATATGTAACAGAAAGACATTTAAAATAAACACGTATATATATTCTTTAATATTAAAATGTTTATAGCATGATATAAGTGCACATATTGTATAAAATAAATCCTTCCTTATTTTGAAAAGCATTTTAAAATATTTTCCCTGATTTGCTTATTTAAGTAGAAGGAAAACTTTGACGGTATAGGTACAGGGTGTATCAAACTGTTTGATCAATGCGGCACTTTTTAAAATTTTAACTATAGCCCCTACTCTCTACAATTAACTCTAAAACAATTTAAAAAAAAGTTTTCAAATGAGATGCAGTCACTTTTGATATCACGACATTTACAAGCGGCATTAAACCTTTAAAGAATAGACTAAATTACTTTTGTGTGACCCTGTGTGTATACAAAAATTACAATGAAAAAAATACAATCCGACCTTTGATAAGTTTTTGGAAAAAAAGCCAACAATATTTAATGAGGTATTGGAAAATTACAAATTCTGCTTTTATGACAAATTATTAATGTTTCGACAATCAAAATACATTCGAAAACCTCTAATTGAAAGGTTGTGCAGAAATTGAATGTATTTTTTCTTTTCTTTTTTTTTTCGTATGTGTGCTGTTACTTTTGAACAATAATATTTTTAAATTGAATGTTTTCTTTTTTCATTTTTTGTATGTGTGCTATTATTTTTGAACAGTCATTTTGTTAACCGTCTGCTTTTACGAATATTTACTTATTTCATTTTAGTTCTTGTGTATTTGTTTATTAAATTACTTAATGTCATTACATCAAATAAGCAATTTTTTTTAAACCATGAGAATAGAATTACATGGCGGGTTAATGAGATCGAAGGAAATGCTTTACAGATAAATATATCGATTTCATTTTAAAGAATAAAATAGATTATTTTAAAGAATAAAACTAATGAAAAACTAATCATTTTGTTATTGAAACTATGAAAAACTCAAGCTAAAACAAATCCTTCCTCCGAATTGCCGAATTTTCAAAATAAAATCCAAAGGTACAAAATTACCATTGTATAATTATAACACCATAGTACTGATCTTCACTCAATTCTTCCACAAAATCCTGAATTGTAGAAATATTTATTTCATTCTTTACTTAAGTAATGTTTTCCCCTTCGTCATTCGAAATTATTTCTAAAACATTAAAGTCGAATAATTCAGTGAATATAACAGTTACATATATTTAAAAAAATTGTTAAGAGAATCATCCAAAATTTTCTTAAGTCAACAAAATTATCGAGTTGAAATAGCGCCAACGGAATATTTGTTAAAATATCAAAATAATTTCTTTCAAATTATTTTTGTTTAAACAAAATATCTTTTTAATTTAACCAAAGCATTTGGTTAAAATCAACAAATGTTTTGTAAGTTTAATGGTTTATAATTTGGTTTAATTAACAAAATGTCCTGTATTCATGGCTCATTTAACAAAATCATTTTGTTGACTTCATAATATGTTTTTCAACCCATCAAACAGTTGGTTGAAAGTTTCAGAGCCAATCAGAATGTTCTTGATATGCATGTTTTTCTTTTAAATAATTCCATTCAAAATCATTTAATGCCGAAAATCGGGTTAATATTTATCACTAACCGGTTTTGGAGCTTAATTACAGATTTAATACTAGATTTAATACTTATAATAAAAAAGAATCGAGAAAAACATGTGAAAAAGGGAAAAGGCATTGCACCGCCTGACAGTTTTCTTTTTAAGGAGAGGGCGCGTACTAAGCAGTGGTGATTTTTGGGGTAGAAGCATTCAAATAATCTAGATCTAAATCGCACGTTCTGGGAGATAATCCTAAAATGTATGAAATATAGAATAGCACTTGTATAAACATAAACTGTAAACTGTAGGTGCATTTAAAAGCACTAAAACAAAAATGTAAAGTTCAGTGAATAGATAGGCTATTCGACTTACCACGGAAATTTTCGACTAACTCAGAAAACTCCCAATCGATTAGTGAAATCTTGCCATAACACCCACAGTTCAACGTATTAGTATAATGCATATTACTAACGTTCTTATCCAGCAAAATCAAATCTCCTATGCCTTGCCCCTCCCATTGCGTGACCTCCCATGTTGACGCATGCGTAAATTGACAGTTGAAATATTCTGATTGGTTCTGAGATTCAACAGACCGTTTTATTAAATCAAATATTCGTTTTGTGAATTAGATTTGGTTGAATAAAACATACATTTGTTAAATTAACAAAAGAGAACTACCAAACTATTTGATCGAACAAATTTTATTGAATTCATCCAAACGCTTTTTAGCATATACAAATGTGCAGGTTTATGGGGATGACTTTTTAAAATGTGTGATTTCATTTTCTCATTAAAATGATATGTTTTCCCTAAATACTTATTATTTTAATATATGGTCCCTAGTGAAATTTATGTTATAAAGAATAACTGAGTGTCATTAGAAAGCTTTTTAAAATGGAAGTGCAAATAGTGCTAAAGTCACTATTTAAAATATGTGCCGCATTGCTCAAACAGTTTGAAGCACCTAGTACATTTTTATGTCAAAATTTGTTTTAATATTTTTTAGCTCAACAGACAATGAAATATATTAAATGATGTAAAATGATGCACATGTTGAAGCTTTTTTAACTACCCTTTTAAGCAGTCACAAAGTTATATCTAATATTTTGTACATATCCAGGTTTTGATTCCGATAAATGTGTTCTCATCTAGTATTATATGATGTGTTATTGATATTATGAAAAAATAAACTGATAGGTTTATGCACTTTATAAATTTTAGTTAAATTCTGCATAAGTAGCTTACAAATTTACTTAATTTACATTTTTATAAATTTTAGAGATCTCAATACTGTAGAGATCCTTCGAAACATAAGCGAAACTGAGAGAGATCGGCTATCTACAAAACAATGTCATTGCTTTAATTTAGAAGCATAAAATAGATTTACAAACAAAACAAGCGCAAGAAGGGAAATACAGCCTAGAACTATCATTCTAACAAAACATAAATAAATAAATAAAAAGAAAAGTAAAAGAGTTTATTATTCTTCAACAAGTGAGCCATCTAACAAGGAATCTGTCGAATTTGGAAACAGTAAGCAACATTTAAATAGGGAAAGATTTGATGAGCAGTAAAAATCCTAACATCAGTGATCTTGAGATCGATGATCGTATTCTACTTAAATTTTTACGCAAAAGTTATGGGGAATAATTCGCAGGAAGAATACAGAAGACACTTACTGATACTGATGACATTGAAACGAATTTATGGAGGTGATTGCCTTCCACGAACGAATAAATTTTTTTTCCATTCCTCTGGAATAACGATATCTGCTTTCAGCATATAAATGGTGTTGTGCTAAGTCTTTGTCTTCTCCTGTTGGTGCAACAACGAAATGGAGAGTTTCTTTGTAATGAACTTCATGAATATACTGTGCAGTAGGCTTAGGAGACAACCAATCCCAACAGCCGTGACAACCTACCACGTAATGGGGTTGGTTGTCTCATCCCGAGTTTAAATAAAAACGATGATTTTCAATATGAAAAAACGTGTCCTGGTTTTCTATGTTAACGTGAATATACGACAGCATACAGTAAATTTATAGTCTACAAATTATACTTAAATTTGTACTGCTACGAGCAGAGTTATCTATAAACATGCGAAAAGTGAGACAAACTACCCCTCCTTACTCTACAGTGTGTTTTAGAACTGACACAAGAAAACAAACAAGAATACATTTTGTTTCAAACGCACTTTGGATACACATCTGCGTTTTATTTATTTTGTAATGTTACCATCTGGTTTTGTTACATTATTTTCATGCTGTATAAAATGTGGTATTTTAAGAGAGATCTGCAATGCATTGGATGACTTTTTCTTTCCCAAATACCTTATGTTTATAAGCAGACGTGAAAAAACTCGACTATTACAAGTAAAAAGTTCACCGAAATGTTTCATTTCTTCCGTGTTACATTTTTTCATTTATTTGAATTGCACAGTATTTATTTTAATCACATAATATAATAAAAATGAGTCAATTATTCTCCTTAAAATGAACAAAAATTAAAAATTAAGTAATACGTTTTATCCATTTTCAAAGTTTAAAGACTAAAAATTCCTGCCACAATTAAGTTATTAATTACGTTCTTACTCAAATTTCTTGTACAAACTTAAACCTTAAAAACATGTCTTTCGATCTTCTTAACAAATATACATTTCAAAAGCACGTACTTAATTCCTAAATGAGATACTTATCTTCTTCCTTTTTAATCTTGTTTGTTGTTTCATATTAATCCTATAAAGGCATAAAACTTTTTTTTTCAAAAAAAGAAACTTTTAAAGGCAATTAAAACGTAAACTATTTTTTAGACTACTTTGTGTTTCAGAGATTATCAGTAATTAAGACAGAAAAATGTTTTTTACAAGGTTCGAGCTATACTACTAATTTTTTAGATGCCGTTTTCCTTAAACGCGTTTAAATGTAAAATTGTTGTTTAATTATGTCTTTTAAACTTACTTTTAGTAAGCTTTCTATTTAAAAATATGGGTAAAGTTTTGTAAGACGTTAAATGCATTAAATTTTACGTCAATCTTAACGTAATTTTGAGTGTATAGAGAAGAAGGAGGCACTTCTGAGCGCTCAAAATAGATCGATTGATGTAAAATATAGCAGATGACATTCCACTGGTTATTTTATTGCGTCAGTTTTGCAAAACAGCCAAAGCTTTAACACTGTGTATGCATACTATTATCTGAGCAAGGAATATGATTTTCTGTCTGCAATCTAAATTTAACAAAAAATAAATAAATAAAAAGGTTTGAGCTTTTTGTTGATGGGATTAAATCGCTATAATTTTAATTGCTTGTTCAGTATTTAAAGGAATTTTTTTTTTTTAGTTTCAGTTCATAACCTATTTTTATTGATACTGTTTAGTCTAACTGGGCAACCTGTCATGAGCACTGCGGCGATATATATGAAAAGATACCTTTGGACGTACTTTGAAGATGTTTTAGTTATTAGTTGAAAGATCAAAACGTAAACACTGTTGTTTAAAAAGATCTGCTGGTGAGTTTTTTTTCACTGTAGTTCAATTTCATGCAAAAAGTAACTACTTGTTTCTGTTTGGCCAGATTGCATTGTCTGCTGGTTGCACAATAAGAAGGAGTTTAATGTTGAGTTACTTTTTAAAAAGGGAGAAAGTAAATTTTATTTTACAGATGAATAAGAAAAACAAACCAAAATACTTTTTTGGATGCAGCAAATGATCATTCGTCCATATCGATAAAATTTTCAAAAATCAAGCAATTTTTTCTAAATTGCGAATAATTCCTACTCTACATTAGTACCATTAAGTAAAAGCAATTTTATGAAAGAATATCAGAAAAATAAGTGCTTTTTTCTGAAAATTAAAATTTTTTTTTCACAAAAATTAATAAAACTTGAAATTTTAATCTCTTTGCAGTTTAAAAAAATCAACTGACAGGTTCCAGATTTTATACTGTCAATACGCTTGTGGTAGGACTTTTTAAAAAAAATTATCAAAGATATTAGAAAACTTTTATCGTTTTTATAATTTCATTACCGTATTCTTAGAAACATTGTTCTATTAGTAATAAATAATCCATTTCACCCAATACATTTAATTATCTTTAGTTTTTTATTATGAATCATTTTAAATTATCATTAATCTGTATTTTAAAATGAGTCACTAATTCAAATACATCGAATTTCATAAATAAGCTAGTAAATTGAATTTGTAATTTCAGTAAAATATATGACAACAAATATCGTGCGAACGAACAAGGTTCATTACTCAGCAGGATAATTTCGCCAATAACTAACGTCTTTGACGAAATCCGTCCTGCAGTAGTGAAGAACATTATTCTGCGCGAAGTAAACAACTCCGAAGCGAAGTCAGCTATGCTTCAACGTACCTTTTATGCCCCAAATATGTCATATGTTTAATGGAACGCCAACGCCGGACCAGCAATACGCTGCCGCTTGTATGCGAAAGAGAAACATAGTTGACATTTTTTTAAGCCATTTTTAATTGATAACTGTTAATTGGTATAAAATTCGAGAAAATTAAATAAATTGAAGAGTTATCCACAAAAGGTGCCACTATTCAAGTTTGCGAAAAACTGTATAAAATGTTTGTTGATTCTAAACAAACTAACGAGATAAGCAGATTCATATCTCGAGTAACACAAGAACTAGCGATTGGAGATACATTCTTTTGGTACAAAACAAGCGAAGTTTATATTTTATTATTGAAGTGAAAACTTCTTCAGTCATGTTGGTCACTTTTGGAATGGGGAAAAATGTTGAATTCGTGAGACAATCACGCATCCGCGTTACTGTCACGCTCAGATAACTATGGACAAAAAGGGATTTGGGGGGGGGGGGAAAGGGATTGTGACATCACTGAATTTTAGTGCTGCTATCTGTTATCCGCAAGAACTTCAAATTACTTTAAAACTGCGTCCTTCTAGCTTCCGCGAATAGTATCGAACTGTGGAACCAAGGAGGGGAAGATGAGCATTCTATAACCACCAGACGGGTTCGACTCGGGATGAAATGACTAAAGTTTGAAGTGACTGTTGTTTCAATTTCGGAAAGGGAACTTTTATGTATCTAAATAAATAAAATTAAACGTTGCCTGTACACTACTTGGTATTGAAAATTTTCGCGATTTCTATCTCTATACGTTTTAAGCATTTCGGACCCCCGAACGAACGTAAAAAAGAAAATAAAGAATGTCTGTCTTTCGTTCTGTTATTCGTTCTGACACTTTTTTTATTCGTACATCTCGTAAAACTGACTGAAGCAAATGTAATAAAAATTGGTGACATGATAAGTGGTCACTTAACTTAAACTATAGGCGTCGAACTAAAAAAATTTGGTTTTGAGATTTTCCGAAATTTTTTTCAAACTGCATAAATTTTTGTTCGCACATCACGTAATAACGACTAAAGCGAAAGAAATGAAATTTGGTGACATGATAGGTGATCACTTATTTTAAGCTGTAGGTGTCGGATTTTTGAAAAGCTTGTGATTATATTTTGAGATTTTTCAGAAAATCGTTTCAAACTGCTTTCTTAAAAATTTTTGTTTTAGTATGCATAAAAATTGCATATAATTTCCCCGACAAGTGTAATATGACGGTTGTATGATGGTGTAACACGACAGTTGATAATTAATAAATTCACGTTCATAATTATTAATTAAATCGAACAAAATGCAACACGTGGAGAAAAATGTGTATCGCTGATTTATATCGCACACTTATACTAGCTGTGTCACGTTGCGGCCTATGCGCGCGCTCCCTCTCTCTATTTAAATTTTAAATGTGCACACAAATCAATAGCGAAATTCAAAATGTAATGAAAAAATAAAAAATTCCTAATGCGAACGCAGTGTAAATTGCGTTGAAATGTGTGCAAATATACAAAAATATGTGAAATTGTGAGAATATCATAAAGAAATGTGCGATACACTTACAGCCATATTTGTAAAAAAAAAATTAAAATTAAAATTAAAAATTTTTGTAATTTTAAATGAAAAAAAGGAGAATAAATGTTTATTTTTTTTTAATAAAAATACAATAATTTGTGAAAAGCTGTTTAACTGCATAAGTATAAAATTGAGAAAGCTTGACAAGAAGTTTTCACTTCTGATGTGCAGTCTTACAACTAAGTGTTTTTTTATTATTTTTTAAAAATTTAATTGATATGTTATTTATAATATATTTAATGTTCACGGAATAAGTTGTGAAAGTTTCATGACAATACCGTCTTAGTGGAAAGCACTGTGAAAATTTGAATACAAATATGTGTTATTGTAAGACTGTGGCAAACTACAGGACATCCACGTATACTCTGACTGATCTTTACTGTCGCAACTGTTAGTTATAGATGCATATTTCCAATTCTTAAATTGAGTCAGCATTAGAAGCAGAGTGAAGATATTAAAAGTTGAAGGGAAATTTGTTAAGTAAAAATATACGCAACCTAAATATGCATACAATCCCTTTATCCGTACATACATGTATAGAGATATCTTGTCCGTAAAAAGACATCGGAAAAAAAGAAAAAAAAAATGATATTCATCTAGATATGGAACAAAGTCAAGGCGTTTTGTGACATACGCCACTTCACATATGCTGTTATTGAAAGTATGCATCTAGGACTAGCGGTTGTGAAAGTAACGGTAGATCAACTTAACGTGAAAACGCCGTACAGTGAGTCAAGTAAGTTTAATTTGTTTATAATTTTGTTTTATAAATGCCTGCATATGGTTCATAAGGGTTCAAAACAATATCGTGCGTTAGAAACAGACTAAAAATTATTCTGAATATTTTGCGTTTCTGAAAATATTGACATAAAACAAACACTGAATTATTTATATGCATATGTAACTTTATTATGCAGCACTTGACGTGAAACAATCCCACATTTCTTCATGTGATTTCTTTATGTAATGGGAGTTAGTAACACACGGCAAACACCAGTTATCGACTTTTCTTCTATTTACTTTTTATACTCTACTTATGAGTAACCTATAACATGAAAACATGCCGATAAATTATGGAGTTAAAATATCATTCTAGTATTTAGGCTACTGCCGCAAATAATGCTAGAAACTAAATTATGAAGTCCAAAAATCAAAACTTAAACTTCTTAAGTTAATGTGCATGTGAATTACTACTTTGAATTTCAAATTTCTTTCCAAAATATTTATGAATCAATGGGATAGATAGCACCAAAAACATATTTTACAACATTTTCATGCATGAAGTTAAAATATAACTTTCCCCCCAACCAAAAAAAAAAGAAGATCAAACCCAAATGTTCAAATGAAGCCCAAATAAAAGATCGCTAATTCGAAATATTAATTACTCCAAGAATTAGTATGTTTTGTCTGGGATTCCATCACCGGGCTGGGAAATATCTACTCCGCTTTCATTACATCAGTGGGTCGATTAAATGAGGACCAAGCTCTCTTGCAGAAATAAACACTGGGGGCTCCGCATCAAGCTGATCACCTGGTCGGAGCATATACTGCCGCTCCACAGAACTTGTGGTCGTGAGGGCATGGCTGGACAGAACAGGCGTTGGCCCACGTGTGGGGTGCTGAGACATTGAGTTTAAATTTAGTTTACTCAAAATCTTAAAGCAGTGTCACTTATATTAAACTGAAATTGCAAACAAGCCATATCTTCTACAATAATATATGTATTTCATTTTTGGTTTTATTTTAAAATGTAATATATAGAATGCCAAAGATAGTGTAAAGTTTCTTTTCGATAGAATTATATATTTGTTTTAATTATTATTTATTAATAGATACTTCAAATATTTTAAAATATAAAAATACTAAATTTTATATTCATTAGAACTACTATTATATAAAAACACTTAAAAATAAATTTCGGTTCCATTCTGGCAAAGTCATTTCAGTTAAGAAGTATGATTATATTTAATAATGAGGGAACAATTCTAATTTACTGTTATCTGCATTGTCATATAGGTTCACATTAGTTGATTTAAATACTGTTGCAGTCGCCCATAGATAATTCATCTATGCTCTCTGACAATAAAAAAAAAAACTCATTGGGACTAAACGAGGTTGAACCAAGAAGAATGCTTATTTAAAATAAATATTCATGTGACCTCCCTCAGCTAATAAACATTTATTTAGATAGATAAAATGACTCTAAACAGCTCTTTCCTGCAATAATTATCGATGAAGATATCGCTTGCACTATTTTTTATATGCGTGTATCACATCAGAGCATAAAAGACACTAATCGAACATAGTAACAATTGTACTTATTTTACTAATAAAAAGAATGCTATCAAAAATATTTGAATTAAAAGTAAATAATTTACTCATTCAGTATTTCTATTCAATAGATATGAAGCACGAAACATTTATGAAACGCAGTTGTATGTTTAATCATCTTTTCCAGAGTCTTTCATTGTTCAAAGAATAAAACCATTAATGTATTTTCAGGTTAAACTCGATTTAATCAGACTTTGTACATCTGAAAGCGTACAAAGGGTTACATGAATATATTTCATTAGGGTTTTGAAAGAACTACGTTCGATAACCTTATAATTCAAAAGTAAGGCTTTTCATAATTTAGAATAACTGCCAGCGATGGCAAATCAAAAAGAAGTGTTGCGCAACGAAATATTTATTTGCAAACAGTGAAAAAGTTTTAATAGCATAAAATTATTAGAGCTACATTTGGAAATTCTAGAGCATCGACAGTACAATTTCTTAAGAGATATTCAAAATATAAAGATTTCGGAACCTTTAATTTCTTATAAGTTTGTAATGAAAATTTAAACATATTTTTTGAAGAAAATATCTAAAGCTATTTTACAGTGTGTTTTTGATTAGACAATTAAGAACTGTCTGACAATTTTAAGTGGCAATCAATAAATACTTTAGTGAATGTAAAGTTTGTTAAATTATGGCTTGTGAATATTTACTGCTTTCCACGTATTATTCTATGTTTCAAATCCTACATTTACAGTGTGATTTGTCCCGCAGTGGTCTATTCACTAAACTCCGTTCCCCGTAAGAACACGGAAAGTGGAACCGTGTGCGCTATTGGGAGCTGGTGCATGTATAATCTATCCCTTCGTGGCTCCAATGTTCCCCATTTTTAAACGCTACTTATGTGGAAGCCGATTTCAGGTGGTGGTTGGTCCCTCATCTGGAAATGGTTCAAAATTAGGGACCAACAGACAGAAGTCTGACTCCCTTGGGGGCAATAGCACCTATTTCCATGGATAGTGTAATCGTCTACCAATGGGCACGAGAACAATGACAATGTGATTTAATAGAGCTATTTTGCTAACATATACTATAATATTTTACGTTTAGACCTACCCACGCGTTAGATTTTTTTTTTTTGTAATTGTCCTTTTATTACCCTTACTAAGTATTCAAAGACCATCATTTCTCAACAACAAGAACATGAAATCCTGTACCAAGAAAGATAGCCATGTTTAAAAGGATTATTTAACTGTTATTAAGGAATGCAATTTCTCTTTGCAGTGACTTAAAAATTCTAAAACTCGGGTTCTAATATTGGTTTATCAAATAACCTCATGTCTGTGCACATTAGAGCCTTGCGACATCTCACTGTGTTTTGCAGTTAGTAAGCAAAAATTGGTGAACTACCACGATGAGATAGGCTGTACTCAAATTTGCTTCTGGTTTACCCTCTGATTCTCCTAAGTCTGAATTAGTATCAGTATTGGTACCTAAGCTAATTACGAATGTATTAAGGTAGGAAATCCCCTATCCTAAATTCTCTAGAAAAACAGAGCTACATTGGACGAAATGTCCCTGCTGAACATTCAATTATTTAAAAGATGGAAACAAGAAATTAGGAGTGTGCTCTGTCCCAGACAGCATAGCAAACTTGCATCAAACTTGCAGCAAGCTTGATTTATCAAGTCAATAAGCTTGAAAATTCCAAGCGTGTAAGCTTGATGCAAGCTTGAATCAAGTGTTCTAGTTTACACTTGCCCAGCTTGCATTAAGCTTGACATTTCAAGCTTGAAAAATTTTTTCTAAATACACGGGGCGCCCGCTGGCTAACGAGCCCTACATAATTTATTTTTCCGTGCATTTTCCCCCTCTACGCTGAAATTTCAATTTAATTTAATCTGTTTCCATCGAGTGTTCGTGGCTGGAATAGAACCCGGGCCCTTTGGCTTAGCAGTCGAGCACGCTATCCATTCAGCCACCGAGCCGTGCGTGGCTATGACTAAAGTTTGAAGTGACTTACCACGCTGTTTTCTCGCCAGATTGATAAGTGGGCGATGTGTTATTTGTTTCTTTTATTTTTTCATGGGATGCATCAAAATTAAAATAATGTTATGTGTGATTTAGAGACTCTACTAATAGGGAAATAAACATAATATAAACTTAAGAGCAGCACACGTTTTAAAACTTTCAGTACCGCAATACTGCTGGCCAAAATCGAGACAAACGACTGATTTTGAAATCAATTTCGTAGTATAATTGTATTTTATTTTGAAGAATTTCCATATTTGGCAATATAGAATGGGTTTACTTACTTAACACAAATTTTGTGTTAAGTAATCTGAAATCAAAGAAACAGATAGTTAAGCATTACTTCGAAATGCTATATCACAGTTGCTAACATGTATGGAATACAAACACTTTAGTCATTTTTGTAAATATTTTTTTTAAATAACAAATAATTGAAAATTTTTGCTATTTTTTAACGCTAAAAATTCTCTTTACAAATTTGGTTAGTTATTTTCCTACATATTGGTATGCTATATCGATATAGAGCATTTCGAAGAATTAAAAATAAGTTTAAATTAATTTATACAAATGTAAATTTGAATTATTTTCATTGTTCATACGTTATAGTTAAAAAAAATTATTTAACTTCTGAATTTTTTTTATCCTTTGTAATTTTATTTTAAAACTACAAAAGTGTAAGATGTTAGATTTTTGGGCCCTAAAATCTGTAGGCCCTGGGTAGTTGCCCCGTTTGCCCTGCCGGTAATATGGCACTGGTAATAAAAAGCTTCATGAATAAAACACATCTTTTACGAACTTTCAGCAAATTTGAGGATGCTAGACAATTAATGTCCATTCTCTTTCACAGATGGCGCCATCACTGCACACTTTGAAAGCTGAAATCGAGCTAGTATCACTTGTCAAGCTTAAATCAAGCTGTATTTAAGCTTGACAATTCAACTTGACTCCTGCAAGCTTGCTGCCAGCTTAAAATGAGTTGAACTGTCAAGCTTGCATTAATACGTCAAATTCAAGGAAATGTCAAGCTTGATTTAAGCTTATGTGCTGTCTGGGGTACAACCCCTGAGATTAGAGCTACGAAGTCTGAATATCGCTTTAATCAATGGCAGTTATGTTTTTGTAGTCCTTTTAAAAATAATTATATTGATGCGTTTACGCAGTAAAATGTATTTAAATCTGCTGTACTCTATTATCCGATTTGATAGTAAGCATAGCCACAGACATCACCTCTTTTGCTGTTTTAAAATAACCAAGTGTTTAAAAAATGTAATGGCATCAGAACTTGCTGATCTAAACAACTTGTATAGAATACAGAAATAAAGTACACTTTGATCTGTTTGACGTATGATGTTTTGTCTCGTATAATAAATTATACTCAAGCTCCGACATCAATGAAATGTCATTATTTACAGAAATATGTTAAGGGTGTAATAACCTGTTTTTCTTTTTTAGTTGAGGGATCTAGGCCAACTTTTTGAGGGATAATCTTGTTTGATCAGGCTTTATAAAAAAAGGTTCATTCCGGGCAAAATCAGAACTGAGAGACTGCGACACCATCTGGTGCCGGCCTATAACCTCACATTTTTACTTGTACTCGGTGCAAAAAGCAAATATCTTAGAAGAATCAATGTTTCATATTGTAATACGATATAATGAGGGGATGACATGATAGTGTACCATAAAGTCAGATTTTTAATTGTGTTCGAATGTGTTTCATGTTGCTTTAATTGTGTTTTATTTACAGCTAATTAAGTTTTTAATCAAATTTTATTTTCTGATATATTCATATAAATATGAAAAGTATTCAAAAAAGTCCGACAATTTTAAACGCTTAAAAATAAATTAATTCATTGCCTTATATTATTTTCCCTTTCCTTTAAATGCGGAATATTACAAGTTAAAATACTTTTACTAGGTAAGCTGTAGACACTGGGTACTAGTTTTAATATACCGAAATATCGACAAAAAACTGTATTTGAAAATGATCGTCGCAGCATACAGTCGCTCGCATAGACACATAAGCACTTGGAAGTATTGCCTTTTTAATTTTATATATGATTTGCGCACCTACATTAAAGTTACATTCATAAAAATTCACTAACATTATTTTACTGGACGTTTTTGTATATATTTTTTAAAGTAATCCAGTAGTTTAAACATAAAATAAAGGAGGAAATTTTTATGTTTATATATTTGTGCTTATGAAGTGCTTACATATTTAGGCAGGCGGCTGTAAGAGCAAGATTCATCGTGGGAGGATTGCAGGTTAGTAGTACAATGGTTAAAGATTCTGCCGCAGACATATGAGATTAATGTGCTGTCGAAAAGTTTGAGTTTTGTGATCATCGGTATGGGAGAACAATTGGATAGTCTGTTCCAATGGACCCATCGCTGAAAAATTGTAGTCCTTGACATTTTAATTATCAGCAACTTAGTGCTCAATTGAATCGCCAGTCGCGTGCTACGCAGTAAGTTGTGTCAGAGAAGTTCTTTAATTATGTGACACGCGATTTGCTGGTAGTTAAATAGAGCGATGACGGCGACTGCACTTTGCCAGAATTGAACAGTCTGCCCAGTTGTTCTTCTATATCGTTGTTTGTAATAGTGTTTAACCCCATTAATTAAGCGTTTGACACCATCCGAAGACACGCTGGATTCTTCTTTTAAGCCATGCTTTTCTTAGACTACGTTGTAAATTGGCATATTGAGTAAAAAAGAAATTACTAAAAATTTAAAATACAAAGTTGTAATTTTACAGAATAGGTGCTTGTGTGCTTCCGTGCTACCTACTTAGAACACTTTCCTTGAATGTTCGGCTTCTTAAAATTTACATTAAAACAGCTGTCTTTAATTTACCCACGTTGCGGTTTAATTACTTTTCACACTTTTTTTTAGAGACCAATCAAACAGTAATTTAATCCTAAGATTTAAAACATTAAAAGATTTGAATGAAGAAACAGTTCAAAATTTATTATTTTTATTTCGTCCTTTTATCTATTGAAATTTCGTTTTTAGTTTACATATAGGCCTTGTACAATCATTTACATCGTTATTTTATATTCTTTAAAATTTATGGAAGAATTTAGGATTTTATAGTTTCCAAAATTATTTATTGAAAGAAACTTTTTAGACTCTGAAAAGTGGCTCATAAAATCTTACCTCAAGGAAGTATGTATCCAATCTATTTTATGCAACTAAAATCAATACTGTATATAAAGAAGGACGATTTGAAGATAAAATATGCTGTTAACATATTCACACAAAACATATCTTTCTGAGAGTTTTTGAAACAAATATAATAAATTTCAAATAAAAGTTTAAGAAAGATAGAACTATATTTCAACACAGATTTCCCGTTCAGAGCAAGAACATTTACATTAACAGTAGAGATACTTTTATTACTTATCCTGCAAATTTAGTTGCAGATTTTAGTAAGAAGCCAATGACATCATTTGTAAATTAAATTTAACTATAATGCAATCAAATATTTAGTACTAAAAAATTAAAACAATTCATTTCCTTCATTTTTTTTTACTTTCCAAAATTAACAAAGTATAATATATATGTTGTCTTTATTTCATGAAATATAGCAATTTTTGCCATGTTTAACTGCTGGAAGTCTTTATCATTTAATTTTTCGATAAAAGAACTGCGTTCCATTCATTTATTGTAAAGAGAATTCGTTTGTTCTTTATCTATAAAAATCGTAGTGCAGATAAAGAACAGATGTTCCAATAAAATTCAATATTATTTATCTCTAATCCACAAAAGAGAATGTTTCTTGGATGAACATCAAAATTGATAAAATTTTATGCAACGTTAAGACACATTCTACAACGTCTTTGGCACTATATCAAGTATTTCATTTTATTTCTTTTTAATATATGAATTATGGAGCCGCCTTGTTTGTGTTCTCATTAAAACCTATCAATATGGTATAAATACGTGCATGGATGTACTATAGATTTCAGAAGTCTCTAAAAAACTGTACTATAAACAAATTAAAATATTTTTCTAACTATTTCATGTTAAAATTTTAATAAAAACAGTCGAATGACATGTCAGTGGAAATATTTCTTGTTTCAAGTAAAATAACTTTAAAAATTAAAACAAATTCATTAAAAGGTATGGGAAGACAAATAAAAAGTTCACAGAACCCTTTGTAAACGTGAAATAAACAAGTTTTCAAGAATAAACTGAAGCGCCTTTTAGAAATAGCTTAAAAAAACCCATCAAAATATGCAACACATTAGTTTAAAATATGAATATATTATTTATTTTATTATCTTAATTACGTAATGCTGCTTTCTGTGATTTATTACTATATTTGCTTTAAAAATTAATCTTTTCCTCGACTGTTTCTTTTTATAGAGAGCATCGGCTTAACTTACTGTCTTCTTTTTTTGTGTGCATTCTTGTACTGTTGCCTGCATAAATATAGCTATTGGAGAAAAATTCCCTTATTTACTTAATGACTTGATGATCAACCTTAAAATTACGTTGATAAGAATTCAGTAGAATGACTTTACAGAATGCTTTTTATAACCTTTTATAGTAAGTAAAAAAATTATGCACAGAAGGGATTTTTCCAAGTTCTTATATAGTTATGCAAGTGACTACGTCTCTGCGTCTCTGAGACTGGTTTTTTATAAATGGAAAGTGGAAGTTGTCGTGTACTAGGTAATTGTCTGTCATTCGATTCAAAATCTGTCTATCAAAATTCGCCATTTGATGCGTTCTCTGTACCTGTCTGTGATTTTACTGTAATAAAATAATGTTAATAACACGTACATACGTATACGATCAGTATGTCGAATAGACAGCCAGACCAAGCAATGAAATAAGCTAATTGTGCATCTTCGCATTGCATAGAGTGCAGTTACATTTTTTGAATGTGTATTTGTTACAAATAAAATTCTCTTTGGTTTCGTCTGTCTAATTTTTGAGACCTTTTAACACTGATTATATCTGCTGACAGGTACCAACACAATTACTTTCCTGGAAGACTTGGAAATAAGCGGAAATTTAAAATTTTAGCTCAAAGCCACACTATGTTCACACAGGGTTATATGCAAGTAGAACGAATTGCACATTTTTAGTTATCTTTCACCCATGTGTAATTTACAAGGTCTATATCATCCTTGAAGAGCTATAATAAATTCATATATCAATGAGCAGAAGCAACACACTGTACGGGGACAGCGTGTTCCTTCTGCAGCACACTGTGCTGTTTTGTAAATGGAACTTTCCTTATAACGTATTTGCAAAGTAACTGAGATAAGGAAATGTTTAAAAGATAGTACACCCTCTCAAAATGTATTCGAGGGTAAGTCAAATTTCCTATGTCAGTTTCATATTTAAAATACCGTTCTCCGTAAAAATTTATCATGTCATATACAATAATAATTTCTCATATTTCTGCATCGCTTTGCGATTTTCTAAAACCTAATTAATTATTGACAAAAATAGAAAATTTTGGGATTACACCAATATATTTTTGAATGGGTATCTATGCTTCTTCTATGAAAGCAATTGTAATTCAAGAACACAATCGAGTTCTTTTCTACAGAAATATACTAAACTAATAAGTTTTCCGTTAAATAAAATTCATAGATGATGTATCATATGGAGTTTATTTGTGTTTAACAAAGTAAATAGAAGTCGATATATCAAGCAATTTACTGCATTTATTATTTTTTTTTTTGGAAATTAATGATTGAGTGAAGTTGAAACTATATGAATCTGCTTCACGTGTCTGCTGTATTTCCTTATTCATATTAACATACAAAAATATAGAAAAACGCTTTATTCTGTAAAATCTCTGTGAATGTGAATGAGTCCAGGTTACATTACTTGGATCCTTATGTTCTTGATGCCTTGGAAATATTCTTTTATTTGAAATAAAACTGCAACGTAAGTTAAAAAAGACCTATTAAAGTTTAAATGTTTTAATTAAAAGAGTAATTATTCAGTTTTATAAAGTTTAACCGTTAGCAATTAATAGCGTCTATTTTTCTAGTATTAACGAAATTAATGTGTTGAGAATTAGACAATGAAATACAACATTCGTAAAATAAATTTTAATTATATAATCCCAAGTATTTTATTTTTTAAAATCATACTTACTTTCCTCCTTTGTTTTGGGGATTTCTCACGAGTTTTAGCACTTACCTGATTTTTTGTTTGAAGCATCTTAAAGAAATCTTTTTAAAAACACGTCTGCAGACAGTCTGTCGCGTGACATTAACTTACCTTTTTATTTTATTTATTTATTTCCTTTTTTACTTTTGTTACAAAAGAGTTTTAAAAATTCTTTTAAACATACACGCACATAATACAAATAGCTTTCCTTTAAAACTTTTTTAAATTTATATAGAAAGGGAAATTTGAATTTTATAGTTGATCTTTCAGTTTAATTATGAATTGTTTAATTCAATTAGATCAGTTTTATTTTTTAAAAGTAATTAATATATTTTGGATATTGCAATAAAACAATGAAATTTATCAAAAAGAGTTGTAAATAAATGTTAACCAAAATTACTTGTTTTATGTAGTTGATATCTTCTAAAATTCATTAGCAATTGATATTCTTACTAGTCACTGTGCTATTTGTTCTCAGATTAAAGTGAAAATACCATGCTAAAATGTATTCTATGTTTTCAGACGACAATAGCAAAATAAAAATTGCAATGGATGGTATAAGATTTTTCATTATACTGAATATATATGTTTTTTAGTTTCAAAAACGAAAACCAATGAAAAATTTGATCACAATTCTTATTGGAATTTAGATATTGACATACTACGAATAATATACTTCCAGAACTAGATTAATATTTTACAATTTTAAGGCTCTCCCTTAAAATAACTGTAGATTTCTGTAATCTGTTCTTGAAGTGCAAAATTTGGTATGATGCACCACTATACGGAATTTTTATAACTTACTAAATATTTACATCTGTAATAACGGATAAATTTGTCTGCATTTTAATCAAATCGGTTGAAACAAATTAAAGTACTTTATGCTGCATATTAGTTATCTATTTATTTTGCTATCACCTGAAAACTTGAGGTACACCTAGAAATGATGCATGTATGTTTATGAATTGGCAATTTAAAAATTCACTTAATCTGCAAGAATGAATAAAAACTGTACAGCTCAGAAATATGTGAATTTTCAAGTAGTTTTTTTTTTGTTTTATGATAGTGATTACGCATCTAAGTTCTAATATGCCTATTTCATTAACACACACACACACACACATATATATATATATACAGGGTGGCCATAATTAAACTGCAAGTGTTCAAGGGGTGATGGAGAGAAAACTACCAGGAATATTCCAGTGAAACTTGGTATCTACACTTTTCAGAACATGCGCAAGTCAAATATGCAATTTAAAAAAATCGCCATTTTCACCCGATAGATGGTGCTATATCGTGTTTCAATGCTTATGGACGTCATATATGCAAATTCTAAGCCCATCGAGCAGTGTAAAAACAAGACCACATAGAGTAATGGTCAATCATGATTCTGAATAAGAAGTAACGTGCATTGTTAGTGAAGATATTCTATCAGAATTGTAGCAATTATTCAGCTACTCTGAAAGAATACCGGCGTATGAAACGATTAAGAAGAGGTCCAATGAGTGTCAATGAGAATAAATAATGGTTTAATTGTTTTCCACAGCGTCTTTATGAATTGTTTAATTTGCGATCTTAATTTACGTTATTATTTGATTACATGTTACCGTAAAAATTTAATTACTGAAGCGAATTGCATGGAATTTTGATAAACTGTAAATGATGTTTTATATTGTTTATATGCCTCTTAGAATGTCACTATGTCTATCGGTTTTGGAAGTTGCATATGCCACCGGTGAGCTTTGAAATACGGTACAGCGCCATCTATCGGGTGAAAATGACGATTTTTATTTTTGCATATTTGACTTGCGCATGTTCTGAAACGTGTAGATAAACGTGTAGATACCAAATTTCACTGGAATATTCTCGGTAGTTTTCTCTCCAGCACCCTTTGAACACTTGCTGGATACACTTGCCCCACCTTGAACACTTGCCCCACCTGTATAGCCACCCTGTATATATATATATATCAAAACTGTATTTCACTGTGTTTATTTTTATGACCTACTCACATAAATTAATAGCGATATTGTGGTGCCAGTCTTTTGAATGGACATTTCTTGACATTTCTAAAAAATTTGTAAAATACAACATGCAAAAAGTAATTAATAATATTAGAAATATCCTAATGTAAAAGAAGTTGACACTGCTCATGTTCTTTGTATCATTGCCTTAGAGGAAACGTAGTTCTTAATTTCGGTCCTTAAATTTTAAATTAACACGTACGCAATTAACATTTTAAAATTAAATTCAATAATTATTTTTGGATAAAATTGTAAATGATATTTAAAGCGATTGTTTAGTGTATTTTTTTAATTGGCACTATTCTTATCATACCTTTCAATTTCTTTAGATGTCTCTAAACTGTATTTTTAAACTTTTCTTACTCAAATAAAACTTATAACAAATTTCTAATTACGTTGATTTTTGGCTCTGAAGTAATTTCCACTTTTTGAGCTTCTCACAACACTAAATTTAAGGCTTATTGTGTAATTGATCCCGTAATATAAAAAGTTCGAAGTGAACTAGTTAAGTCTTATGTTGTGACAAATTATCAAAACTAGAAAACTCGAAATATTTTATTAGAGTAGACTGGTAAACTAATAGTATTAACACTGTTATCGCGTAGTTTAGTTTATTATAAATTTATTGTTACTTTAAAAAGTTTCTATCTTTATCTGAATACTTAACCCTTAAATGAATAGCGATGCATATATGCATCATATTTTTCACTGCCGGACTAAAGTAGAAGCCGAATTTCTTATGTCAATTTCACATAAAAATTGTAGTTTTTAATAACAAATTATTCATCTCGTCAGTAATGAAAGTTTCATATATTTCTTTCAAGCTGCTTTTTTGGGGGGAAAATTAGTTAGTTATTCACGAAACTGATATAGAAAATATAGCTTTCATTCTTTCTTATCGAGAGAATGGCTTTAAAATCCATGCATTTTAAGGGATAAATGAGTACTTCTTACCTTTTCAGAGCATAAAATTAGAGATGTTGAATAATAAAAGTTTGTTTTCCTATCTAAGGTGTTACTCCCCACACAACATTAGTAACAAACAAAGGGGACCTGTTCGTAAGGTACTGGTGGCAATTTGCCCGAGGTCTTCTACCTCATTGTTTTAGGGCATCTGATAAATGGAAAAACACAGCCCCTTATAAAGAAATGGACAAAATACACGATTTATGTCGTAACCTAGCTTTACTATTTGGGGATCGGCGCTTTCGAGGTTAAGGACCAGTCCTACTCCACCCCAATCGCTAAGCGTACGATCGGGCGTTCGATTCCCACTGATAACCTGGCTGATTAAATTTCTTTTTTCTTTGAAAAACTCCGTTGCCCCCTTTATTCGACGAGGGTTTATAAGTGGCTATGAAACCAAGCACAAAAGTCCGAAAATAAATGTACCAAATACAAGAACAATAACTTTACTGTAGCTTCTGTCTGAGACAAACTGATGCTGGTGGTCTTATTGAAATATAAGGAGGACAAGTAACACATGTGAATTTAGATTTGAGAGAGGAAGTTTATCGAGATCTATGCCTCTTTTAGGATTTCATATCAGTTGTTCGTAAGGATTTTTCACCTTTATTTCAAAGTAAAATAAGTTCAAAGTTCTGGTTATTCAAAATAAAATTTACAGCACAATAATTTGACAAACGCGAACATACATGGGTGAATGGGGATTGAACTAAAGACCTCATTCCTGGCGCGGCGACAGGTGCTTAAACACTCGCAGCCAAAAACTCCCTAACAAGTAACGTAAATATATAATTTTACTCTGTAAGGAACTCATATTCTAAAATGAAAGTTAAATTACTTAGTGTATAACTTTTAAATGCATTTGATTTCAAAGATTCCAAGATAAGACAAGAAGCAAATTTATTCAATTTGAGTAATTTTTGAAGACTTTTTGAAACTTTAGAAATTAAAGATGGTAGTTAGAACTTCACTTACCTGCATATCTTCATTAATGCAATTCGAAGTTTCATTAAGGTAAAATGAATAGTTACTTACTTGATTTTGTTTCCTAGGAGTCCGACGTCAAGAGTCTGATCTATCATATTCAACTTAGATTTTCAACTTTCAGAATACGTTTCAAGAGAACCTAAGGAATATGTATTCTGTTTCATTTAATTCTGGAATATGTATATATATTTACGTTTTTAAATGAAACTATAAAAACTTTTAAATGGTCTTTCTTCTAATAAAATTGTTTCAATACACTCTTTAAAGATCGAATTGACCAAAGAAACTGAAAGACGTATTCTTGTACATGTATGCACAGTTTAAAATTACTTTTTTTACTTACCTTATCCTTTAATGAAAATTGGATTTTAGAATCAGACATTAATGATTTTGAAACGTACATTTCATGTTAAAATAGTTAAAATTTATTTTACGAATGTAAGAATTTTATAGCAGATTATGAATAAACCAAGATTCTCGAAATTTCAGAATCAATAAAATATGAAAGTATGCGACGCAATAATTTGGGATTATAATACTGAAAAATAATCTAGTATATATATATATATATATATATGTATATTATAAAAGATAAAATTCAGGAACGTGATGACATCAAACATTAAGTCTATTACCATTTAAAACGAGAATGTTAAATATGGCTTACTTCATATTTACT
Source organism: Cheiracanthium punctorium (assembly GCA_038373885.1). Lineage (NCBI taxonomy): Eukaryota > Metazoa > Arthropoda > Arachnida > Araneae > Cheiracanthiidae > Cheiracanthium > Cheiracanthium punctorium. The sequence continues at coordinate 285,692 of JAWZYV010002776.1, forward strand.
TATTTATTCTGCAAACATCATACATAATGAGTTATGTTGTGTGAAGGCAAACATACACGAGGTGTGTCTGACAATGGGGTGCCTTAGATGGGGATTTTTTAAGAGCATGAATAATGAAGTATAGTTCAAAAGATCAAATTTAATTTGTTTTCTAAAGAATTTAAAGAATAAAATGAAAAACTTGGTCTCAATTGTATACTAATTTTCAATATCTTATTCTACAAACAAAATTAAAAGCGAATATAGAATTAAATACCACATTTTATTTCGCATTTACAAAGCTCTGTGTCTACACTGCCGTCTTTATTCACACTGTTACCTTTATTAAAATAGGTAGCTGTTGAAAATAATTTTGGGCATATTAGCAAATGACTAGTTTTATGCATTTTCGGAAGATAGAGTTGCGGCATATAACTTCAAAACTTTTTTATACCGAAACTATGACACTTATTTTAGGGAAACTAAAGCCACATTGAAGCGTTTAATTAGAATTACACTACGCTTTTTTCTTATGTTTTTCTGACTAACAATAAGGCAGCAAAACAATTTTTGAAAAATTAGAGGAGGTTCTTCTTGGCTATTTCACGAGGTTCACCGACCAAAAAAATTACCGATAAATAGTAAGTGTTCAACTATTATGCGTAGATATACGATGGGTGGAACATATCTGAAATAATAAATTTTTCCAAGTAGGCCCATAGTATATTTTAACCAATCCAATAAGAGTGGCTAAAATGAAATCAGCATTTCTAATAAAATTCTAGCAACATTTATTTTCCATGTAAAAGTATTGGTGTAATTCAATATTTGTGACTATTTTTTTTACAGTAGTTTAGGCATTTTTAAATTCAAATATCCCAATCAGCATACGCGGACTCTCTGAAGTCTATTAACGTCCAGAGGAACTGTGTTTTCTGCCTGGGATTTGTGTTAGTATTTCAGCGGGCTAAACCATTTTTAAATATGACAAATAATTCACTTTTGATGCTAGATTGGAGCAGCATCCTATATTCGTATTTTTATTAGCACATCGAATGGGTGCCCTTATGGTTGTTAATATGTGGTTCGTATTCAGTCCCAGGTAGCAGAAACAGATTCTCAGAATGTTCAAAGACGTTCAGAGAATAGACCGGAGTGTACGGCTGGGGTATGTTCCTATGACTATAAAAGAAAACATTGAATTGTTTCAATGCTTTTGCATGGAAAATAAATGTTATTAATATGCTGTGACAAATGCTGTTTTTATTTTAATTTTATGACTTTTGTTGGATTGGCCAGAGTACGCAACATACCGATCTGCATAGAGTTTCTAATATTTCAAATATCTTTCCCCATAGTCCAAGTATGTAATTTGTAAGGAATATCGTTGGATACTTAATAATTGTACGTGATTTTTTTTTGAGGGAGGGGCGAGTGTACCTCGAGAAATAGTCACGAAAAAATTATTCTAAGTTTGTTCACATTTTTTTATGCCTTATTGTTTGTTATAAAATTATGGAATAAGCATGTTATTTATGTTTCCTATGTCCTCTGGCAACCGCGAAGCAATGCTGAGCCTCCATATAGGACGGAAATCGGCGAAAGGGGAGGGTTTCCATTTTAATGAGCCTCAGTGGGAAGAAGTCAGACTTTACATTTTTGAACCCATTCCAGAGGAGAGACCTATCACCTCAAATCGGCACCGCCAGATGTATCGATTGAACATAGAGGACAATGGAGCCATGAACAGATTGTGCGTGCACCAGCTCTCTTAGCGTACACAGTCACACAGCAGTCCAGCGAAGAGTGCTCACTCTCCCAAGCATTGGACGAGCCGGTGCTACTTCATTTTCCGTGTTCTTACAGGAACGGAGCTTAGCGACTAGGCCATTGCGGAACTAATCTAATGTAGTCCTAAGTAGTAGCTTCCATGTGACTTTGATCTCATTCAAATATACATATAGTTTCGCAGTAAAACAGTTTTGAAGTTGAACGCTGGAAACCCTATTTACAATGACTGGAACATAATAAAAGCACCAATGTCAACTAAGGCGCCAGTGCAGATTAAACATGGAAATTCGGTGTCGCCCTTTACTATAAAACGAACTTCACGTATAATTCATCAGTGTACAATTTAAAATCTTTTAACAAACAAAATAAAAAAATAGGTTATAAAATTATATTAGTAAGTGCACAACTGTATTATTCTTTAAACTTTTGTACCACAAGAAGAAATATAAAATAAATTCGAAAGAAAGAAATGAGATTTCAGTTTAACGTATAAGTGTCATAAATATTCAATATTTACAACAAAAATAATTTAAATAATATATTATGCATTTAAATAAAATTTATTTGTTGATTTATTTATTTTTCTATTCCATATTTTTAAAACAAATTCATGCCTGTACTACGTAAAAACATTATATATAATTATTTTATTTCTGAACTTTGATACAACACAAGAAAGCAGCCTTTCTAGTAACTTATATCAAGAAAAATAATGGATGAGAATGTTTCAGTAAATCAATATGTTTATTTCATAAAAATAAAATGCAAAGGTGTTTTGGTTATTTACGCGGAAATTTAACAATATTTTGTTCCTCGCAATAGAATATAAATAAAGGGAAAAAGTTTTCAAAAACCATTATTGTATCTCATATATAAACCATACATATCATAGATCTTAATTGCTTTTATTTATTTATTTCACCTTGTTATGTCAGCGAAAATTTCACTAATTTTTAAAATTAAAAGTTTTTCTAAGTATAAGCAGAACGGTAAATGCACCACAAATAATTATAATTTACAATTATTTTAACATTATATCGTTGAGTTCTATAGTATTCTTGTTTTTATGTAATTTAAAAATTCCGTTAACACATGCATACTAATTATGTTGATATCGCTACAGATATTTAAACTTTTTGAGATGTTCAAAAAGTTTTTAAAATCGCTTAAATCATCTGATAAATGTTTGAAATATTTGAATTCCATTTTTAAATTCTCAATGAAAAAGAATTTACTGTTATTTTATCATCGAATTTAACTGATTAAAAATATAACTATTAAATGTAGTTTATGGGAAAAACATGCAAGGTAGAGACATACCGTCTATGGGATGAGACAGCACACCTGACGCTCGTGAACTGTTGCCTCAAACTACCTGTGGCGTCTTCCAACTCGACCACTTCACTGCCCGTCCACCACACCTCTACACCACGTGGGGGTGTGACGTCATCAGGTAAGGCGTGTGACGTCACTCGCGCTCCTCGGATGCTGTTCATCGAAAAGGGAGGCAGGTAGGATGCGAGTTTCGTGATGCCGAGAGAAAAATATGTTTTGTTTATTTATTTGTTTTTTACCGAGATTCTTAGTTTGAGTCAGTGATTGGAATTTTATATAGAATGCGGTACGGATTAAAAAAAGGTGGTTTGGAAGTGCTAAAACTGGAAAAGTGTTCGATCCTCGCGCTTCTATTGAAAGAAAAATTCCATGAACCTGATAAAGATGAAAAGAGGTGTGTATCCTTCCGCCGTGAATCGGATGCTTGAATGTACACGCCAGGGTTGTCCGAATTTGGCGACAAATTGCTTAGTGTTAATAAACGATAAAAGTATATTTTTTCTTCTGCTGAAGGGAGCAGGGGTGGGTTTGTTAAGTTTGTCAGTTTAATTCTTGGGATGCTCTTTTAGAAAAACAATATTTCTTGAAAGATCTAGTGATGTTAAATTTTTAAAGGCTTGGATTTAGATTTTATAATAAAAAATGTATTTTATTGAAAATTTAAACGAACAAATTTGAATTTTTAATGCATTTATCCCACAAAAGATATACATACGATAGTTATGCCACGTACTTTGACATTGAGCAGTAATACAACGTAGATGCCTTTTCTGTATGAATGATATATTTTTAAACCGCAAAATAGCAAATTTTAAGATAAAAATGAACTACTGAAAGAATTTCTAATTTTAAAATCTATCCGATAAAAGAACATGAAAGCACTAATGATTAATTAATAGAAGACTATACGTGCATGAAAAGTGTGCTGTACTGAAGTTATATGAAATGCATTTTTATAGCATGGCATTTCTAATCCAATTATGTGTACATAATTGTAGGCCGCGCATTAAAAACTATTCGAAAAAACGAAAAAAAGATATTTTGATACCTGAAATCAATGTAAAATATGAAATATGTTGTCGATTTAGAAAACTTAATTTTTCAATAAAATTTATTTTTAACTGATATGAAAATATTATGCAAAGAGTATAAGAAGAACGATAGTTGGGGTACATGTTTAATGTAGTTTCATAAACTTTCCTAACATCAAATAATTCTCATTAATGTACGCAAACTACGGCAATAGATTTTTTAATATGCTTAGTTATTTCTATATCATTGAAATTTCAAAGCAGTTTACGTCGTCAAACGAATGTTTAGTTTATACGAAAAAATCAAAAATAAGTTGATATGGAAAAAATGTATTTTATCTCTAAAATTATTAGATTTGTTTTGTTTTCTGTTTAACGCAAAACTGCACGAGGAATATCAACTTTAGTGTATGCCTGAGTACTGAGGTACTGAGAAGGAAGTACTGAGGATATTATATGAGATTCTAACACGTATTCACGTTACATCTGAGGAATATCACCTCAAGCTCCTGACCGTTAGATCGACACCTGTGCAAGAGGCCAAAACCCTCGACTAGTACTCTTCAGCTATCTCTCAATGCGCATTGTCATATCTAATCGGCCACTAGTCGTCTTAAGGATTCTAGGCCAAAAATAATCTATGAATAGCTAATGTGAAGCTAATAGCCTAACATAAAGGCATGGCAATAAATGCTGTTACATATGTGGATTCCGTTATCTTTTTTCTAATGGCGGGCACTAACTGTTTATAGGCATTTGCCACCGGAATACCGGTCACTTTATTTTTGAGGTACCTAATAGATGTACCAGCGTTGCCATGCTGGGAATCGAATCTGGACCCGTGATGTGGTAAAATGATTCGCTAGCGACTGCGCTACACGGTTGGTGACTCCATTAAAAATAGAAATTTCATTTCACATATCCTCAAACATAATACATTTCACGCATCAAAATCCCATTGCAGATAAAGAAAATAGATTTCTATTGAAGTTAATTAGATGCATTTTATAAGATGAAGACAGAGGGGGGAAAATTAAAGTAATTATGAGAAAAATGATAACTTGCATTGCTAATTCGTCTTAGTTGCCCGACTCATTTATCTCTGCCTGTAAATCTACTTTTGCCTTAATATTACTCACATTGCCAGGAAAGAAGATGTAAAACTGAAGTAAACAGACGTTTTTTCTAATCAAATAAAATTATTATTTCAATTCGTAATATTTTAAGAAGGATATTTTTACATGAGTAAAAAAAATCACTTATATGTCAGTTTAGTTAAATTATGAATAGGTAATAATTTAATTATATAATGAAAACCAAATGTGAAATTTTATATCCAACTTGAAAATTTGAGCTTGAACTACGGATTAAGACAAGCTGCAAGGATTGAAATTCTATAATTCATCTATAAGCTGATTAAATGTATTAAATACTGTGTTGTGTCTGATGCTTTATTAGAAACTCAAAAATTTAGTGCTCATGACTAGAAGAGAATTAGCTCTAATATAGAGGGTGTTTTGAAACTCATGGCTATAAATGGAAGGGGTTGTAGAGGAAACCAAGAAGGTTTAGAATCACATAGGTGTGGGGTCGAAAACGTTGTTTTCATTTATTTACCTGTTAATAATCACTTTAAAAATCAATCTAGTAATCATTGTGCAACCAATCTTGTAATCATTGTGTAACACCCACTTTAGTAATCAGTCCTCTTACCAATCAATTTTAATAAAGTGCTTTTTGTGAAATATCCATTAGTTTTTGACGAACCATAGTCAGAAAGTTCCCTATTATTCCAAAATGAGTATTACCAGGTACATGAGGGCGACGTTTCCAACCCCACATTTCTATGTGATTCTGAACCATCTTGGGTCACAGTACCACCCCTTAAATTTTTGCCCATGAGTTTCGAAACATCCTGTATACACAAATTCTTCACCAATTACCGATCGGCTATTTCTCTAAAAGAATTTTTATGGTTTAGGAAGTCATGAATGTCTTTATAGAGGTGGAAAGGTATTCAATACTGAAATCAACAAAAGGCTGAACTATAAAACCAGCTGTTGGCTATTAGAATCAAAATTTGAATGACATGGTTACCCTTATAAGCAGCATTTGTTCGGATGTATGTTATATATAGCTCAAAAACCTGGTTTCAATTGTTTCGAGATGTTTCACTTACCAAGAGTTTACCTCATCTGTGTTGTTTTGTCTTCTTCAACTGTATCAAGCAGGTGGTCGTTTTCAGAGTTTAAAATCTCTTGAATGATTTTGATGCCTTGATATTTGTCAACCCTAGTTACCTAGAGAACCGAGTATAAACTAGAAAATTTCACCTATGAAATTCTCGAACTGTTTCCTGTTACAAGAAAGTTAAATAGGGAGTAAAACCCTTAAATTTTAAATTAATTAAAAACTTCAATAAAATGGTGTTTATCCTTTATTTTACTATAGTTATGAATATATTGCATATTTCTGATTTTTTTCCCCTGAAAAGTAATTACACAGAGTAAGGAAGTATCACAAGAATATATTGCAGTAAGAGCTCTTACAGGGTCATTATATTTAATATATACAGGTATAAGCAAATTCTCGTTTTCAAGAGCGTTTTTTAAATATTCGTTGTATATTGATGAAATAGCATCCCAGGTCGTGTAGTGGCTAGCGAACCATTCTATCACGCCTTGGTTCCGGGTTCGAATCACGGCTTGGACATGAGTGTTAATTTATCCGTCCATTCATAGGGTGTAATATTGGCCGCCCATTGGGTGTCAACATAATAAAATGGCCACAAAGCCTTCGGGAGTTTGTAGTGGCTAATGTCTATTAGAAAAATGCTCACCCGTTGAAAAAATACAGGTGAAATTAAAAAAATAGTAATAATCACTGCTTCTTCGTCACTTAACTGATAAATATCAATCTCAGTTAAGAGTCCAAAACAGTGGGGTTTTTTTATGATTGAGCATATCTTAATGTCTTTTATAAGTATCAACATTAAATTTATTACTTATTCAGGCTAAAAATGATCTAAATAATAATTAACATGAAAGGTTTCAACAAAAATCGCGAAATTTTTAAAAGAGCTTTCTTAATTTAAAAAAAATTAAATTTTATATTTCATACAAACATGTTATCAAACACATTAACTAAAAATTTAAAATCGTCAATATAGAAAGAATTAGATATGCAAAATGCGTTACTTCATGAACCTTGGATATTATTTATAATGGCACAGCAACATCTTTACCCATAAGAAATGCAATATTTAAAGTTATGTCAGGAACGTGGTTTTTAAAATAACTATTTTATGTTTCTAATCATATTATTGAAAACTAACTACGGATTTTTGTCAATTAATGCTCCTTTCAATGTTTTGTAATTTCAGCATCATAAAAGCTATTGGTAGAATTTTATATTACTAAATTTTGTGCTGTTTGGTTTACCGAATGAGATTATTAAATATAACTACACATAATATACAAAAAGTAAATGATAAATTGTGACACCGAGGGAAATTTTCAAAAGCCGCGAAAAAGATTAATTTTAATGCGCTGTATCTCAAAATGAAATAGATTCGATTCAGAAAGTTCCACATGGAGTCTAGCTGGTACAATACAAAAAAATAAAAGTTAACACTCAAATAAATATTAACATAAATAAATATTCTTTCTTTGTTGTAAACCTGAAACTTAAAAGATCTAGACCAGCTACAAAATAGCGAAATTTTTGCATTGTTATGATATGCATTTTGCTTAGCGGAACAATGTTTGTGAGTTGAAATAATCGCATAAAATTTATAGAATCAAAAATTGTTTGTAGTAATAAATAAATGAAATATTTGCGTTTTTTTTACTAATGGTAAATTTTAGAAACATAATTTTTACAATGATTATAATGAGCGTAATCACTTAAATATTACTTATTGATTTCAATTTCTATAGTTACTGCATCAAATTATTTTTTAAATTGAAAATTTCGATTAAATTAAAAATTAAACAAACATAGAATTTAAATATAGACAGACTTTAAGAGTAAAAAACTTAAGAGCGTCTATTTTTATGCAAATTAGTTAATTCATCGGTGTATTAAATGTATCAGTTTCAGTGCAGATAAATTTGTCAATATGCATAAAATCATTCTACACTTTTGAATAAATATACATGAAAAAATACAATAGCGGAATACGGTTTAGGAAACTATACATGCATGATGGTCTGTACTCCTAAATGAAGTTATATTCCAAATAGAGACCCATAGTTTAAGATAACCATCTGAATATTCAATCAATAAACTATATGGAAAAAGCTGCATGAGCAATAATTGAATAAAATGTAAATATTTAAATAGTAATCATTGTTTCACATTAATTATTGAAGTTTTACTAATTTTAAAAGCTAACTTACAATACATTAAATAAGAATTACGGAAGTAGTTAAAATTTGCTCCATCGGGGAAAAAATGTTAATGGTCAAAATACCGTTTACTTTAGTGAAATTGACCAAAAAAATTACTAAAGAAGAAACATATAAAATTATTTTGCTAATCATACTATATACCTTCGCAAACCATTCACAACATTAAATGGGTAAATTGCATGCGTCTCAGAAAATGTTTTACGATTCAAGCGTGTTTCATTACACTACATAATGGTATTTACTTTGCCTGTAAAACTTGTTTTCCATTCTGTCGACTGTTGCTGCTGAAAAGGTAGGTTGGCTTTATCAGCTTAAGTTGCAAGTGGATGTTTAAGTGCATGTAAAGCTATTAGTATATTTGATTTTATACTAAAGTATATTTGAAACACTGTTGTTAAATTTGCCTTTAAAGAGATATTTTAACTGAAAAGCAATAACATGAAAAATATTTAATAAATATTCATAAACTGTTCCTTTTAAACGAAAATTTATTTTTCTCACAAGCTTTTTACAAATCTTATTTTGCAATATAACCTCTTATATATTTGGATTATAAAAATTAAAATGGCTGATTTTTAAATAAATCTTTTGCCGTGTTTTGCTTCTTTAATATACACGAAAAGCGACCCCAGTAGCACAACTAGTTCAAAAGAGTTCAGCCTGCGTTCTCTTAATGCAGGACAAACGCCTTTTGATCTAGCTGTGCTACTGAAGCATGTAATGCATTTTTCTACACAAAATGCGAAGTATTAACTTTCTTTAAAAAGTATGTTTGCTAAAAAATATATATTAAATGCACTGTAGATTAATTATAATTTTCTGTTTATTATGTACTGTAATACCTTAAAATGTAATTGTAAATATATTATTATTTCAGTACTACCAAAAATGTAACCTTATTTTAATAAAATAATGTTTTGTATAAGTACATATATGTACGCTATTTGCATTAAAAATGAAATATATATTAAATCAATGGATTTTCAGTGCCAAAACACTTTTTCACTCCTTTTAGCAGTTTTATCGCAACCGTGAAAACTTATATGAAAATAGCATATTAGATTTCTTGTTAAAAGCGTAAAATTGAAGACTCGCATCATTCATTCACAGTAGTTTTGTTGGGACTGAGTCACTAAAGAATTAAGGTTAAAAAAGTTTGTTCGAAAATCTTATCTCCATAATTTGAGAAAGGGTATATGATTTTCAGGTGAAACATCTATCACTGTAAAGTGCTTATCATACGTATTAAAGCATTAGATATTCATTTTATTTAAAAATCATTATCAGTATTAATGTAAGTGCATATTTTGATTTCATGAGCTTTTTATGCAAACCGAAAATTTTTTCGTGCAGTAGGCTAAGAATACATTTTTAAGAATAAATGACTATGAAAAATATGAACGTAAATTGTAAAGTTTATTAAATATAATTACTAAGTTAACCATATACATTATCTGGTTGATAGCACTCACGGCTCATGAGCTATGTTTTCATATAAATGGATATTATATGTCATTTGAATTTAATATAAGGAAAGATGGCCCAAAGCTATCCCCTTAAGGTTATAAATTGCTTTAAATAACGTAAATGTTGAAATGAAACTTTAGCCCTTTGCTAGCATATTTTACACTATATTTTGCATCATAAACATATTTTAATAATATTTTAAAAGCACAATGAATAATGAAAAAATAGAATATTTAGAAAGTGTGTAAAGGATTCTTTCATCCTCTACCCAAGGTTCAAATGATCCTTCATTTGAAAATAATTTTAAATTGTTTTTTTTTTTTTTACTATCGGCAAAATAAGTATGACTATAAAAGTAAGTATGACTATACATAATTAAATAAAATAAATTTCAAAATGATATAGTATTCATGATTTATTTTATGAAAATTTTAAAATAAATATGTGTCACGGACATTAAAATGCAATATTTTAAAATTATAATTAAAAAATTATGGCCTGAAATAAACGCAATAATAAATTAAACAATGAAATAGGGAGTCACGTATTTTGGGAACCGTTGAAGGGCTGCCATGACGGCTAAGACCCGGTACTGGAGTTTCTTCAATCGAGGAATCATTTTATCCGGCAATACGGCTTCCCACTTTAGGTCATATTACTGGAACACGGCGAGAAACATAACAAACTTAGCAAGTGTATTTCACATTTAAAAAACACTATTGAGTAAACCAAGTCATATTTCTGCACATTAAAGACTTTATTTCTAAATAAATATTAAAGATTGTGCATACCTTATAAGAGATAAGATAAAACCCAATTATTTTTAAATTCTACTCATACACGTAATACACCAATCTCTTAAATACCGCCATTGTTTCTTCTTGACTTGGTACAACTAGTTTATGTGTTACCCGGTAGAAAGCGTTGCATATCTAAGAAAACATATGCGGATCTTTTTGCCTGCTAGGATCATTTTGGACCACCGTCCCCTACTGTTATTTCATTTATTTTACGCAATAAGAAAACTAGTATAATTAAGTTTTATGCATGTGTAAATACTTGTTTGTATAACAATAATTTTCAGAAATATAAAGCTTTTTATTTTAATTTTTTCGATATTATATAAATTGCATGTTGAATTGAGATTTTAAAATGCTACTATATAATTACGCTGATCCCTGACTAACTATATAACCATTCCGGGCAACCATTTCAACATAAATATTTTACCGCCATTACCCAAGAAGATTATAAAGTTCAAAAAGATTAAAAAGCAGATAAAGCGTAATACCATCTGCATTGTTTATACGATCCGCTTGAAAATTTTCATAATTGTGTATAAAATTATAAAAAACAGTATGAATCTGAAAATCCATCGGTTCGCTCATTTTAACCTGATTTTTTGCTATTTTCAGTTCTATTTTATTTCCGAGAGTCAAAAAAGTGAATCATTTGTGTGACAAAGCAAACTGTTGCAATCGATATGACGTCCTTTTCATAACGACCATCAGGCTTTAAAAGGAAAGTGTCCAGTTCGTTTAAAATATTTTTTCCAGATTACATACGTAGTTTATTCTTTTACACAAATAAATCGTCTGTACTTTTCGCAATCTTCCGAATGCGAAAAGTTTCCGCGCTTGAATTTCGATTTGGGTCTATATTAAAAACTGAATATGAAGTTATTTATTTTAGGTGGACGAAGATTAAATATATTGAGTATAGACATATTTCCTTCTAATGTTTTTTCTAGCACCCGCAGTAATTGCTCCATAATTGGCTTTGACTTCTAGTTTACAGTAATTAAGATTGCTTACTTTTGAAGAATGTGATTTTATATATTTACCGTGAAAACAAGTAAATGGAAGGAACGCCAAAGCGATTAAAATAATGTTTCCGAAAAAAAATCGTTATCAGTACAGTTGATTGCAAGAAAAGTTCAGAATTTATGAGCTAAAATTTTTTCAAGAAGTTTTGTTGTGTTTCAAATTTCTCAATAAGCATTCGACTTAAAGAAAGTGAGAATCAACGTGCAGCTTACTTTACAAAAGCACTTGTTGAATTACGACTACTCACGCAACAAGTGGAGGAATTACTTATTTCCGAATATCTAAGCAGTGTGTACTTACAGGAAAATAAATTTTAAGTTGTACTTTATTAATGTTTAGAATCAACAATAAATTTAAGACTTTCAGATTAGTCTAAAAGTTTAGATACAATTAGATGGTAACAGATATTTGAAGCGGATGATAATTTACTTACCACCAGGGGCGTAGCCTGGGGGGGGGATATCGGGATATATCCCCCCCGAAATGTTTGGATTAGTGATGAAATTCCGTCTATTTATACACATATAAGTTCATATCCCCCCCCGAAATATTTTCCAGGCGCATATCCCCCCCCCGAAAAATTTTCCTGGCTACGCGCCTGCTTACCACAACCTACATTTAATACATTTCTTGTTAACGAACTGCAATATAAGTATTATTTATTCTTATAAAAAGCATTTATAGCACATCAACAATAAAAATATAATATTTTGAGGAGTTATTGAACTGAACTCTATATAATAATGGCAACATAAGTTTATGCAAATTAATTTTGAATCAATATTTTATATTATTAATGAAAATGATTATTTCAAGTTAATGAATTCATTAATGAATGAATATTTGAAAAAAAATTCTACTGTCAATTCGTGCATAGAATATTTGTTTATACCAACAAAATATATGAAGTTATGTTGAAAATTCTTCTGACATGTATCTTTACTGCATAACTTCTTTATTCCTATGTTAAACAGGTTTTTAGTTAATTTACTTTTTTCAGCAAGAATTTCTTTTTTTACTTCAAAATTTAAGTTTATTAACGTTTATTTCTAAAGTTAATAGATTTCATAAACGAATTTTAAAGTTATTTAAAGTTATATTTGAGTGTCAGACATGAAAAAGATAACCATATAGACTCAACGAACGTTATATGTTACGAACGTTATTATAATTGGACTATACTGCAGATTTTTAATTTGCAAAATTTATATTCTAAAATATTAACAGATAGTAAATTAGAATTCAAAAGATGTGTGTTAAGCTAAAATAAAAGATTGAGAACCTTTTTTTTTTAATCGCTGCTCTTTCGCAAATTATACAGCTGATAGAGAAACTTCATAGAGAATTAGTTTACGTACTGTGAAATTCATAAAATAATGGTGTATTTCTTATTTAAAACTTTTAAATGCTCTGTGAAAATAATTTCTTAAAAATTAAAATTTTTGGGGTATTTTAAAGCTAATATCCAGCTTTCCCAAAATTAAAAAGTATAATAATTTTAACTAACCGATTGCGTACAGTTTTTACAAATTCACGCATTACTAAAAATAACTTTAAAAAAATCCCTCAATACATAATTTTAATCCATAGAATTGGGGATACATTTTCTAAAATAGATCATACTATGTTAAAGCCATTTAGTAAAATAAAAGCACTTACAATTTTTATAAATAAATGTAACATCAAGGGAACTGGCGTGCCAGACGAAATTTTCAAGTCTAAACTCTTTTTGGAATGTTGTTTAAATCTATATTCTCAACTCTGTATGAGAAACTTCTTGAACTGTTGGTCAGAAAGAATTGCGCCAAAATTGGCGAGGCCAAGCGCTTTCGATTAGACTTGTAAGTGTAGCAGCCTTAGGGGGAGCGCCAAGAGACGCTTCGATTGGTCCCAGTGAGCATCGAGAGCAGAGGGGAGGTGCCACTTGGAAGAGCTCACTTCTAACAGAGGGATGAGAGCTATGCGCGCCAGTGCGCTTGATTTCAACAGAGAAAAACTTATTCAGTACTTTTTCAATGTTGAAAAATTAGAAATGAATGTTTAGGGAAATTCGTGGAGTGTATTATATAAATTGTTTTACTGAAAATAATAATTGATCGAAAATTATAAAGATAAAGAATTGTGTGTTAAGATTTTCAATGTAAGTTATACCTTACTTAAGGAAAGTAATGATTCATTTTCCCGGCTTTATCTTTCCCATGTTATTTAACAATAAGTAGGGTGAGGCGGGATAAACGGGCCAGTGCGGGAAGTGAGTCACACAACACCGTAAACTTCACAAATTCTTTCATTAAAGATGGTATACCATATTGTTTTTATATAACTATGCCAGAAATCCTGAAAATATTATGAAAATGTTTTAATTTATGTTCTATGACGTTTTAAGAGATTTTGTGAAAGTCAATTTCATGTAATTCGACTACTCCTATTAAAATTTGTGTTCCCTGAAAACTGGATGTAGTACAAAAGAATAAGTTACAAATTGTATTCATCCACTACAATTTCATAGTATTTTTAATAAGTTCTTAAAATTCGGTGATGATCTGGTAGATTGACCTATTAGCCCATGATTGGGACAACTGGGCCGTGTCCAATTTTGTAGTTAGTGAATCACGTATAGCACACTTACCTCCACACAATTTTGTTTCTGATCATGTCTTAATATTACAAGGCTAAATTTTTTTCTGTGTCCAAAATTAATATATAATGTCGTTTGTGATTATTATTTGGAGAAAAATAATTAAAAAATAATAACCAAATATTTTACTAGAAAATCACTTTTTTATTTCAGTTCCGTATGTAGCTTCAGTTCCTGAGCCTTAATTCTATTTTTTGGTATTTATTTAAAATTTTAGTATTCAAATAACTTTTTAGTATGGTGCACTCCAATATACAAAAATTGTTGCAGGTCAAAACTCTTCTATCTTTGGTACTTTTCTAAAATAAACAAAATGACTTACGGAAGATTACGGTTTAAATTTCAGTTAGTTTTGACAATAATGCGAACAATAATGATTTTTACACACAATAGCTTGAATTATATCGTTGCTATCTATGTATGAATACTTTTAAGAAATGGCAGATGCCTGTGCTGGTATTTTATAGAAATAGAGGAATAATTAAAGGAGTTGTTCCATTTATTCTACAAGGTACCTTGTAGGGTTAAAACAAAGTAAATTCATCTCATAGTTAACTTTATACTCTACCTTAGAAGATATTGTATTAAAACTTAGCGAACCCAAACTTTCAAACAGGTATCACAAGCTAATGTTTCACATTGATATTTTAGGATACAATGTACTTTGAATATCTTTTTAATAACTACTTGCCTAACAATGACAGGTGAAATATTTTTGACAAAAACTACATAGGGGAGGCTGGAGGCTAATGGGATAAAACAGTTTGTGGGCAAAATAAAATGATTCTATGAAAAGTTTGTATACCACAGAATGGGTACAGTAATACTACATCTTTCAATAACAGCAATTCAAACATTGCAGTTAAGTATAAAGCCTGAGAACATGACTGTTGTTTCTAGAACTTAAGTAAATTTTAATTTTTATATTTAATTGCATTTTTAATCATTTAATATAACTCTTAATTTATGGAAATATTCTTTAAGAGAGCAGATATCATATAGATTATGATAATATAAATCAAGCATTGTGTGATAAAACACACGGTTGTTTATTCTTGAAATTTTGAATTCTTATTAATATGGGGACTAATGGGACAGCTGAACAGACAGCAAAACAGTTATTATTTTATAAAAAAAATCCAGTTTTAGATGTAAATTATGACTAAAAGTTTTAAAAATTTAATTAGCTTTTAAATAGACTAATTTAGGCCTAATAAAAATTAATTAGCCTAAAAATATGAACTGTGTAAAAGTTCAGATAGTTCTGTAGACAGTAGCATGTCTTTCCAGAACTCATTAACTGAGTTTAATGGTGTAATATCCAAGATAAGTTTAAAAAATAAATATAAGTGACTTTGTTCTAGTTAAATTAGGACGAATGCGAAAAGTGTTTCATTACATTGGTATCAATAGGTGATTAGCAATGATGAAATTCTTGTGAACTACCTGAGGGAAAAACTGACTTTTAAATTCATATATCAAGAAAAAGAATATTAGCATTAGGCTGATATTCTGAAATAGTGTCGAAACACTGTCACTACCTAAAATTGACAGCCAAACCATGCGATCATCTACAATTTTGAGTTTTAATTTTTCTCTACCTGATTTTAAATAATACTTCAATAATTAAAAAAAATATGAAAGAGCATTGTTATTAATATTTTGCAATTAGATTGTATCACATACATAATTTAGTTTTTATTTATTTAGTACGAAATTTATTTTTTATATTGGTCCCATTAGCACCGCATCATGCCCCAATAGATCCCACTGAGGGCTAATGGGACAACGATATGATTTCAGAAATGAATTTTTAAAATTTTTATTAATAGGTCTTTAAAAACACATTAAGAAATTTTTAGTGATCACGTGTGCATGCTTTAATTTAGTACATATTTTTAAAAAAATATCTGCATATTTCGCTAAAATACAGCTTAAATTAAAAAAGTGTCCCATTAACCGCTGGTCTCCCCTAAGTGTTCAAAAAAGATGCTATCACACTTTAATTCTTTAATAATTAGAGACAAGTGGGTAATGTAAATTGAAAAAAAATGTTCAAAATAAGATAGTAAAAAGACTACATTAAAAAATTCCCCTTAATTTTCAAAAAAATGGCACTTAAATTTGTACACGACACCTGTACAAAAAAATTCCGAAATACTAAAATATATGTCGGATACACCAATGAGATAATGAACAAAACTCCAACCTTTCGTCATAAAAGGTCTTAAGAGATGTTTTTAAACAAAGCTTGTCAGGGGCTATACATGAATCTGAATGTAAATATTTATTTCTAGAGTGCCAACATTTATTTTTCTTTCGTAATTTCTGTATGACATTTGAAACTCTAGCATGCGATGTAATTGTTTCCCTTCGAGGGCCTTTGAAAAGTGGTTTAAGTCAACATATATTTATATCTCTGACATTTTTCAGGATATAGTTTTAAAAAAATTTCCATTACCTCATTCGTTTATCCATCACCTCATTCGTTTATGGGGCACAATTTAAAAATTGAGATTTTTATTTACGGGGGTTGTATACAAAATCAAAAAGCGTCACTGTTTTAAAAATTAATGAATGGATTTTTTTTTTACTAAGTCTTTTTTTTTAACGTAGCAACCATTTTTTTTCAATTTACATTGTCCAATTATATCTAATGATTAAAGAATTAAAGCGTGTTACCATCTTTTTGGGACTGCCTTCATAGAATACAACATATTAAGTTTTAATTCAATTGATTTATTGGCTTACTTACGATATCCAAATTTTAGTTCTAGATCTAGATAAATAATCAGAGCCTTCATTTCATGTTTTCATATTTTTTTCATGTAACTGTACACTTAGAAAATATTCACGCATGCTATTTTTTATGCTCAAATATTTTATAATTTAAATTATACAGAGCTGTATTGAAAATGTACTTAAGTAAAATATAAACTATGTTTAAAAATGTATACATTTTTTGCAATTCAATTTTTATTGCCAAAATACTTGCTACTTGAAAACCGTTTCTGATAAATCAACGATTTTTCTTAGGGTTAAAAAACCTACTTTTACCCATCCTGAATGTTAGTGCTACTAGCCTGTTGAAAGATATTGACTGGTGGTGTACTTGCTCGACCAAAGCGGTAAGTCCTGCTTGGCTGGATTTATTTATTTTATTTTTCCCACTATGTGAGACATGCGATTGTTGTCAAATGTAACCATGCTCAGAAAGGCAATTGTGAGAGTGTATGAAAAAATACATATATTTCCTTTTATCTTCCAACAGGTGCAGTACTACGTTAAAATAAACTTATGCTATTTTGGTGTCCCACCTACCCACCTTACCTCATATTTATTTCGTGAAGAGGGACTATTTCCTTTAAAAAATATTTATAAAAGGGAATGTTTTTGTGTGGAAAAGCTGAGGGGCTATTGATTAGATTTAGAAGAAAATTATATTTTTTAGCGTTTCTGATTGGTATGCAATTGATTAAAAGATGGCTGTTCAATGCCAATAAATTTGTTTCGTTCATTCATATTAGATTTTTACAAAAAAAAAAAAAAAATATGAATAATAAAGCTAAATTAAATGCATTTCTAACCCTTTCATTTTATATAATCAAGGAGTAAAAATATTTTTCTAACAGTGAACTAAACGAAGTATATTTCTGTTTGAGTTTAATTGCCGTGTTATAGATGGGCGACAGCAAACTGAATGTACCGTCGTCAGATACAATTAAAAATATGTCAGATTTACATCCCACACCAAGTAGATAATTCCCTTGTAGGTGTTTTTAAATCATTCTGATTACTCAATAAAATGGAAGGCATGTAATTTTATTTTGCTTACATATTTTAAAGCTATGAAATATTAAATTTCAAAGTATTTAGAAAACATTTTTTTTCTACCTATATTACATAAGAGACTTATTATAAAATGTATGTTTAGTGATCATTTAGTTAAAAATTGTAAAATGCACATAATTTTTGTTGTTTTTAGCTTTCTATCATGCTTTATAAATATTTAAAATACTAACTCATTTCAAAACTTATAGTTTGCTTCCAAAATTTTCTCTGAGCTTTACGCATCAGTTGAATTGTATAATCTAATCAATATTTACATAAACATTCTAAATAATTCATCTATAGTTAAATTAATCAATAGGTTGTTTCCGTGAATGTTTTCCAAAGTTCTTTTTAATACATTTTCGTGCTGTTTGTATGCACCAATTCTTGTATAAATAAAAAGGTGTTCTAAATATTTATAAACCTTACTAAAGTGCCGCTTGTTTTTCTTTAAAAGTCTAGAAATATGGTATACGTTTCTAAATTTTACTTAATAGTCAGAAGATATCTAAAATATTAAAATTCTATAGACTGAAGAACTTGGAGTTTTGAAAGTGTGTATATTAAATTTGACCTGCACATCTAACTCACATAAATCAATGTCTAACTCTTCAGCTTCATTAAATGGGAGATAACACAAGAATTTAGAATATATCGAGATCAGATTCGTGATCTGCGGAGAGTAAGCCCACTATGAGTTCTACAATGTTTATCTAAAATCATACAGTGGATTTTCATGACCATGTATAGATAATGCATCTTTTTTTTATCAGATTCTACACTAACGTACACTATCACTCTAGAGTGCAAACAAAATGGAGCAGTTTTTTTTTTTAGAATGTTAATATTTATTTAAGATGAATTCAATATTTATTACAAATGTTTGTTGCAATAAACGAATTCAATTTTTAAAAGTAATTAAATATCTGAATTGGGGTTTGGTACATCAATTTTAAGCAATAATTTTATTTTACTCAACAAAGGTTGAACGTTTCTTTGCGTACTGAGAAATCCAAAATGATCAATCTATAAAACAAACTCGTAGAAACAGTTTTTCCGTACCTATAATGCAACTGTTAAAGCATTGACTCGTAACATAATCCTTCGTTAGTGTTAGCTGTTTACTGTAGTTGTAACCGGAGAAGAATGAAATTGCATGACTAAATCCATAGGATTAATACACAATGAAGGTAAACGCGTCACGTATCACACACGGACAAAATAGGTTTCAGTAGCTAGTTTGCTAGGATTTAGTTGAAAAGCTGGACTTCCTCGATGCTATTTCATTCTGTCGTGAGTAACTGGTATGTTTACTCATTTAAGGGGATCGAGTGGAAGCGTTTTTATTATTAAATTTACATCTTTATTAATTTTCAGAAAATCTGCCTATCAACCATTTTGAGTGCAAGTGTAAGTCATAACGTTAAATGCATGAATTATGAAGCGCTATGTAATACGCATGTCTTATTTCTACATATATCCATACATAAAAATATATTAAAATGAAATGATATATTAATGCTACAGGCAATTTTTAATTCAGGATTAAGCTATTTCATGTTATTTAATGCTGTGAAAATTCTGTGTTCTCTAATAGTAAGTAGACTATTAATAAAAAAGGGAGAGTCTGCCTAAAGTAAGAATAAATGAGGGAGAGTACAATTAGACTATGTTACTTAAAAGACGCATAAAATATCGGTACTTATATACAAAGATGGTATTTAGTGTGCCATTCTCTACGATCATAGGTCTGGGTTCGACTTCGGCTTGGTTGCAAAATTTTTCGTCTTTTCACAGGGGAAATTTAGGCTCACCTATAGGCTGCCCACGTAATAAATTCGTCAACACTGCAGACCATAGTAGGGGTCAGTACCTGATTGGCAAAGTGCTCGCCTGTGGAAATAGTATGGAAAATATTTTTTTTTCCATCTGTTCCTCAGTTGTTTTAATTATCTCACAGGCAATAAGATATTTTCATTACGTTCTCTAATTTACGCTTATGCCTGCAGTTATGAATAATTTTCCGACATTAGGGAGTATGAAAATGTGTTTTTTTTCTAAAGACTAGGAATAAAATAGCGAAAGATTCGCATTTCACTTTGCCTTCACTAGGCATTTTATGAAAATCAAATTTATTATTCACGCAATTAAAAAATAAGATAAATTTATGCTTTTGTATTTTAGTAATCGTTCTCAAAAAAGGATGCTGGACATTGATGGGTTTAAAAAAGTAGTGATTTACTTCATCAGTTACTGCCATATGCATCAAAAATTATTTGATGACATTTTTAAGTTCCACTACTACTGCAGTGAGACCACCCTTTAAGATTATCAGAATTAATCTAATTATAAATATCATCAAGTTAAATAATTCACGTTTTAGAAAACAGCAGTATCAGAACGACTAAATTTTTTTAAATTAATAAAAATGTTAAACCAGAGTTTTGTAACAAAGATTCCATTAAATGACGGTAGAAAATGAAGTACAACTTTTATTTTGTCAATTCTAAAAGGTATGATGTTCGATTAGTGGATGCCAGAACAAATGGTTATAAAGAATTAGCTTGGCAAAAAATGCTGAGAATTTCAAGTAACCTACAGTAACAATAACCTTCTGAACGTAATTTGAAAATCACAAGAGAAAAAGCAAACTTCTCGACATTTTAGATTTAGTTTAAAATTCAGCTTAAAATCTGTAAACATTCTACGTGGAGGGCATGCATATATTTGTAGCTACTAAATGAAGTGTAAGTTTAATAAAAAGAACCCCGGCTGTAATTGAAATAATATGCTGTAATGCAATAGAAGGTAAAGAATAAGAAGTCATAAGATGTTAATTTAAAAACAGGATGGTTTTAGTTGCGGTATTTGGAAGGTGTTAGCTACGGTTTTACTCATGAGAATAATGAATCTTTAAATATATGCTACTAAGATCACGGAGGCGTGGTTTACGCTGAAAACGAAACTTATTCGAATGTGCAAAGAATGCAATTTTGACATAAAAATTACTTACACTTTTGAAAGAAATTATATCCCCCCAATGACTCACTCTATGGAAAAATGAACACGCATTAGTCGCAAGAATGGTTTATGAGAATGACCGCAATCTATTATCAGATGAAGCATTATAGGTACCGATACAGTTATTTCACTGTCTTTAGGAAGTATGCTTATAAATTCAGTTAAAAACATAATTTATAAATTTTCAGAAACTAGTGCTGTTACTAGACTGCTACTGTGGCCAACTTCAATTATGAACTTGAAATCTTGCGTAGCTTTTAAAAATGCCTTATCATTCAGATCACCAGATCTGAAAACGAGTGACTTTTGGTTATAAGGCATCCTTGAAGCCTGCGTGCGTGAAGGATGCGTAGCTAATGGAATGGCGGGAAATTCAGCATCCTTCACCTTCTTTTCCTAAATTCTAGTAATATGTTGCTTGTGGCCGTTGATAACGCTGCGTCAGTCTCTCCATATGTAGGCGACAAGGTATGCAAACAGGTTACACTAGTGAGTAGTAAAGATAGATTTCAGCTTTATAGAAATATTTCCATGCTGTTGCATTTCCTTTTAAAGCATTACAGTGCCATCGGTTAGTGAAATTTCCTTTTGTTTACATAAACCTTAGACCGATAGTCTAAGTAACCCTTCTTTTAAGTGTCATTTAAATTCGATCAATAGAACCGGATGCATTCACTTTACAGTATGGTTAATTTCATTTTAACCTCCTTCTTTTATTTATAAATTAAACAAACTTAAATTTTCATTAATTTTGTGAGAAACAGAAAATTAAATGTAATTGCCATATTTTATAATAACTTTGCATAACAAAAGTAATAAAAATAAAATAAAAGTTTCTCTCTATTCTAAAAAAAAGTAAACGCCGCTGTCGCCGCTGTCAAAGCTTATGGACCTATCTCCTCCTAAACCGTAGGAATTTGAGTTTCGACTAAGGTGCCCACATATTCGAAAAATTCCGAGGAACCTGCTAAGCTGATTTAAATTTCGAAAATCGAATTATTTTAGAAGATATTAATAAAAAAATGAAAAAATAAACCGAATGGTGGCCAGATTTGGCATAAAATCATTCATTCCTTTGCAACAAAGCGTTTCCAAGTATCTAGAATCACGTGAAATTTACAAACATGAGTTAGAATTACGCCCATTTTACGCCAAAATAAAATGTTCGTCCGTGCTCTAATTTCCGTAAATATGCATCGATTTCTACGAAATTTATATATTTTACTCTTATCTACTGTACCATGTACCCTATTGAAAATGGTATTTGTAGCATTTATAGTTTTTCTACAGGAGCACTCAAAATATTCCCAATACGTTGCGTTCTATGGGAAGTTATTCTTTAAAGCGTATCATCCTACTATATAGTTACGCTGATCCCTGACTCAAGATAAAACTCAATTCCACCATTACTGCAAAAGATTACGAAATTAAGCACTGAAAAGCCTAATAATATCTACTCCATTTGTACGATCGGCTTGAAATTTTCCACAAATATGTATAGAAATATAGAAAATAATATGCGCTATTTTAAAAATCTGAAAATCCACCGGTTCCCTCATTTTTAAGCGATTTTTCGCTCTTTTCATTTTATTTCCGAGAGTAAAAAAAGTTAATCATTTGCGTGACAAAAGTAGCTGTTGCAAGTGAGTATAACATCATACTGATGTCACAATTATCCGGATTTTTCCTGATTTATGAGTTTAATTTTTTTTCATAAATAAAATTATTTCTTCGGGATTGTGAAGGTATATTATAGTAGTGGACACTCTCCATAGCTGCTTGCTTAGGTCTTTGGTACCCAAACTAAATTCAATAATGTAAACATTGGAAATTTGGTAAAGTGCAGCGATCCTAACGGTAAAGGAATAAAACATTTCCCGCCCTGACTCTTAACCAGTTTTATGTTTTTAATTTTGCGACCTAGCATGTGAACGAGATTATAAACACCAGCACTGAATTTTAATATTTTGTTTCACATTTGCTAACGTGGCTGCCTTAGCAACAAATGAATAAAAAAAGGGGGGGGAGGTTCTATCTTGAAATTATTAAAATACATGGAGTTCATATTTGTCAACGAAACGTTTTCGTCTGCTACGGTGTATATTTACATTAGAAAATAACTTTGAATTAATTACTGAGTTTTTTGTGTAAAATGAATTTTAATTTTTAATATGAGTTTAACCGTAACTTGAAACTGTGTTAAAATTTATCGATGCATGAAATAAACGTATATACTGTTTGAGTGTGATCGCCATTATAAATTAACACTTTTTAACGCTTTCTAACAAGGTTGAAAAGTGTTTATGATTTCAGTTTGTCTGTCTGTCCGTCCGTCCGTGCTCTAGCTGTCGTAAATATACATCGATTTCTATGACATTTATGTATGTTATTGTTATTTCTCTCTATTCTAAAAAAAAAGTAAAGGTCGTTGGCGCTTTCAAAGCTTGTTGGCCTATCTCCTCCTAAACCGTGGGGATTTGAGTTTCGACTAAGGTGCCCACAGATTCGAAAAATTCCGAGGAACCTGCTAAGCTGAATTAAATTTCGAAAATCGAATTATTTTAGAAGATATTAATAAAAAACTGAAAAAATAAACAGAATGGTTGCCAGATTTGGCATAAAATCATTCATTACTTTGCAACAAAGCGTTTCCAAGTATGTAGTATCACGTGAAATTGTCGAACATAAAGTAGAAATACACCCATTTTACGCCAAAATTAAAACTATAATAAGTAAGTCAAAATGTGTTACAAAATGTTGACAATTTTCAAAAGTTCGATTAGACAACAGGAGTTTAGAATTAGCGATTATTCGTTTTTCCAAAATTGAATAACTAATATCTTGAAAATGAAAAATAATTAAAATACAGAATATTTTATAGCCGGTTCGGTCCAGCTGGATTATTTGCTAGCAGTAGAAATATTTGGCGGCGTTAACTATGCCATTATAGCAGTTATAGTACACTTTGGATATTTGCTAGCGCGACGAGATGGTATAATTCGTGGTGCTAAGTACGCCAATCTCCAAACGATTATGTAAATGAAAATATGGATAATGGTTTTCCGGTAACCTTAAATGAACAATAATTATAGGTTGTGAGCATGTGTCAATCGCCAAATAATGAAAAGTCGCCATTGGTGGCAAGCTATCCTATCTGTTCTGTAGCTTTTATTAACTTTACATGTACGCAAGTCGCCAAATAATGAAAAATCGCCATGGGTGACAAATTCGCAAAATGTCCAATAGGTTTTACATTATTAAAAATACAGCTGAAACAAATGTTCTGATTTTATTACGCTTTAGCTCCTAATTAATATAACTTTTGAATGTCAACTTTAAATATCATTGTGTTTCTGAGAAGTGCAAATAATTTTTCCAGTGATTATAGCGGAGTCCGCACTCCAGGTGAAGAATAGCTCAGGACCAGTACAACACGGATTCCCGTAACAAAATATCTTCCGTGTTATGAGGGGTAGGGGGTCTACTGTAGTGTGAAGTTTAAATTTTTATGTACCAATGAACATGCAAGAACCAAGCAATGTGTAGCTCAGTAACATTCTATCTGATCCAATCTTCGGGTTTTGTCTGTTGAAATTATGTCTTTTTTACGAATAAGCCTTATTAGGGGCCGAATGCCTCATATGAAAAGCGAGCGTAGCGAGTCTGGTGGCCTTGGCCCCTAGTTATTTAAATAAACAATCAAAGAAAACTTCAAACGAAGAGAAAACTTTAATTTAGAACTTCTATAACTAAACTAGAACAATAACAATATCAAATTTGGAAAGCAGGTTTTACCAGATGAACTTTGCGCAAATAATACTAAACTGTCCAATCAATCAAAACTCGAAGTTCCATTAAAATGGAAATTTAAATGCACGTAATGTCTATTACCCTTTTACATATGTAAATTCATCTACTTATTATTTCTTGTCCAAGATGATTTATAGTTAACGATTGGATTACTCGACGGAGCCCTTTCGTTCTGCAAGAAATGAGAAAACTGTATTAAGACTTATCTATAAATCGTATTGTCTTAAAATTTTAAAAAACTTCGACCAAAAAATGTAAAAATTAATAAAAATAAGAAGAATTTTTTTTTAAATGCAGGGGTAAAACAAGTCTACTTTCTTTAACTTCTTTTTTGACCCTTTGTTTTATACAAATAATTTAGAAAAGTTAAAAGAAAATTTTATCTGTTTTTCCCATTTAATATAACTCGAATAATAATAATAATATGAATAATCAGATTTTGTTCTAATCGTTTGTGTACATTTGTAAACAGCATGAAAATACATAGTATAAACGCCTGTTTATCGAATACAGTAGGGAGTATTCCTTTGCAATTGTGGTGAAAAGTATTGCACACAAGTTTTAGAAATCTTTCTTTTTCTTAAATAATAAGCTCCTCATTTTTTTAAAATTCAACTTACATTTTTTGGTGTCACTGTTAAGATAGCTTAAAGACCAAATATGATTAAGTTATTGAAAAAAAATAATTATTTAGTTTTGTAAAAATAGCACACAAAAAAATGTACAGGTTATGAGAAATAGGAATCCATTTTTGTTCCCCGGAATAAAAGGAAATAAGAAAAAAATTCAAGTTACTCGGAATAGAAAAGATAATAAATGGGTGCAGTTGAAGCAAAAAAGCATTTATAATGTTGATGGAAAGCATCTGGCTTTGATCAGTGTAGCCACGTTTCTAGGCATTAAATCACACGTTTAGCAATGCTTCTAACATGCTAAACTTTAATTATTGTTTACCGAAACTGTCTTTTTTTCTGGGAATTATGAGAGATAGTCTTTTCTCTATTATACGTCGTAAATTCTCAATAGGAATTAAAACTGTCGAGTTTCCCGGACATTTTGGAAGGAGAGGGGGGAAGCTTATTCTTAAAAAGAAAGAAATATTAGACTTCCTAAACTTTCATACTTTTGGTAGGTGTGAACATAGTATGCATAAACATACCTCTGTACTTTTTTTACCATTTCAGCGAAGACTACGATAATGAGGCATACACTAATGAAAACGATAAACAGTCAAATTTCATATTACTGCACACATTTTACAAGTCATGCAAGAATACGATTTTCTTGAGCAGAACGCCATTTTGCATATTTAAACTATACCTACAGTTTATCGAGGGAAATGTTCCCCTCTATCATAGCAATGAAAAAGGAACTTTCCTTTGTGGGTAAACTTTTCTTGGGTTTGTGCACTGATTTATTTAACCCTTGTTTAGGTAAGTGTTCTGTGACTAAATACACAGTTGCCCGTGACGCTGTTGGAATTCGCCTGTGATCAATAGTCAACCAACAATCAATTGTTGAAACTCAAAGGAAATCAAATTAATAAACAAGAACTTTAGTTTATTAATTCCATATCATTTCAATTAAAAGGAGTTTACTGACGAGTAAAAAAGAATCGCGCTTGTATCCTGTCCACTACAGTGGACACGATGCAAGAAATGGTTAGTTCACATAATTGTTCCATAGAGAAAACATAAATAAGGTAGAGCTTTAAATCTCTTCTTTTTTTCTGCTGTTTTTTGTAGTACTTGGTTTAATCTTTAATTTTTCGTGATCAAATTTTTGTTTTTATTTTTTTTTTATTTAAGGGATATATTTCAAGTTATAGAAATGATTTTTCACATTTTAACGATGTCCTACAAGAAAAAATGAAGTCCTTTTGGAGACTAATATAGTCCTGCGACGTTTCTAGATTTTTTCCCTCATTAAAGTTTGAAACTGAAAATCGCAGTTATAGTATTATACTCTGAGTTATTATCGCTTACATTATATTTATCAAATACTAATATGTAAGACAGTGAAACGTAAATATAATTACATGTATTTGTATAAGAAGATACAAACTACATCAAAGAAAAGAATTAATGTACTCGTATAAAAAAATGTATGCGCGTGCAGAAAATCTATGACTATCAGTCTGTTTCTGTGCCAGCATAACCCAAAATATACTTTTAAATTAGATTTCTAGGAGGCTTATAATATCTTACCCCTAGTAGCACAACTACTTCCTAAAACGTTTAAATTATGTTGGAATCACGCTTTTTGACGTTAAAAAACGTGTTTTAAACGTCTTTTGGACTAATTGTGCTACTAGGGACACTGGCTTATAATATCTTACACTTATAACATCTTATCTGTGACTTTAATAGGGTATCCTAAAAATGCTTATAAATTCTTGGATCTCTAAACAATGCTTAACGATCCAAGAGTTTGTTTGCTAGTAGAGGGCAGCTCACACTACCGATTGTGTCATTTGAAGCAACATATGTCCTTCCTGCCGTTTCAGTCTTCAATTTAGACTCGTCAGAAGGAAGGCTTCTAAATATTGACACTTCTTGGATATTGCTAGCGATCACCGAGGAGACTTTCGAAACTACGAATTTAACATGCACGTACACCGCATGTAAATAGTGCTGTTCAGTGTTATGTAGGATTCGAATGCGCAACCTTCCGGTTATCAGTCCAACACATAAACCAAGCCGTTGGTACAGCTATAACTAAGAAGTGCATGCTGAAAGTTTTGAAATAAATTACACTAAAATTTTGGAGTTTAATATTTAACAGCCCGTCTCCAGCATAACAATAAAGTTTAAAAAATAATCCATTAAATAGAAAAGAAAAGATAATCTTCTGTTAAATGACAGCATGCTAAATTCAATGAAAGATATTAAGAAAAAAAAACCATTATTATACCTCATACCTCATTTTTAAAGCTAAAACACATATAACATACCAGATGATTACATTTCAAGTTATACTTCATATATTTCTCTAACTGTTTTTATGGTCGAGTCCCTTAAAAACAGAACGTGTAATTGAAATTACTGTATCTTACGAATTGAGATTTTATGAGATTACAGTTATGCATAATTGAAAGACCAACGAGTAAAAGGCTATCCAGAAAATAACATTAACTTCATACATTAATCATTGAAAATGAAAAATAAATGGAAAGATGACATTATATTTGTCAGATACGATATTGAAGAAAAAAATATTCGGCAATTTCTCCCCATCTTTTCCTGCTGTAGGCGTACGTTAACAAAATAAAAATCGATACAGACTTTTAAAAGTATATTTCACTGTATGTTATTTTTTATACATTTGAATATTTCATGAATTTCTATGGATTAAAGATTCGTAAAAGCATTAAATGGCATGCATACTTTTAGACAAAAAGGCTCTTAATATTAAATGAATATTAGAAATTATGGATTGGAAAAAATTCAAATTGACATAAAATCTTTATTTGTTCAAAGTTGTTTTTTTTTATCTAGTTAAATGCAAACTTACAAACGCTGCGTTTCATAACATGCCCCCATTTATCTGGTGTAAGAATTGATAAAATATTTTTAAAAGTTCAACAGTTAATTTTAGACAATAAATACGCAATTTTCACACGATTCTTTTCATTGCATTGGCTGGCCAAATAAAGAAAATACTTAAAAAATAATATAATAGCTTTCTCTAATAAATGTTTATTAAATGAATAAATTATTGAAGCGATCAGTTTTTTTCAATATAATAAAACTCTTTCAGGTAGAACATTTAAAAAAAATTAAACTAAAATTTTATAAATTTTTATTGCCTTATTTTTTTAAGCTTTCCATTTAAAAATGTCATTATTTTCAAGAAACAAACAAAAAAAATCTGCTTTATTTTCTTTTATGTGAGTCTCATGAATTTAGTTACTGCTAACAATTCACGGTTTAATGTTTTCAGGTTGCAGTTAATTGAATGAACTGGCGTTGGAAGAATTTCTCTCTCAAGTAAACCACAACAACTATCTTCCGACCTATTTTTGTATTTCGGCTCTTCATCAGTGAACAACATAAATGAGGAGCATAGCCTTTTAGCGCAAAAATAACTATTCCTTTCCCGGGACAAACATATTCACCTCCGATTCCCATCATAGGGAAAGAAAGGTTGGTCCTAAATACGTGATGGGGATAATTAGTAAAAAATTTAAAATTAAAATAACTGCATGAATTTCCATGATATTTTTATTCATAAATATTTTATGATTGTTCATTAAATAAAACTAAATTTCATAGAATTTTATATTAATATTGGTCTAATTTTATCAGTAAAATCAGTTAACACTCACATATGAAATTCTATTTGTAATTTAATTTTTTTTAATGCGAGTACTATACATAGTTTTACTCAACAAATTCAATAAAAAACAATCATTGAAATTACGTGTTTTTACTTTAATCCGTACGTTAAATGCTAAAATTAAAATTAAAGTAATGATACTTCCTAACTTGACGCCGAATGTTCAGTTTGTTTTCTTTCTTTATTTATTTTTGAAATAAAAGCTGAAACTGTTCCTCTTAATAATAATCACACCAATATTTATATTTTTATATCGCCATTTCTTATGTTAATGCAAGAATGTTGAAAATTGATGGATTTGAAGAGGTATAACTTTACAAGTAGAATTATTTCTTTGTATAAATAAACTATATAAATAAAAATCAAAGGTAAATGAAATCATGTAACTACTGTCATTCAAAATTGTTTCAATTATAAAACAATAAGTGTAAGTCGAAAGTTATTTCAAAATATTTAATAAAGAATGTTGATCTAGCATAATGGTCTCTCAGCCGATTATTCCACAACTCCGCGACACCATATTACAGTAGAATTTGGCGTCAGGTGGAAAGGCAAGGGTTGTCGGGTGCCTTCAGTCCCTGGTTTACCTGATTTAAGACCTCTTTACTTTTATCCTCACATCTAAGACTTGATGTTCTAAAATCTCAACCGAGTATGATTAGCTAAAAGTACCGGTCAGTTGGTAGTTGAGGTAATACTTCAATCACAGGGTTGCCAGATTAGTTTCTTATAAGGCCAAATTCATGAAATCTGGCCTTAAAATAGCCACTCTAGCAATCAAGCTTTAATGAATTTGGCTTTAAAAAAATCAATCTGACAGCAATGCTTCATCAATACTTAATCGTTTTCGTGATTCAAAATAAAGCGCTTGACATTGATGAAAATAAAACTTTTTAGTACCAAAAAACACCGATAGGTGACGCTTTAATACAAATAACAACACTTAATATACTTTTTAAATATTAAATTATATAAAAATGTAGCATAAATTATGTTCTATATACCCCCTTCATGTCCAACAATTTGCTCTAATCGTAGAATCATATTTTCATCAGGTGGCTGGAGTGAGTCTGCCAGAATATCAAGAACATGGCTCCAAATGATGTCCTTCAGATCTTGTGAAGATGCTGGCATGGTACAGGGAATACTGTCCTTGGAAGAACCCCACTACTAAAAGTCACACTGAGTAGCGTCCGACCAACGAGGAAACCATACTGTTTGAAAATGATGAATGATCATCCGTGCATGTGTGTAATGCTGTCTTACCAATTACTTTACAAGACGATTCATGTGACTGACGTTCAAGTCACTGTTTTAGTAGCTAAATCAGTTCTACAATGCAGTTATAATTAGACTTTCCGTATTAACAGCATTCTTCAGCTGAAAAGGATGAGCCAATTTCCACGAAAATTTCTGTATGGACTGTATACAAGATGATAGGCAGATTTTAAAATGTTTAGTAACAAAATGTCGAGTATGTGGCAATTTCTAGGGTGAATTGAGCTCGAAAAATGATCCAAATTAGTTAAAAATGCCCAATCATTAATGAATGAACGTTAAAATTGCCTGTATATTTCGCATTATCCACTTCTATTGTTAAAATTCATATTTTTCATACAAAACTTCACCTAGCGGACATTTTTTGAACTAATCTCTTTTTTTTCGAAATTCTTTGAACGCATTTCATGTACAGCCTATGTATATACCAAATTTGTTTACAATCCTTTAACCCGATTCAGACCTTATTAATAGAGGAATCTTAGTTATAACCCCCCTGTATATATAAATTATATGAATACGATAGCATAATGCTGTAGAATTTTTTTTGCATTTATTAATGTTATTTTTATGAACAAGCATCCGTTATTTTACACTAAATAAAATTTATTGTATATCGAATCCACTTTCTTAGACCGTCTAAAAGAACTCAAAGTTATTTACATTTTTTCAGGGAACTTTCTATTTTCAGGTCGATACCACCCGGCGCTTGCATAGTGGGTTAAAGTAAATACTTTGCATTTGATAACCAACTTTATTCCCTCTGGACGAGTAGATGTGCATGGCTCTATTGGAGAAAAAGATGCTGATCTCACAAAATTCTTTTCTTGGTATGTATATATGCAAAAGAGTTTACTGTATCCAAATGTGATTAGAAGAGAAGCATGGATGGAACAAAACAAATTTATGTTGAAGAAGTAAGTATGTTTGCTGTAATTGTTTTCTTAATTTTATTTTGCTTTCGCCGAATAAAAATAGAACACTATAATAGAAGCCACTGGTGAGGGTACTCACAGATATTCACTCTTATAAAGAGTGAAGTAAAAAGACACTATGACTTTTCGCTGGCAATTCAAATGAAGTTCATACCAGAAATGTCAGAGTGGCACTGTTTAACTATCGTTTCGTAACTTCCTTTTCATTGGGCTATTTAGATGGCGCTGTTTGTCTGGATCACAGATCATTGAACTTTCGTTCCATAGATCTCTGATCGAGACAATTAACACCATCTAAATCGAGCAATTAAAAGGAGGTCATGAAACATCCCTAACTCCTTTGTATTTTGGACTGATCGATACCCCCTGTAAATGTTAAAATTTTAATGTCGGAGGCAATGTAAATAAAAACTGTACATAACCACGTATTTGCTTCATGAATAATAATGTGAATTCCAGATCTTCAGAAGAAAGTCATTTTAGTTCGTTCAACTATTGCACACAAAATTATAAAAGTAAAGTGGCTTAATGCAATATTCTGTGAGCATCTGGGTTCATGATAAAGGTAACTATTTCGAAAATTGAGATTTTCGCTTGCAGTTTTTTCATACAGTAGAGGTTTTGTATTAACACGGGCTTCTACATCACCTGCATATCATGAAGGGTTTTTCTTAACAACTAGAAATATATTAACTCTTTCACACTCGACATAAATTTAATAGTGAATTGCAAGTGATTTAAGATTAGATTTTTTTTCAACATTCTAAAATACCTCCAGAAATATCCAAACCAAAGTGACAATTTAAGTTCTAATTGATGAAAAAAGTATCGATATTATAATTACAAATTTACAACAAGTATTAAGGTTTAATGTACTCGAACCTTTCACATATTTATTTTCAGGGGCTATTTACATATTCATTTTTTACTTAACTTCCGTATTTCTAATATAACAGTTTTATATATACAGCGCATCCACGTTTAAGCTGACCAGCCTTTATTGTCGGAGTCGTTAGTCCAGATGAATACTTTCAATTACAAAAATAGTCAAAATTAGATGCATAGTGAAGATATTAAAAGTTCGAAAAGAAAAAAAGAAAAAAAGAAGAGAAGAAATACACAATCTAAATGTGTCTACACCCACAAACATGAACATTTAGTGAAATGTTAACCATAAGACTATTATATTAATATTACGAACACAAACATTTCCATATTTGTTCGACGGATATTCACGGAGAAATTTGAGTTTAAATCTTTAATGTTCTCAAATGAAGCACTGTACACAAATGAAAATGGGAAGAGGTTTCATGCCTGTAATTCCCAGAAAAGTTCGAGAGAATTTTTGCCACGTGGCCCTATGTATTGTAGTCCAAGGAAGACATTTCGAGTTCATTGATGCGAATATAAGTAGCAGGATATTTGTTGTTACAACTTGTTTATTTCTATTATATTTATTTGAATAATTCAATTTTTTGTTTATTTGCAGGAAAGCACTGATTACTAGGATATTGATTTAAATTTTTCTACTAAAATTGTACGAACATTTGTAGTTTGTTTTTAGTTACTATGCAAAATATGCTTTTTATCACAATAGCAGTGATTTGGCCAATATACTGTTTTTTGACTTGAAAAACAACACTTTTCTCATGATCATACAAACCTAAAAGATTTCACGTTTTAGCGGGTGTTTTCGGGATTCTAGTGGTTGTGATAATAAATGAATCCCTGTTATGCAGCCTAACTGCTTTTTACCGAAGTTTGCAGTAATTAGTTTTATAAATCAGATTAACTGCTCGTGTCATTATTTATTTGTGCAGCTTTAAACTCGAAAGTGACTATGTGGAAAGTGGGAGAAAAAGTACAGTCTTTTTTAAAGTTTGATTTTAATTTTACTATTTATATTAATTAGAGTGCATTCTTATAAACTACAAGTAAATATTCATTCAGTATTTCATTAGTCATTAATTTGGAATTTAAAATTTCTCTTTAATATTGCATACGCTATTTTTCAGTCTTTTGTAACTCATACACTATTTGTTGAAATTTAATTAAATTCGCATTTTGGGTTTAAAGAATTTATGCTGATTTCATAGATCAAGTGAAAAGATAGGGTCTCTATTGAATTTTGAAACTTGGCTTCAGTTTTAGAAAGTTGATGACCCACTTAGGCAAAATTTTCTAAACGGAATGATGGAACACGCTTATCGACATAAAAGACGTCTTTTCTTTTTCATATGTCAATAAGAACCAAGTAGTTCACTCAAAATTAGTCTTTTTTAGAGATACTTCACCTTTTTTACAAAAATATTTGAGTGTAAAAGAACTGTACACTTTGTTTTTGGGAGAAATTAGCTACAGTCACTTTCATATTACAGCACATAATCCTTTCGCCATATGCACGTAGTACCTATTTCTCATCTCAAGGAAGATTTTTTAAAATGTTATTTGATTTTATTCAAATTGTAGTTTTCGTCCTGAATGCGTTATACATAATGTACTTCAATCATTATTTATGTGCACAAACTTTTGTTGCTTTTGAAGAAACATATGTGGAGCTCAAAATGGAAATTTCTTGAAATGCGTCCTATATAACACTTTACTTTGTAAAAATGTGTCTCAACCATTCAATTTCTGATCACCGAGAAATTTGTACCCAATTAATAAAAAAAAGTGTGTGTGTGTGTGTGTGTGTGTGTGTGTGTAATCTTTACGTGCGGTTCAAGTAAAACTTCTTTGACGTTTACGACACATATCACTGAAATGATTAAACTTAAAATAAATATCATATTATAATTTAATTATATTTATTATTCATGTACTTTACAAAGATTATATAAATATTATATTCATATTATTCATTGGAAATAAGTACTTGAATGTCATCATAATTTTTATGTATGAAATTATAGATTTGTGGTAACTATAGTGTGAAACATAAATTTTACTGTCTAAATTTGCTAATTTTCTTGAAAATACAGCATCTATCGTTGTACCGAAACGCGTTGCTGATTGAAGCCGAGAAGTATTCATAGCTAGATCAAATTTTTCTTTTAAAAAATCAACTAACGGCTGAGATTCTTGAGAGCGAAAATTAACATTAACATCTCCAGTAAGAATCATCGGTAATTCATGATAATTACTTAGAATCCAGGAAGTGTCCCTGTTGTAGTATTATTCTTTAACTGTTTTCTTATACCATTGTTCCGTCTGGAGGTTGGGTTTGAATGGGGGGGGGGGGGAATGCCCATAGTCTAGTATTATACTTTAACTGTGATCTTTAACTGATGTTTTCCTCTATTTGTTGGGTTCGAATGCCGGTAGTGTAATTTTTTTTGTGTGTGTTTTTCTATCAAAGTATTCTTAAGCGTTGATTTCGTCTGCTGGTAGGTTTCGGATTATTATTCTGTATCCGTGTTTTTAAACTGCAGGTTCTGTCTATTGTTTGGGATTGATTGCAGCCAGGGTCCGTTTCTTTGTGGTGTTCCATCCCCGTGTTAAACCGTTGCTTGCTCCGTCTTGAGGTTGGGTTAGAATCCACGGAGTGTCCATTTGTTATTCTTTTATTTTGTTCTTAAACCGTTTGCAGACAGTGTTTGTTTCTTCGTGGTGTTACATACCCGTATTCTTAAACCGTTGTATATATATCATAATATATATATATATATAACATTACACTATATATATCATTATAAATATTGCGTTCACACAAACTACATTCTTCTAAATTTACTAACATTTCTTAAAATACAACTTTTGGGAAAAATAATAACAGATACATAATATTTAGGAGTTTAATGGACACATAAGATACATAATATTTAGGAGTTTAATGGAGTTTAATGGCCTAACGGCCAATGTAACTGGCATTTGACAAATAATAATATCACTTCGCTTCGATACTATTGCCTATAATCATTAAGAAATAGTATTCTAAGACAATTATGTAATTAAAACACATCTGAAGCCAGTAATTACTATATATCACGTTCATAAGTCTATATATTTAATTTTTTTAAGTTCTGCTATTCAACAATCTCCATATACTTCGCCTCGATGGAAATATAAACAACCTGAGATGCGCCGAAGCAGACGATGCGCAGTTACCCAGTGTGCGTAGCGTCATCTGTTTGCAACAACGGCGTTATCCAACTTTCTAAGAGAAGTGTTCCCTCCTATAAATTTACCTTCGTGGGATCGAAGTAAGATCCTTCAACAGTGTTCTTAAACGAAAATTTCTCTCTGCTGTTTATGTTCGTTTGCAGCCACTGTCCCTTTAATTGTGGTGTTCCATCTCCTTGTTCTGTCTGGAAGTCTGGTTAGAATCCAGGAAAAGTGTTCTTAAACTGACGTTTCAATCTACTGCTCCGGTTCGATTGCAGGTAGGTAACATTTCTTTGTGATTTTCCAAAACCATGTATTGTATATTATTCATCTAAAAATAAGAATTATCGAGAACCTCCTGTGAGGTTGGGATTACATGTAAAATATTATGTTGTATGCAGTGTCTTAGCCAAGGGGGGGGGGGGGTCATAACCCCCCCAGTAGGAATTTTTTGCCATACAAAATGTATATTCTTCACTACATTATCACACACTTATACATATATATGAGATGCAGTAGTCGCAATCCCCCCCATAAAAAATTGCTGGCTACGCCCCCGGTTGGATGTATCTTCAAAACGCTTATTGATGTCTCAAAGATACGACTCTTGACTGTTTTTCTCTCCGTTTCTTTCCCTAACAGGCTCCGCGTATTTTTACACGATGAATACGGGGAACAGCGAAAGCAGGTCGAAAAGGTGGGTTTTTTAGTAGTTCTTCTTTTTCGGAGCGCGCTTGTCGTGGAGTATGACATATACGTCACTTAATTTACTGAGCGTTACTTCCGTGAAAAAAAATCTGAGTTACTCCCTAGTCGCTACTAAAGAAGTTTTACTTCAAAAACTCCTCTCATCTCATTAACACAAAATATCGTCTTTTGAACTAGTACAACATTATACAATCAGAAAATTTATGAAACATATCGAAGTAATTCAACGTGCAATGAGAGAACATAACCGTCTCCTCCTGCGGAAGATCTCACAAAAGGATCCAATCTCACCGGCCGTAAACATGCACAATAACATACGTTTCAAGCACTTCAAAAGAGATTTTTGGCGTATTAAAGCGTGGAAACATATTTCGTCTCCTCCCTATAAATTGCAGGCAGCACATATACACATGTAGATTCCCGATCGTTCAAGACAGAAGAAAAAACGGATTTTGTTCCGCATTTAAAAAGAAAAGAAAAAAAAAACTGATAGACCTAAGAAAATACGAGCGGTGCAGAGAACAAAAAGATTGTGACGATCAGATGGTTGCTACAACGTGAGGTCCCCTCTAATCAATTTCTGCTGAAAATGGTTTCACAATACTTTTTTTTTCTTTGTTATACACTTTCATTGCAAATAAATTTTGAAAGACATGCATTATCTCTGTAGCGAATGAATGTTTATAAAAGGTTTATATATTGATATTGTATTAGGGTGTTCATGTAGCAAATCCATGTAAATATTCATACGCATATCAAGTTTTTATTCTGCAATGCATATCAGTATGATCAAGAGTTCAACGGCCATTAAAAATATAAGAACTTTCTAGTTCAAATTCTATAAATAAATTTTACTTGTATGTATGCAGGATTTTTAAAAAGTAAATGAAAATAAATGTAATACTTCCCCATATTTCTCTTAAAACAAAAATGTTAATTGCCTTTCTGGTTTGCTGAAAATTGACTACAATCATGTTCTTACATGCATACTACATGGGAAGTAAGTACGAAGTAGAATTTTTTTTTTTTTTTTTGTATTTTGTGTGGCATTTATTAACCACATGATTTTTGAAAAGGACTCTAAAGCACCACTAGACTTTCGTCTGCTTTTCTTGTAACTGTAGCTTTTTATTTTTTCGTGGCTATCACAAAGCAACAAATGTGGATTTTATTGAAGCAATATGATCGTTTGAATTCCTTTAGTTTTTCCAATTTTTATAAGCGGTATCAATAGGATCGATCATAAAAAAAAACCAATTAACCTTCGAACAATATTTGCAAGTTTTCCCAATTAAGAAATAATACAAAATGTACTAGACATAATGTTTTGTTTCAATAATTATTAATAAATCTATAATTCAACAAGCAAACTTATTTGTTGTTCATAAGTGTTCTAAAATTATACGCTATAGATCGAGAAAAAAGATTCAAACGGGATACATAAAAAAAGAGAAAGGTCATCTCTTTTCATAATTCTTTTCTTTCCACTCTAAGCGTTTGCTACATTCTTTTTTTCATCGTTGAAGCAGATGAAAAGCTTTAATCTTTTTTAGTTTCTTTATACAAAGTCACTGTCCTTGCTATAACAGAATACATTCAGCGTCACAATGTAGGGAAGAAGAAAGAAATGATGATAAATGGTCAAATTTCGTAAATTCGTTTTTTTTTGGGTGTGTATGTGTTAGGCAAATTTATAGTTTTAAAAAATGTATATGAGTGATACATGGCACTTTTTGTATTTAGATGTGGCATTTTTGCACATCTATCAGCTGTAGTAGGTGAAACTCAGTCGATTCGAATACTGATTTCCGTAGGATCAAAATTGTTATTTTGGATTTGTTTAAATGGACGTAGCGAAAAACTCTGATTTGTTATTCTTTCTAAAAAATCATATATGTAGATGTGAGTTTTAAAACTTTTGCAATTTGAAGCTAAAATTTGTGAGAAGATTTTTGGTACCGTAATTTGAAATCTTCACGTATGAAAAAGATAAAAGAACTCATGACAATATATGTAAAAAAGAAGCTGCAGGTTATATGTACAATGACAATTT
Source organism: Cheiracanthium punctorium (assembly GCA_038373885.1). NCBI lineage: Eukaryota > Metazoa > Arthropoda > Arachnida > Araneae > Cheiracanthiidae > Cheiracanthium > Cheiracanthium punctorium. The sequence continues at coordinate 324,249 of JAWZYV010002776.1, forward strand.
TGAAGGCTTTAGAATTGTTGTCATGCACAGGAATATAACTGTCTTGGACAGATGTTTTGATATGAAAGGGAAGGTAAATTAGAGTTTTAGTAGAGCCAATTGTACAGATGTTTTGAGCAGAGAAAAGTATAATCGTTGACATTTAAGTTTATTAAAAAGGCATGTATGATTGTATAGTTAAAATTCTACATATTTTATCAGTATTTTAAATTTTTATCTTTCTTGAAACTATTTTGTTATACTTTCTTTATTCCATAAATTTTAACTGGATTGTTTAATAGTTTTGGTCTGAGCTGCGAATTAGATTTATCATTCACTATTTGAGGGATATTCTTCTTTCATTGAATTATGCTTAAATACTACACAAAAAACGGCATACAAGCCTTCTCCAGACATTTTTCTTAGTAACTACAGTTTCCTTAAAAATCATCTAAATTTTGTAACGATAATAATATCACATTTCCTTAGCACTCGTTGATTTAAATTACTATTTACATTAAAACAGAATATGTCAACCAAAATTACATTTTCTGAACGTAAACTTTGTACAGATAATGGTAAAGGCTTTAAAAATTTATCAAAAGTATAATTCCAGTAATTACGCTTCCATTATTCATTCCATATTTATAAAGTATAATGGCAATAAACATTATAAAACTTGTAATTTATTTTTATAGGTTTTACCGTTCACGCATGGTTTACGTAGAAATTCACCGTTAAAGTATTTGAGGCACGCGGATATTTTTTTTCGAAATTATCAAGAGCTTGTATTTTAAAAGTAGAAATTATTCAGTTGATTATTTGGTTTTTCTGAATAAGTAATGATAAAGAGAGTAATGGGTTGGAATACTTTTTAGTTATTCGTCTAGCGCAGTCTAGAACTAATATGGAAAACTGGCGAGAAAAGAATTTCCAGCGAAGTTTCCAGTTAAAACGAGTTTAATTATTTACAATTTCTGCGTATATATATTGGGTACACACACGCACACGCACACACATATGTGTGTGTGTGAGAGAGAGAGTGCAATGTATTCATCTGGAAAATAAAGTACCTGGTTTTATTAATGATTGTTAGTTAGAGGAGAAAAAAAGTTAATTTGAATGTATAAATGAATAATTATAGAATAATCAAAGTAATTTCTCAGTACATTTTACGAAATTGTGACATTAAGTAGTATAACCCCAGTTTATCATCTCAATTTGAATTTTTACCAAACACTGATTGTCAGAATAATAATTAGATGCGTTATAAAATGTCAGATCTCCGCAATTAACATTTATTTTTTAATGATCGAAAGCAAAGTACAGTACTTAAAAAGCGTCGAGATTATACCCATTTTGTATGCTTATATTACAATAAATAGGGTAATTGCGTAGGATGCTTCAATGCCAATTTTATCTGGAATAGTTCTGAAATTTACAATGAAAAAAAAAATCAGCCCAGAGAAAATGTTTATAGCTTTGTTGTCAGATAAAACTAATTTTGGCTTCGAATGGAAGCGAATGTGGATTGGCTAATTTACATTTCAAATGCGATGCTCATATCTTAAATTTTATTCATAGAAATATAGGGGAAAATTCATTCATTTAAAGGAGTTCTGTTGTGTATACTATTTTGTTTTAAAGATATTAATTATTTAAGTTATAGTAAAATTTTGTCAATTTTCCAAGTAAATGACTCGCGACAATCGTGATTTTCTGCATATTTATTTACTAAAAAATTATTTTATGACAATGCAATTATTTTGTTAAATTCTAGCGAAAGAAGACTTTGTAATGACAGCTATGAGTACAGTAGTTTAACCTATCAGCTTCATCTTCTTTTAGATTAGCTGAATTATAAAAAGAAAGATCTGCAAAATAATCTATTGTTTTTAAATAATTAAAAATAAAATATATTAAAAATGCTTTTAGTTTGTCCATTTTTCTGCGTACATTATGATAAAATGGTTAATGAGCCAGAATGTTTTGGTAGAAACACGTCTGACAGACGTCTAGAACTCCTTTGAACTCCGGGCAAAGGAGAATTTGACGTTTCAGTGTTAATTTAACTGTCTTTGAATCGTAAAATTTTACAGCAAAACACTTCTTTTTGTTTAAATAAATTTGGTGCGTCCGGAATTTCTCGACTTAGAGCTTCGGTAGCACATATGTGAAATGTTGCATGCTATAAGAAGGAAATTATCTTTCATAATTGACATTTCATGTTATTTAGTATTATATTTTTAATTAAATAATTTTTATTAGCAAGTAAACAAAACACAAAAGAAACTCAAACAGAAGTGATCTTCTTTGTTCTTGACATAGCAAAACTTAAATTGTTGTTTTCACCTATATTTATGGTCTAGTGTTTTCTATACTACTCCACGTGTTATTCTTTTTTTTTAACTTTTTTGTTCATACAAATATATTTTTCGAAAGTACGTTATCTAACAGAAACTATTACTTTAATTTCTTCATCGATTTTCCTAAATCGAGCTGAAAAACATAGGTATAGAGTTAGAGGCAAAAGCAATATGATTATCATGCCTATAATATCGAAGTTAAAAGCGTTACGAATTGTAGCCATGACATAACTACACAAGTCGAGCTGAATAGATCCTGAGAAAATGAGGAAAAACTGAATATTACTTAGAAACTTTAATTTGGAAATCAGATTTTTCTAATAGTCACACTTTGATAATTCATAAATGCCTAAGTAATAAAATAGCAAGTATTACAAATAATTTTCTACAATAAAATAATGAAAATGATGTACTTATGTTACTGTGGAACTCATTAGTCTGTTACATTGGTTATAGATACAATACTGTAATTTGGAAAAGATGTAGAATAAAGGCACTGGTTATTGACACTTTAAGGAAACTTTCAATTTATTTTCTTAATAGCTTTCTTATTTATAAAGCAATATTCACGTTTCAATGTTTTTCTTTATATCCAAGATCTGCCCTACCGATTACATTACTTACTTTAGTCAAATTATTAAAAACTTCCATTTTATGAGTAGAAATTCAACAGCAATTTTTTTCCTATATTATTGGCACGAATGAACCAGTTATTAACATTGATAAGAACTAATTATTGAGATTCATATTCAATTGTCGACATTTAAAAAAACAAGATATTGAACCTGTAATAAAATTTTGAACAATGTTATTTTGAATAAAATCAAGTAATATTACAAAAAATAAATGAATTATTAAATTAAATAAAAATTTCAAGATAGGTTGATATATTTTAAACTAAAATTTTACTGTTTTCATCTGTCTGATCTTGTGCTTCTTACTCTACTTGCTTTTCATCATCGCTTGAGATTCCATGTGCTTTCCTTGGTTTCTTGGTTCAGATAGTTTTCTACTTTGTCTGCTTCATTGCTTTTCTCCTTTTAGCTCTCTACTATTTTCAGTAATTTAATCTGCTGTTTAGTCACACAACTCTAAAGTTCGTGATTTTCTGTTCTCTTGTTCTTGTGCTTTCTTATTCATCTTCCTCTTCGGATAATTTTTATTATCCGATGAAGACATACACTAGGCACTATGCTGAGCATGTGTTATGTCTTTTACATCTATGAATTTATTTGGTTCAGATCGAGCTGATTTGTTATTATTAACAGGAAGAACTATGATGTTCTCTTGGGACATGATATGACACAGGTACTGGTTCCTCCAGAGAATTGGAATAAATGTTTTCAGTTGCATAGACACGTACCAATAGATGTCGTTCTACTCGTATATATTGAGAGCATTTATAAACTCCTGGTCACTGAATTCTTCTTCGGAAGTTTCCAAAGGGTCTCCAATAATTGCCTCATGAAACATCTTCTCATGTTTTCTAAATCATGAAAAGAGAGAAATCTTCAATATCTATTCTCCCTGATTAAAATTAAAAAAGCTTTTACATGTAAACCAATGTAAATTTAAAACACACATCATAAGTCTACACATCTGCTGGCCCCCTGATCTGGGGTTTCGTTTGACAGCAGAACACTCCGAGAGCAAAAGATGCTTAAACCAAAAAAAGTGAGTTCTCTCGGAGATTTATCCTGTTATGCTGGTGCTTCTTTGAACGAATTGACAGTTTCTTCACAAAAAAAATCCTTTCTTTCGAATTAGGTTTGAATATTTTGGCAAAATATCTGTAAAAGGTAGAACCAGTCAACCCTCTCATCTTCAGATTCGAACTATCAGGAACGCTTTGGGTGATATCAGGCACCGTTTTGTACTTGATCACAACGGGGATGAATCACTGCAAGCTGTAATAAGTACAGTAAAGCACTCTTTTTCCTCATTATTTACAGTGAAGTGTACATTCCTTGTGCCCTTACGAGCCTATGCATTTTGCACTCAGAATTTAGAGAAAATGCCGTTTTGTCAACACTGAACACCTTTCTTGGATTTTCCAATACTTTAATAAAAGAGTGTTCCTGTAAGTGTTCTTCCTTTTGCTGTAATACTTACAGAGCCAGGCTTTCGACTGATTAGGAAATTACTGATACTTTGTGAACTAAATTAATACCATAATAATAATAATTAATATAATGTAATTAGGGTACCTCCATAATTTCTGACTGCTGTTGCAAGTGGAACACTAGTCTTCACAATACTGAGTGTTGCTAATATTTATCCCCCTTCCCACTTTCCTTTGTTCTTTCAACTGGAACTTTCCTTTTGTTTAGAGCTTGTTGGAGCCATTTTCCTAACATGAAAATGAAAAACAGCCAACTTGATAAAGCCAACCTAAAAGTGGAAAACATCAGCTTGTCGAATTTTAACTTCCATTAATCAGAAAAAGGTAAACAATCGATTTGGGTGGTTATCGATTAACCATCGATTAATACGGCTAATTAAAAAATTACTACCGAATATATCTGAAAATGCAGTCTGTGTTATTCAAATCGAGAACAAATACACATATGCAAACTGTGTTACACAAGTCGAGGGCAAATGCACACATGTACAGTGTTTCTCAATACGAGAACAATTCACAATTATAAGTTTTGTCTAATTCACAGACATGCAGAATATTGTTTTAGTCCTAAATATATACTTATTAATATTTCTCATTACGCCTACCTACTTAGGACAAAAACTAGACTATCTGAACATTTAAGCTGTCAATAATGGGTTCTTAATATTGGAATTATTGACTGTAACGTGAACCTATTATTGACGCACCCCCCCCCCCACCCTGTCAAAAATTGGATCCCGTCTTTATTTTTAAAAGTTGGAAGCATAGTTGTGTTCCAAATAAAAAAACAATCTTAGTAATGTTACTGAGCATATTTATATGAAATTAACAATTATTGACAGGTGCGTCCATAATTAGGTAAATTGACTGTTTTGTAGTACTAATTATTGACGCCCACTGCATGTAGTTGTTTAACTGAAAATTTAAATTTGGGAACAGTATTCTCATTAAGTAGAAGTAGCATCAAAGTAGCCTTAAAAATATGTAAGCAATGAAACATGAAGTTGCATAGTTATTATAAGCGAAATCGAGACTTATCTCTTAAGCAAAACCTTTAGTTGATGAGCCGCGGCAAGACACTGATAAGAGACTCTACGTTCCCGGGAGTTTTGTCAGTCAAATTGACTTGATCACGATGGGAATCTATAGCTGATTCGTTGAGCTTTGTCTAAGTGTTAAGTTTGATTTTCTAAGTGGCCCCAAACGCTTATTTTTTCAACTTTGGAGGAAGAACTGTCAGTATAATTCGGGTAGCGTCAACATTTGGTGTCTTTACCCAATACTTATTTTTATGCAATAATGTCTGGAAATGAAACAAAAAAGAGCCCCTGTGAATAAACGCAGTCTCTATTTTCAAAATAATGTAATACAACAAACAAACCAGTTATTTTCACTCAGCATTATATCATTATTTGTTTTATTTTATTCCTAACCTAATTTGGAATAATGACTTTTAAAATCTTTCTCTTCCATAAATAAGGTCAGGTAAGGGAAAATGGTGTTACAGGGGAAAATGGGGTACATTGAAAGCATACCCCCATTTTTTTCACCATTAAAATTTAGATGTTTCAATATTTTTATTCTATGGAGATATATTTTAACAACATAACAAGTATTTCTAATGAAGTGTTCGGATATTTCAACAAAATTAATGTGTGCAAAACTTCTTGTTTCTGCTCTAAACATACTGCCTGTTAAAAACTGTTATTGAGAAACTTTCTTCTAGATTCCTTTTAATTAGACAATTTATATTTTTATACAGATTACAAGAGAGACTTCAAAAGAACAATTGTATAAAAGAATAAAATTATAATTTCTGTTTTTAATAGTAGCATAGGTGGGGTAAAATAGGAATATGTTTTTTTCTATATGATACTGATATTTCTATATGAATATCAGGTTAACTAAACGAAGCGAAACGATACATTTTTGCGATACACGAGCCAACACTGCGTGATTCTTTTACCACACGAGTACCCTAGCATTATGTGTCTGCATTAATAAAATATTCTATAAATAAATACTCTCAAAACTGTGAGTAATAGATAAGGGTGCTATTTTAGATACTGTTCACGCATAAAATATTTTTTAAATCCAATAGTGTTTTTACTTAAATATAAATTTCTTAACAGGTTTTCTTCCAGATTTGAAACTACTCTAAATGATTCAGTCCCAAATAACTGTGTATATACTGGCAACACAGTGGGGCTAGTATGTATACCGTAAATTTCATGTACGGGATATGTATTGTAAAATATTTTATAGTATATATACTGTAAAAAGTACATATACCGTAAAAGGCGGTTTGAGCTAACAATTTAAAAAAAAACTATATATTGTCTAACTGGGATACATAGCAAAACTTTTATTTTTAACTTTTCTTATTTTGCTAACCCTAGAATCGAAACTTCGACATACTGAGTGAGAGACAGCTGTTCTCCACTAGACGCCACTGGACTTTCTCGCGGTTGATTAAAAGTAGAAGTAAAGGTTATTATAGTCTCAGAATGAGACTCAGATGGGGGAAAAGCTTTTTTTCAAATTTCAAATTTCAAATTCATGACAATGTGTTGTCCATCTATTATCAGCACAGTCAAATTATTGTGTTGACAAGAAATTAATTTTAAATTTTCACAAATGTGTGTTCAACATTTACTCCTAAGCTCTTGACCAATTTTTAAGACATGCTTACAAACAATGAAAAGAAAAAAAAACCAATACATTGGAGGCTAAAAATATATGAAATTGATTTTTCGCTCCCGATTTGAAAAAAAAAAAATTACTAAGCCATTCAAACATTTGTGAATGTGATTCGAAATACCCTTTATGAAAGTAAATTCTTTATCTGAAATTTATTATATGAAATATTTTATATTAAAGTAAATTCTTTCTGAGTTCCATTTCAATCAGAAAATATTTTTAGTTTCGACTTGATGACACCCCCCCCTCACCCGGAACAAAATCTTGACTACGCTACGCCTTATTCATTTTAAATACTGCACATGCGCATAGGAACACTGGCATAAATTAACAGTATGTCTTCACATTAACAAAAAATCGTTTTTTTTTTTTTTACGGTATAAATGCCATTTAGAATAGAAGCACCACACACACAATATTTTTAAAGATCAAATACTGTACAATTACGGTAGTATTACTATAAAAAGTAAATGTCACAAGTACTGTAAAATTTACAGTCCTGATGCTGTAATTTTACAGAGAAAAACATTAAGTGTAGTGCTTCTAAATTATTTATCATATTATGTAAGTGTTTTCTTTATGTTTTCAGTGTTTTTTCTATATTAAATTTAAAATAAACTTACGAAGAGGAAAAAATGTGGAATGCATCAATAATGTATATCTCATTCTTTTATTATATTTTTAATATCAAAGCGAGTGTGCAAACTAGGAATGTGCTTTGTAAAATATTGGATAGTAAGCAATTACTAATGTGTCTCTATACTGTTTTATTATAACGTGCTAAGATCTCAAATCTCCATATCACGCAGCTTAATTACGGAATGTAAATAAACTATTAAAAGACTTTTAAATATCTTTAAATTTTGTCAATCTGAAATCTAGAAACTTAGATTTGTAATTTAATTACTCAATAACCGTATAAGAAAATTTCCTCAGCCCTCTTAAAAAATCTTAACGCAATCTGTAAGGTTCTAGCTGTTGCAGAAGAATGCTGTTTAAAATGTTAAGTTCGCGGTTTATGATGTGAGATTATTTCTAATTATGCACTTTACTTCCGAACTGGTCATCCGTTTTCTTATTTTTTAGTAAACTTTTAGTTTTCCAATGCCGCATTTAAATAGCCAATGCTTTCACTTCATTTGCCAACTCTATAGTTACAGAAATTTCGTCATAAAATGACATACAGACAAGCATTCAAGAATATGAATGCTGAAATGCAACTTATTTATAGATTCTAATATGTATGAGGTTTTTTATAGATTGTAATAAATTAGAATGAAGAAATAACGTATAATAGCACAGATACAAAAATTATAATTTCAGACTGGTTTCGGCATGCATTACATACCATCATCAGTGCTAGAATTCAGTGATTTTCAGTGAGCTAGAATTCAGTACTTTTCGTCGTCAGTGCTAATAACTTATAATATTTATAGTAATGTAATATTCTAGCACTGACTTCGGCATGCAATACTTGCCGAAACCCGTGTGATATTATAATTTTTGTATTGGGGCTGCTATATACGTTCTCTCTTCTTTCTTATTTATTTCCCTCTGCACTAAGCTACATTTTCGCTCTTATTCTTTATAGATTGAGTTTAAACATATTTGCCTATATTTTTAAATCATGTAGCTAGAATTGAGCATTTTTTTCTGATCAAATCAACTATACTAAATCTAACTATAATATAGTATGTATCTTCTTTTTTTCTTATCGTTTGCATGAGTAATATTATAGAAGACATGGAATTATTTTTATTCTGCAGTTTTCATTTATTATCTGTAGTTTTATCTGTAGTTTTAACTTATTTTTTATTGCTAAGACAGAACGGAACTGAAAAAAGCATAAAGAATAAAAAAAATACTTCGTAACCTCAATTATGTAAATCTTAGGTTAGTTACTTCATTCTTTTTCTTCCGTTTCTAATTAATTTAGTATAGCAAAATTATACATATTTAGTCAAACTCTGAAAGAAAATGTGGTTCAATAACGTAAAAGATATTACATAAACTTATAGTATTTATAACTATGTAGTAATCGGGTTGAATTTCTATTCTACATACTAAAAAATGCAACATTTATTAAAAACTCTAGAAAAGATACCTCAAATGTTTAAGATAAAATTTAACATTAAGACAAATTTATTTCAAATTATTAAAAATCATTTCAACAACATGCATGGAATAAAACATAATCTAATATTTTTGAAAATTATCACTACAGAAAAATAATTTTAATATATTTTTTAAAGAAGAAATCTGAAAACCCTTGAATACCAAAAGTGTAATTGATTTCAAAATAAAAAATTCAAAAAGTCATAAAGAAATAACACAGGATTTATATTTTTAATATATATTACAGCGTTAATTTTATCATTCTTACATTTCGAAAGTAAAAACACAATAAGACAGATACCTAATTTAACTTTTAAATAAATCTCGTTTAAATTCATGGTATCGAACAGAACGCTGTATTTGCACTTCAATACTTTCAAATGCGCTGGATTTCCACCTTGCTTCTAGATATTCTAAATTACATTGATTTTTACGGCACTTTACTTTAATATCAGTGCCTCTCTTGCACATTGATTCCCTTTACTTCTTTCGGTGACCTCCACTGCCGCTTCATCGCAACAGATCGAGAGACACTTTCCTTAATGTTTTTCTCCTAACAGTTGCTAAATATTTGATCCTAGCAGTATATTTGAGGTAGTGCGTAATTGTGGAAATAAATATTCTTGACATATCAGTTAGGAAAAATTCTATTGGCTTAAATATTGCAAAAGTGCACGTCTTAGAAAATTTATGTCTGATAGTTAAAGAAACTTAATGTGCAGTGATGATTTTTATTTTTTGGATTATTGCTTGGTAATGACTTTTATTAATAAATGTCCATATCATTTAGAATGTATAAAAGTATTAGTTCTTAGCAAAATTCTTTTTTTGACAATTTTGATTCCTTTATTTTCATAATTGAATAATTTATTTCCGAACCTCCAAATATTTACACTGCTTCCAATTGAAAAGCTACTATTAAAAAAAAGCAGAAAAACTGAAACACAAGGGCATTTTTTCGTGATGAAAAATTATTAAAAAATGCAATTAAAATAATTCTTGAAATTGTTTTTATTTTTGTCGGTTCTTTTCAGCGAATGTTTTTCATTTTTAAAGATTCATTTTCTATTATTATGTGCCTCGTAATTAGTTTGTTAATATATATTTCTAAGAGAAACTGGTTTTGCAACAGGTTCAACAACTTGTGAGCGTTCTTAAATTTAAAAGAAATATATTTTCTATCCTTGAGTTGTGTATAACAAAACTTGAAATTTGCTTATAAATCGTATTTATTTTTATTATTTTGTGCAAAGCTTTATAACAGCACTCAGTCTAAAACAATAAAATTTCACAAAATCCTATACATGTACAAACTCATTTGCATCGGTTAGGAATTAAATTAAATAAACATGCATATATGGGTATTTGAAAGTCATTTTAATTGTTTTAATAATAAAGTTTGCTTCTCGGTTAAAGTATTAAATGTTTGAATGGCCTTTAGTATTTTAAGTTCTTTTTTAAGTTGCGTGTGTGTTTTGTCTTAAACCAATAACAATCTCATAATGTAAAAAATCGTAGAATCCGTAACATAAATGCGTATTTTCCTTCCAGGATATATGAGAAAAGCACGGAAAATACGATAAACGAAATGTTACATTTCGAGAACCTGCGGTGTTATATATAACACGAGAGCCTCTATTAATATCACTACGAGTCAAGGCCATTAATATTTTGCTATGCTTCAATATATATTCTAGTACTGGTCACGGATTAGTGAAATCTACATCGTGGGGAACTTTAAAAAATAGTTTAGTGCTCGTATTTTTAGCACTTCAAAAACATGTTGAAAAGTGTTTATGATTTCGGTTGGTCTCACCATCTGTTCTCGACTGCCGTAAATAAATTTAGATTGCTATGCAATTTCTATGTATTATTCCCATGTATTGTACCATGCACCCCATTGAAAATATTGTATGTAGCGATAATACGTGTTTTATACAGGAGCATCCAAAAGTAATTCAATACATCATGCACTATGGGCAGTCATTATTTAAGTACAAATTTTACAGGGATATTCTGTTCAAAAATCGATATATGCTGTTAAAAACAACAAAATAATGCTATCTTTAAAAAATAATGTAGCGTTTACAATTGGTATTAATGACTTCTTTTAATAGAAATATTTTGTACATCAATCTGAAATATTCATAAAAGTTTAAATTTACCGTAAAAGATATCTTTTTAACCCTATTACTTATAACTACTCAGGGACGTAGCCAGGGGGTGGGGATATCGGGATATATCCCCCCCCCGAAATTTTTGGATTAGTGATGAAATTCCGTCTATTTATATACATATAAGTTCATATCCCCCCCCCGGAAATTTTTTTCTGGCTACGCGCCTGTAAATTACTAGTTTTGTAACTATTTGCATGTTATTTTTATTTTAGTGATCATTAAATCAATCATAAGATGCATCTAACCCCCTCTCCCTTTCAATAGCAAATCATAATAAACTATCACAGTTTAAAAAATAATAAACATAAAATAAGTTCTGGGATATAATAGTAAACTTAAAATAAGCTATGAGGTATATTAATCGGTGTAACACATTAAAAATATTGCCAAAGCTGTCACTTGCACAAAACAATTTAAGGACTACCATGAAACATCCTTCATTATTAAAGTTAGTGAAAAAAAAGGCGGTATGACTGATAAAGTAGTTTATGCCAAATAATCAAACGCTTAATAATAATATAAAAACACTACAAAAATACTCATAATGAAGTCAAATTAAAATTAAAAACTTCGTATTAAAATGAAGGAACAATAATAGAAATCTAATTGGTATTAATCATAAATGTTGTTAAGAACAGTTATTCCATTCTAAGTTGAAAATACTCAGTTTTTGGGTATTTACCCAGGCCTTGGGTAAGTACCCAAAAAATATTTACCTACCCAGTGGGTATTTACCCACCCCACATCACTGATTAAGGTTAATGACAGTTCAGAGACATTAAATAATTTCAAGAGCAATACAATGAGTACTACATAATTGTTTAAAACAGCTTACACTTTATTTAGAAGGTTTAAATAACATTAAATTTTGGAATAAATAAAACTTTGTAAAAGTCACTCATAAAAATGTACATATCACAACGTGAGTCTTCTATTTTCCACCTGAGGAAGGATAAACATTTTTCCTTCGAAGCACATGTAGTAAGGAGAAGAGCATTTTTATGGGTCTTTTTACAAAGTTATTAAAGCAAAGTTACATTTATAGGGATGTGCAGCTTTTTTGAGATTATTTCCAAAATTTCCCCACGTTCGATGACGATAAACCGACAAAATTGGAGAAAAAAAGATTTGTGTTGGAAAGTTATTTATAATCGATATGATTTTGCATGATTTATGTTTCTCATTACTGTCAAAAAGAATAAGTGCATTAAACGTTTTATGCATTGTAATAAATATCAAGATAGAACTAAATTAATTTTTAAAAATACAAAGTGAAGTAATCCTATTTCTACAAACTTGACTTCCCTTAATCATACGAGAGGTGTAAATTAAGTAATGACAACATAGGTATAAAACATTTTTTAATGAAAAGAACAGTTGCATTGCATCCCTTCTATGTAATCGCCAGCAAAGTTTATAATATTTTGCCAAATGTCGGGAAGGCGTTGAAGACCTACCACTTCAACGCCTTGTTGATTGTTGATGTTGATGTCAGAGCAGTGGCGGATCCACGGGGGGGGGCTCTGGGGGCTCGAGCCCCCCCCCCAGAGCTAGAAATACACTATAGATTAAAGAAGTTTTTAAAAAAATTGTAAATTTTCACATGAACTCAAATTTAAAAAAGTAGCACTGTATATAGAGGCGGATCCACGGGGGGGGGGGCTCTGGGGGCTCGAGCCCCCCTCAGAGCTAGAAATACACTATGGATTAAGGAAGTTTTTAAAAAATTGTAAATTTTCACATGAACTGAAATTTTAAAAAGTAGCAATGTATATACAGTTGACTCTCTGTTTAACGACGATCTCTTTCTAAAGACGATATTTCAAAGTCCCAGCAACTCCAACGTAAAAAAAATTCTATTCCAAGACGAGGGCGTTTCTGTTTAACAACGATTTTTTTTTCATCTTACGCTACAGGAACAAGGGAAATTTTTTTAAGAGTGGGGAAAAAAGTATCAGGGAATGTCAAAAGTGCAATTCGCAGGACAATCTCAACTACCTGAGTGTATTCTCAAAGGTATTTTAGAAGCAAAGATAAAATTCTGAAGCAGCGCAAAAATTTAGTTTGGGATCCAAATCCAAACGGCCGAAAAGTCAATGTGGCTGATTGGAAGAGTTTGCCAAGGCACTTCTGTATGGAAATGGTTGCATGAAGCAAGAGCATCCAACATTCTAATTTCTGGGCCCCACCATGGCCGAGTTGATAAGACACTCGATCTAACTATCTGGAGTGTTTCCAGATGGTTTTCTCCAGATTTTACGTGAATACGCGTCAGAACCTGTGAAAAAATCCTCCGACCAAGGCAACCGCCGTAGAATGCAGATGCCTCTACTATAGGCTTGCCACATAACATCACATATCACATAACTCCAATTTCTGGAGGCCCGACGAGTGTCTGAGCTCATAGCACTCGCAACTGGGAGAAGAAAAGTGCCTGGTTCAAACTCAGGGCGCGTCCGTCAATCTCGCTGTTCGGAGTCTTATGCAGTTTTCTCCGAAACTTCTCATAAATACGGATTAAGATCCCTTAGAACCCCCCCCCACACGTAGAGCACCCCGTACTCGGCCTAGATCCCTCATGTAGATAATTGTTCGTGTTACAAAAATAAAATAAAATCAAGCAATTACTGCAGTGCGGTTATTCTGGCAGAAAAATTTGGAATGCAAAATTTTCAGGCTTCGGCTGGTTAGCTAGAAAAATTCATAAAATGGAAGCTGACGCATTTCACATTTGAGAAATCTATGGAAGAAAGAATAACGGGAAGACGAAAAATGAAACAACTGACTCATTTTGATTTTCATGAAGACTAATTTTATTGCATTGCTTGTTTTTACTAGCTTTTTTTAAGGTAACTTAAAATAATTTTTTGTGGATAATAAAATAATATAATGATAATAGGAGTAACATCTTTAAATACGCCAATATAGCAAGAAATATATTCACAGTCCTAAGAATGTAACGTGTAAAGGGTTGGTTTTCGTGCTGTAGGATTACGGCCAATTATCTGCACATGGAATCTAAGCCGATGGGTGGGGTGCACTCCGTGGGGGTCTTTCTAGGGGGCCTAACCCTATTTACTCTAAGTTTCGGAGAAAAGCACGGAAAACTCCGAACAGTTAGGTCGGCGGACGCGAACTGGTTTTGAACCAGGCACCTTCCAAATTGTAAAGGGAAATGTTATTCTTGTGTGTAGGATTAAACGGCTACGGGAAGGTGTACTCGTGTGCCGGAGGACGCGAGGCTGTTTGAGACCCATTCTCGGGGTTGGGCATTAGGCGAGGCGGCTCGGGACTCTGGCTTAGGGCTGTTATTGTGGGATCCTGGCCGGTCTTCACTGGCCTGCAAAGCCCTGGAGCGAGCTAAGAAAATCCTTGGGCCGCTATGACTGTCAGTGGAAGAATCGGTCGAACTGCGGTTACATTATTTTATTGGGTGATTCGATACATCTTTCCTTGGCAGTTGCTGTCACGCGAAAAAGTCGCTGCTGGGCTGCATCAGCCCCCTTTTATTTATTTTTGCGGTCGTGTCACATGATCCATGCAAGTTGCAATTATTGACAGATCCCAAAATCTGGGGAGAGATTTTTCAAGGTTTGTTATGGCTTTTAAGACGCCAGATTGACTGGATGCGGGGACCGTCTACAAAATTACAAAGGAATTGCAAGGGACCGTGTAGTAATTGCAGCTTTTGAAAGCAGATTCCTTTGTTCCAAATGAATTAAAACTGTGTAGTTCTAGAAATGTGGGATTTTAGCGTGCTTCTGATTTATAATGTTATTTATATATATATATATATACATACATATACCAAGAATATTTACACCAATACTTATTCAATCCTTGTGGACTAAACGTAATTTCTCTATTTACAAAATTGATATAGAGCTTTTATTTTTAAACAGGAAAGGCACATTTTATGGACTCGCTATCGCCACAGTGGCTGGAGCAGTGTTCCCAGTTTTATTTGTACAGTGGAACCTGTCTAATGGGACTGCCCTTGGGAAGAACAAAATTGGTCACCTTACAAAGGTGGTAAAGTGTGATGGTAGTAAAGCGAAATTGCATTAAATTTGTCACTATAGACAGACGATCTCTTTACCAAAGTGGTCATTTTAGCAGGTTCCACCATATTTAAATGGACGACGGTACACTGATACGTTAAAAAAAATCTTCCGTTGCTCTCTCCATTTTATAGGGGGACGGAGTTTGCGGTTTAGTGCGGAAATCTTTTATCGGTAAACCCCGAATTGCTATTAAAAAGTCGTAAATTTCGCGACAAGAATGCCCTCTGCAATCACTTTAGACGCAGCAGCAATCATCATCGGCCTTAAGTGATGCTGAAGCATAGACGAACAATCCAACCCTCCGCAATTTGTACAGCTTTCATTCTTTCAACTGCTCTCATAAGTTGTCCACACCACCCAGACGTATGGGTACAAATCCTCATTATAAAAGTAAAACATATTCTAAGATATCAGACAAAAGCGAGTACCTGGCAATGCATAGCTTGTCTGGTTTTAAAAAAGAAAGCTCAAATTGTAAATAGCAGGTAATACTGATAATAGTTGTAAATAGCAATTGAGGTTTGTTTACTACAGTCCTCACTGAAAAGGATTGAAACTGCGGATTGAAATTACTTAAACTGGAAAACTCAATGCCATTCTAAAATGCGAAAATGCATGCTGTGAACACTGTATATTGCACGGTGGCTGTGAAATGGGTTCAATATTGCATTCAGCAGTTGTACTCTGTATACACTAAAATGTTAACGGGTAGGGCCCACGAACAACAAAATGAATAATTGCCGTTGCTCATTAGCCATGTCTTGTCTTCACTACAGGGGCTAAGGCGACATTTTTCGGGCGAAATTTACTACTTTTAATGGCCAGTCGGGATCTACCAACAAAAGATTAATGTGTTGTTAAACTTAAAACACTGTCCCCCAACACAGTAGAGAGAGCAACGGAACATTTTTTTCCCCGTATCAGTCCCGTCGTCCATTGAAACGCATAAAACACGTAGCTTATGAGCAGCGGCCGTAACTTCATCGGTATAGGGCGCACGATAGCTCTGCCCCCCCTCCCCTTTCCGAGTTTTCTTCGATGATTCTTGCAGCAGACAACATACTTATTTAGTTGTGATTACCATGTCTAATTACACATTGGGAGAAAAAGTATTGGGAAATCAATGTATCATTCTAATGAAAAACGGAGCCCCCCCTAGATTATTTCTCTGGATCTGCCCCTGTGTCAGCGCCATTGTTGATTGTTGATGTCAGCAACGGAACGCCCTAGTGCACGGAGCAATGTTGCAACGTCATGGAATCGGCTGCCTCGGAGTGATTTCTTCAACTTCGTAAACAGATCGAAGTTACAAGGAATTATGTCATGTGAGTAGGGGGTGTTCCAAGATTTCCCTCTGCCACCGTTGCAACAGGATGAGGGTATGGGACTATTGTAGGTACCGGGATCTATGCGGCGGAAGTGACGTCATCAAAAGGGGGCGTGGCTAATGACGTCATAGGGGGCGTGGCCGGAAGTGACGTCACGAGTGGAGTTGAGTTGTTTCCCTCCTGCTGTTTGAGTGGTTTTCCTCCTGCTGGTTGAGTGGTTTCCCTCCTGTATGGTTGAGTTGTTTACTTCCTGGATGTGATTGATGTCTGCTATTAGTTTCGTTTTATTTTCGTGAAAGGTTACGAGGGTATTTTTTCACAGGTTGGCAACACTGAATTTCTTTTCACGGAATGGCAACGGGGTTTAGTTTCGGTATGGGACTTCGGCCAGAATTGTACAATTTGCAACTGCTTTTAATTTATTTTAGTTAATTTTAATTAATTAATTTTAGTGCTGTCGTCTGGTATTGAATTTTTAGTGCTGCCATCTAGTGTCATGTTTAGGAACTACCTTTTTAGTTTTGGAATGGGACTTAGAATTTTCTTAGAGCTTACAACTGATTTTAATGAATTATTTAATTAATGAATTTTAGTTAATTATTAGTTAATTAATGTTAGTGCTGCCATCTTTTATTGAATTTTAGAATTAATTTGCAAACTTGGATTTATTTTCAAAAATTATTTTATTTTACACTTGCCGGCAGTGGGATTTGAACCACGTACCAGTGGGTCCGAAGTCCGAAGCCCTATCGACCTGGCTGGTCGGGGCCCGACTTAATATCGCTAAAGATTGAAGTGTTTTTTTTTTTAGTTTCGGAATGTGGACTTGGAAAAATTTTCGCCGATAACATGCGGACTTGTGATTTTTTCTAGAAAGTGGCACGTGGGAACGAGTGTAAAACGAGTTGTAGTTAATTAGTGATTAATTAATTATTGTCACTTTTTCTCGACAGTTATACGTGGAAACGAGTGTGTATTGATTAATTAAATAGCTCAATTAAGACAACTAGTTATTCCTGAGTGTGAATGAAAAACCACGTGACAGTCTTCATTCGCAGAATTAATTAACTGTATTTCATTAATTAATAAGGGCGATTGAATCTGTACGTTACTCGACTTGATACGTTTTCTGCCCCCACGTGCTACCAAAATTGGATTGTACTTGTTTGACTTAATATTATTATTAATGCGATATTGAAATTAATTAATCCAATTAACATCGTTACGTATTAATAATCTGTATTAAGAGTGATAATTAATTAATGTGGTGTATTTACTATCGAATGTAATGCACGTGTTTAATATTCATCGAAAAGAAAATCGCTAAGTCCGAAGTAACCACGTGTTTTCGGTATTGCATCATCATGCTTGCTGTAACGCGTTTCCAACATGACGGTTCGAAACCCCCTCCAGGTGGGTGGATCTGTTGACGTCACTGTCTGCTCAGAGGCGTGGCTACCGACTGCGCTGGCCAATCGCGGAGGGAATTACGTTGGACGGAAGGGTTGAGCTGGTTTTATTTCAAGATTTGGAGTGAATGGCAACAGTGAGAGTGGAAAAAGTTTTACTAAGCTCTTTTGGCAACAGTGTTGATCATTACTTTACAAGTTGGTCTTTGTTGTTGATAGTACGCTTTGCATACCACGTGTTTGCAACCGAGTACTTATTTACTATTTTCAGTGGATTTTAGAAAAGAGCTGCTTTGATATGGATGACTTTCCTGATGATGATTTTTTAGTAAGTATTTCATTATTATTATTATTATTTAATTCTAAGATACATTTATTTATATTTATTGCCAATCTTTCAACTTAACTCATGCATTGCATATCTTATAACTATAGATCGGTATCGATACTGAAAACCTTTGTGCAGTCGAAGAAATGGATGACTTTCCTGGTGATGATTTTAAGGTAATTATTATTTAATGCAAAAGTACGTTTATTTATACTTATTATATATCTTTCTTCTTACACTCATATGTTGTACTTGTTATGGTATAATTATAGATCGAAAACCAGGCTCAAAACTTTTTAGATGGAGAGAGCTGCTTTCATACGGATGACTTTCCTGATGATGATTTTTTAGTAAGTATTTCCTTATTATTATTATTTAATTCTAAAATGCATTTATTTATACTTATTGCCAATCTTTCAACTTAACTCATGCATTACATATCTTATAACTATAGATCGGTATCGATACTGAAAACCTTTGTGCAGTCGAAGAAATGGATGACTTTCCTGATGATGATTTTAAGGTAATTATTATTATTTAATGCGAACGTACGTTTATTTATACTTATTTTTGATCTTTCACTTACACTCATGCTCGTATTTGTTATGGTATAATTATAGATCGATACCCAGTATCAACACTTTTTAGAAGTCGAAGATAAAGAGGTATAGTTATTATTATAAATATTACTGTTATAATTTTTTTTTTTTTTTTTGAAACGTGAATTTTTAATTTTTTTTTTTACTTTTAGCGTTATGGAGAACTGAGCCAGGGTTTTGATGAGGCAACACAGGTGTTTCGTAATTTACCCCTCTATTATCAAGTTGGCTCTGGATTTCAGGTACTATGTACATACATGCATATAGATTTCTTATATTTTATTTACTTCTTCGAATTTATTTATTTATATATTTTTCTAATCGTTGTAGAATCAACCGGGACCTTCAACTAAGGGGCCAGCGTACATAGAAAACTCTGTTGTTGAGTATGATGAGGTACGTATTTTTTATTATTATTAATACTTTTACAATCTACTAACAAATTAAATCCTATAGTCATCTGTGGATAATTTAATTTTATTATTTTTTTTTTTAGTTGGACGGAGCTATTGTACTAGAAGAGGTATCCCGTAGGCGCAATGAAAAGTATAAGGCGGAAGAAATTACATACTGTACAAGAATAGACACAGATCGGCTTCCAAAAAGTGTAACAGAAGCAAGTTTAGCTTCCATTGTAGACTTATTGCGCAAGATGTTCAAAATATTAATTGAACGTAGCACTGAAAGATTAGCCTACCATGATTTGATTAGATTTTATATTACGGCGGACGGACTGGATAAGCCCATTTCAACCCTTTCAATGAAGGTGTCGGACTTAACAGTAGAAAAAGTACTTGCTACTGTAGTGAAATGCCTTCAATCCAAAGATGATATTAATTTAGAATCAGGTTTTGCGACAGATGTTATTACCATCAAACTAGATTGTGGTGCAGGGGGTAGGCGTCTAATTACTAACATATCAGTGGACAGATTGAAAAAAACGTCCGTGATCACGATACCTGTTGATGACCTGGGTTTATGCTGCGCGAAAGCTATTGTTTTCGGATTAGCTCATTTAAATGGTGATAAACGTGCCATAAATGCCCTACGAGATCGACGCCGTCCAGCTTTACTTAACAGGGCTAAACAATTGCATGAAGATGCCGGAGTTCCACTGGGTCCATGTACGTACGAAGAGATAAAAATTTTTGAAATGCACTTAGACGTACAAATTGTCGTAATTTCAACTGAAAATCTGTTGAAGGTGAGTATGTACATTTATATGAAGTTAGCTACTAAAGAAATAATTTTATAGATATTTTAATATCCAATATATATATATATATATATATATGTGCGTGTGTGTGTTATTTTAGGTTTCCTACAAAGGACAAAATAGGTCACAACGCATAAACCTGCTCCTGCATAACGGCCACTTTGACGTGATTACAAGTTTGAAAGGATTCTTTGGTAGCAACTTTTACTGTAATGACTGCGAGAAAAAATACAGTCACATCGGAGAACACGTGTGCCCCTATATGTGTCGGATATGCTGCAACAAGAGCTGCCAACCGGGAGAGCCGAAAAGATGCAACGATTGTGACAGACTTTGTCGATCCGATATTTGTTACGCGTTGCATAAATTAAGACCAGGAAATGCTGAGTTGTCTATCTGCGATCGCGTGAGTACATATATGTGTTTATTTATTAGTAATTATTAATTACTTGCATATTTTTTAAATTTATTTATTTATTCATTTTTGTGTAGATCTACCAGTGTAGGAGTTGCCGTAAAGTTGTTAGCAGAAGAGATTGCCCTAAAGAAAATCATGTTTGTGGCACCAGCAAATGCCCATCTTGTCAAAACTATGTTGTAGCTATTGAGCACAGGTGTTTTTTGAAAGAAGTAGCAGCTAAAACTCCGTCTGACAAGCTCATTTTTTTCGATTTCGAAACGGACCAAGAGTCAGGGGAGCATGTTGTTAATTTTGCTGTTGCACAATATGCAGATGGGGCGGAAAAAATATTTAAGGGTTATGACGCTTGCGATGATTTCTGCACGTGGCTGTTTACTTCATCTCACAAAGGATTTACAGCAATAGCCCATAACATGAAGGGGTAAGTAACTGTATTGTATGCTATTTTAGGACTATAATTTATTGTTGTATGTATTTGTTTGTTTATGTTTTTCATTACGTTATAGGTTCGATGGACAATTTGTGCTGGCCTGGCTTATACAGAAGGGAAATTGCCCCGATGTTATACCCAATGAATCAAAACTGATGTGCATTTCTCTTAAAAGACTAAATATTCGAATAATCGATTCGTTCAACTTCCTGCCTATGGCTTTATCAAAACTTCCAGCTTGCTTTGGTTTGAATGAATTGAAGAAGGGATATTTCCCCCACATGTTCAATACCAAATCGAACCAACATTACGTAGGCCCTTTACCAGACCAAAAGTTTTACTGCCCAGACGATGACGAATTCTGCCCGTTCAGCCTTTATAGAATGGTACAAAATGCACGAAAATGATGTCTTTGATTTTGAACAAGAAATAATGGCGTATTGTAGGTATGTATCTTTTGAAGTGTAAAGAATAAATAAATAAATAAGACGAATTTAATGTATCGTAAATAATTAGAAACCTTGAATTAGTTTACTTTTGTTTTGTTTGATTACAGATCGGACGTTGACATATTACGACGCAGCTGTCTGGAGTTTCGGAAACAGTTTTTAGACATTGCTGATGTGGATCCATTTTGGTAATATATTTTTACCTATAGCATAATCATTTATTTATATTAGAACTAAAACGAGCAAGTGCACTTTTAATGATATACATATGTATTAATTTGTGATATCAAGTGTTTGTTTCTTCTTTTTTTCCAGTTATGTTACTACAGCATCCGCTTGCATGGCAGTGTATAGATCGAAACACATACAAGCAAAGACCATAGCCATGGTGCCCGTTCATGGTTACTTATCTCCGAAAAAGTATAGTGCCGATTCGATTAGGTGGATGGATTTTATCGCTGCAAATGAAAACGTGCATATTCAACATGCTCTAAACGGGCTCGGTGAACAAAAAATAAGTGGCATTTATGTAGATGGTTATTGTAATGCTACTAAAACTGTCTATCAATACCACGTAAGTGTTTAAAGTACTATATTTTAATTATTGTAATACATTTAACATATTATATAAATATATATCATTTAATTTTAATTTTTTTATTAGGGATGTTTTTTTCATGGCTGTAGCGAATGTTACTACGCAGATTCACATAACAGCTTCATGGGGGTCAACATGGGGACTCTAAGAGAGCGAACAGAAATGACCACGTTAAAACTTAGAATCTCAGGCTTACGCGTGATAGAGAAATGGGAACACGAATTTCAGAGAGAAAAAATTCAGAATCCAGAGTTGCAAGCTTTTCTTGCGAATCACAAACTACAAGATCGCCTCGACCCCCGGGATTCATTCTTTGGGGGAAGAACCAATGCCGTCCAATTGTATTACGAAGGAACTGCGAAATACGTAGATTTTACGTCATTATATCCATGGGTAAGTTCTATTTGTTCTTGTAAGTTCTATTTGTCTTTTTATCATTTCAATATTTTTTTTTTAAACTTTATTAAACATTTCTCTTTTTTTTCTTTAAGGTAAACAAATACTGCAAATACCCTGTCGGGCATCCGCAAATAATTACCGAGAAGTTTGATGATATTCGAAATTACTTTGGTATTATAAAATGTAAAGTTTTACCACCTAAAGATTTATACTTACCTGTGTTGCCAGTGAGAATTCATGAAAAATTACTCTTTCCACTATGTATGAAATGCGCCAAAAATATGAGCCAGATATCCTGTAAACATAATGATGCTGAACGAAGCATTATTGGGACGTGGGTTTCGGAAGAAATAAAACAAGCTGTTAAAAAAGGATATATAGTAACAGAGGTGAGAACACTTTTATTTTATTTGTTCATTCATTTATTTATTATAAAATTTTAAAGTAGATATTAACCCGTCCACGCTCTTTTTATATTTCTAGATTTTCGAGGTCTATAATTTTCCAGAAACATCCGTTAATTTATTTAAATCCTACATTGATTTATTTTTAAAAATAAAACAAGAAAGTAGCGGGTGGCCCAGCGAATGTGACAATGAAGAAAAGCGCCAGTTATACATTAGTAATTATGAAAATAAAGAAAATGTACGATTAGATGCTTCCTGCATTGAAAAAAATCCAGGAAGACGACAGGTTGCAAAACTTGCGTTGAACAGTTTTTGGGGACGGTAAGTTTTGCTTTGCTTTATTTATTTTGCATTCAAATTAATGTTAATGTTATTTTATTTATAATTTATGTTTAATGCATTTCCTTATAGTTGGGGAATGAATTGCAATAAAGCGCAAATGGACTACGTTTGTTCAGTGCCACAATTTAATAAATTGATATCAGACACAACTAAAAAGGTATTACTTTTTTTATTTGCATAATCTTATTGTATGGTTACATATATTTTTTTCAGATCGTTAAAGAATGCAGATTTTAATTAATTAGTTTTTTTTCAAACAGATAAAAGATGTCTATTTACCTACGCCTGAAGTAGCTGCTGTGCACTGGGAAAGAGTTAAAAATTTCGTGCCCCAAGATATATCAACCAATGTGTTTGTGGCCGCTTTTACAACAGCATGGGCGCGTCTTAAACTCTATTCCGAAATGGATAAATTGGGGCGAGCAGTACTATACCACGACACAGATTCTATTATTTACGCATCTAATGGTCTTAACGACCCCCCACTGGGAAATTATTTAGGGGAGTTCACGGACGAGCTGAATGGAGAAGTCATCAAAACGTTTGTATCTGGTATGTTGTATTGATCTCTTATATGTTTAAAGTATATAATTAATTAATTGTTTTTATTTATTTATTTATTCATTTATTCATCTCTTCATTTTAGGTGGCCCAAAAAATTATGCCTATTACACCGAAACTGGTAAAACCTGTTGCAAAGTGCGAGGGTTTACATTAAATTTCAGGAATTCGCAGCTTCTCAATTTCGAATCATTAAAGTGCATGGTGTCCGACAAAGACCAAGAAAGCAGCATACTTATTGAAAACCCAACAAAGATTGTTAGAGAAGCGAAGATTAGAAAGGTTGTTACTAAATATGAAAAAAAACTATACCGAGTTATTTATGATAAGAGAATTATTCAAGAGGATTTTTCTACGCTTCCATATGGATACGGTAACTGTTAATAATATTGTTTATTAATTTATTGGAGAAGTAGGCCTACTGGGGATATCCCGCCATTAAAGGGGATAAACGCGCCACCTGCTGTACTTCTGTTGAGTGGTGTGGAAAACAGCAGTTTTTGTGTGCTTTTTTAAAATTTATTTACAGAAATGAAGATGCCGTAGAAATGAGATTGAAACAGAAAAAAAAAGGGTAAGTAAAATGAAAAGACGCAACATTTTGTTAAAATAAAATAATTTTACTTTAATGATAATACAATAATGAAAGTTACAGCATTCTCTATTTATTTATTTATTTACAATTTTCAGAATTACAGATATGAATCTTACAGTGTTAACCATTGCTTTGGAGTTACAATTTTGTCTTTGCCAGTATTTTGCACTTTTCTTTTAGCAACTTTTGGCCTTGCATACATTTTTTTGGCACCTGATAAATAAGTATTTTCCACAAATTCTGGGGGGAAATGTACAGTATTTAGTACGTCTTGAAACTGATCAAAAGCAGCGGGTCGTTTCATTCTGTTTCTTAAGAGAAAATTGATGAGTTCGACAATGTCAGAACCAGGGATGACGCCTTCTTCCAACTTGAGTTCTTTATTTGGAGTCCACGAAATTTTGTTCTGGTCTAAAAATTTTAGTATATT
Source organism: Cheiracanthium punctorium (assembly GCA_038373885.1). Classification (NCBI taxonomy): domain Eukaryota; kingdom Metazoa; phylum Arthropoda; class Arachnida; order Araneae; family Cheiracanthiidae; genus Cheiracanthium; species Cheiracanthium punctorium. The sequence goes on from JAWZYV010002776.1 coordinate 349,284, forward strand.
CTGTGCTGTTTTTTTATGTTTCACAGGAACCGTTTTCAATACATCACCTTCTATATCCAAAATATTTTCTTGAGTAGAATTAGAGGGTATTTCCTCATCAGCACTTTTTTTCACAGGTTTAACTGAGTTGGCATTCGGAAACGTTGCATATTTTTGCAGTGCTTGAATGTATAATTTAGCTTTTTCATTTTCATTCATTTATTCTACTTTTCAGGATGTGTTGAATCTGTGTATCCAATTCGCTCAAATGTTCTTCTTCAAATTGGTGCATACGATCTACTGGTACGAGAGCGTATTTCTTAGCGTGTTCCATGGATAATGGTTGATAAAAGACTGACAGCAGCAGGGATCAGAATGGATAAAAAACCGTCCCCCTTTTGCACGAGAAGACGTCTTTTTTTGAACAAAGGTACTTTCTTATCAGCTAAGCGTCGCAAAGTCCTTTTATAGGGTAACAGTTTATTTTTCTGTCGTTTAGATATAGGTACGTTCCCTTTTAAAAGATTCAAAGCACATTCACAAACACATTTGATGAGACTGTTGGGACATTTACGTAATAAATCCCCTTTACTTTTAGACTTGCCTAAAAGCTTGAGGTGTTCTATGCTTGACATCCTCCTGACGAATGATGACTGACGCATGTACTGTTTTCCTTTATATAGGTCCCATAAGCCGCTGCTTTTGCTAAAGCACAGTGGTGATAATAAGATGTATGATCAGGGAAGTCCAGTGCTACATGTTTGAGTGTTTGAATTTTAGGACACTTCAGAGAATTCAGATCCACAATTTTACGTCCAGACAGCTTTTCGAAAAACTTGGTTTTTTCTAAACCTTTGACATAAATATTAGAATAGGTTGAAAACAAAAAAGTTAAAATATCATTCAGATTAATATAGGGTAGGTTACCACTGTCCCAGGCGAGTCGATGACAATGATGAGTTAACCACGAGAATGTTTTTTTATGTTTTTTCGATAAATATTCCCAAGAAGAGGGAGGAAGAAATGTCCACCGACCATGATAGCCGTGATCGACGTCATAGAAAGCCAATTCTTCCACGATGAAAATGTCGGGTTCCAGCTGGAACCCCTCGAATTCTACTACTGCGGAGGACATGTTACTCGCACCAAACCTGATAAGCAAATGATTATCGCGGCTCATACACATAGTGTTTATCTCTGGGGAATATACCCGTGCGCATGCGCAAACGCTCATCTGTCTCGGGACGCAAGTCGATGAACAGATACCCGTAAGCAGGACTTGTTGCGTCTTGAAAGATTTCTTGAAAACTCTTAGTTTTTCCTGGTAACATTTGTCTCGCCAAATGCATCACTTGGCTTTTGTCTCTGGGATTTTTATATAGAACTAAGTAATGAGAATTTAAATGAACATTACGCATTTGTTTACCCTGCTGAAAAAGATTTTGGGTGATAAAAATGACAGACAGATTTCGGTGATGACTTCCTTTCGTAAAAAGATTGCTTAATCGCAGATCGCCCGCTAATTCAGTCATGAGATCGTCAATAATAATGAGGGCATTTTGCAAAGTATTAAGGTCGAAAGGCAGTCCTTCTTCAAAACGAACACCTTTCATGGAATTAAAAAGTCGCTGATAACTTCCATAACAGTAAACGATATTGGTCGGCATAGGTTCAAACATTTTGTGTTCTATTAGTTTTTTAACAAACACCGTTTTTCCGGACCCTGTTGGTCCGGACAGGAGACAAGTGCTCGGATGTACTAACTTTATGAGTTCCATTCTTGAAAATGAAATTTTTAAAATTTACTTTCGGCTTTTATACTCTTATTTCGAAGACAAAAAAGAAAAAATTATATGTATTCCAAATAATGTACAAACACACACACACACTAAGAAAGAAATGAGACTTTTTATAAAATAAATTATCTTTATTAATGTTTAAAAATCATAGTTACACCATATCGTTTCTTAACAAACTGAAACATTTGAAAATCATTCTTTTTTCCAGCTAGTTGAGACAAAATAAGTGACATACATAGGCCTTGAGACCGTTTTACAATAAAATAAATACAATAATGTCCACATACATTAGATGTCAAACTTTGAAGTTGAACTTGATTCCAGTAAACATGTTGATATTGTTTCACAAACTGTATGATATCTTCACCGTAAGCTTGCGGAGGCATTCCGTAGGAATCGAAGAATTCAAGACTCTTTTCGTCTGGTATAAATATAGCTAGCCAATGAGTACCGCTTTCATGATGTTTGTCAGTATTGACCACCATTGCCGCAGGAAAGTTTTTAATAACAGGTATCTTATCCGAAGGAAAAACGCCGGCATAGTATCTTGAGGAGTAAGGATCCCTCGATAGAATTCTGTCGATTTGTGACGAATTCATCAGTTTCCAAAATCGTACAGGATATTTCGTGCTTTGTTAATTTCTATTAGATTTTCAAATTCGGCATACACTAATAACGAAACGGTTTGTGCCAAGGGGGAGGCAAATTTTATTTCTAATCTTAAATTGCTGTGACGTATTAGGTTTAAATGAGAACCATCGCACAGATCAGGCGAGAAATCAAATCGGAATAGCGAATAACCCTCTGAAAATTCTGATCTTGATAGGTATAAACCTCGGTCTTCCGCATTTGTAAATAAATTCTGGTAAGCTCTAACAAAATGGTTGTTAGAAAAATTAGGTTGCAGAGGGGTATGTGGAGTAGGCTGCCCATCTACATAGGCGCCGATAAAATTAATGTTAAAATGTTTAAACTCAAAAGGCGATTTTTGGTAGTTGCCGTTAAAGGCATCGTTGTCAACACAAGCGATGACGAGACGATTAGGCATTTGTCCGTTAAAGATGTTATCTTGAACAAAGCTCATGTTTCCTGTTGGAACAGAGTAAGTTTTACAAATTACTCGATTGATCGGATATTTTGCGGTCGTTTTTTCTAAACTTTTAGCATGGCCAAGAACAACTCCGGGAGAAACTCTCACTTTTCTCACAAATAGCGAAGCGTACTCTAAGTCGACTTTAAACTCTCCGTCACCAAGCAGGCAAAACTGAGGTTTACTGCGTATGAGTTTAATTTTCATATCTACCATGTTCAGAAGAAGTCTTTGTTGATGAAACATATCCAGATGCAAACGGCCGATCATGTCGACTGTTTTACTGAGCGTGAACATTTCTGCTCGTTTGTTAAATCCTTCATTAGGATTCTTATCAGTCGTATCGTACACGTTCATGCGACCTGCCTTATCTTTGAAGAATAATTCCGACGAGAGCTGTGAAGTTTTAGCATCGTAACCGTGATTGAGTAATGTTTCAATCATGGCTCAATAAGGGTACGTGTTATCACTAGATGAAACGAGTCTTTCGTTTAAACTAATGTCCACTTGCGAAAACATCGAATGCAAAAATAAATTGACGGGTCCCACTTTACTGTCTTTTGCGAGAGGGTTCCCATGCGCTTTCAAAATTTTGACTTTCACATACAGTTGAGTCTGCGATAAACCAAATTTTCTTCTCCGCTTCCTGAAATGTGAAATTCTACAGGGCTTCCAGAGGATACGCTGGAGAGTGGATGAAATTCAACCCATTGACCTTTTTCTATGACTGTTTGAGTAGGCGGCAAGGTGAACAATTCCAATTCAGACTTGGCGCATTCTGGAGAATCTTTTAAAAGAAAAGCCATCACGGACCAAAAATATCTCGTCCTTTCACCTTTCTGACTTTAGAGCGAATGATACTTCTCGGTGTTTTGCGCTTCCTTTTAAACTTTCCGTGACCAATCATCTCGTCGGCTTTTTTCACAGCTTTTCTAGCCAGCGTTTTACCCGCTTCTTTACTTCTTGTTTTCAGAGAAGTTTTCAAATTTTCACCAGACAACACATCATTGGCAACCATTGTTCCTGTTCGTAAAGCTTCTTTTCCTACGGCTTTCGCCCCGCTTTTTAAAAACGGTAAGGCACTGCGAAAAAGCTTGGCAAAAAATCCACCTATTCCATATCCTTTCTGTAAAACTGTTCCTTGATAATAAGGTAAACCATTTCCAGCTTGCGCCGTATAATAATCTTCAAATTTTTTCGTACAACATGTATAAGGCACCAACATCTTGATACTGATTATAAGGCACACACAACAAAAATGACGTTTGTTCAATAGGTATCACCTTTTTATAGAATTTGGCGTAGACGGAAATGCAGCACGAGTATCACTTTCCCTCTTTCGAAAGGTACCAACAGTCCAGAATGCAGCCGTAAATCAATTTGGATCGTCTGAAAATGCTGTCGTATAACAGGTAAGTAGAAAGGACGGGTGTAATGAACGTTGATGACCTCACCGTCTTTTCCTTCTACTTTCACAATTTTTAAGAGAGGTGCATGTATATCACCCACGACTTGAGGTTCTACGAGGTCGCAGTACACGTACATAAAGGGAAAAGCCGCATTAGGATCTGCCACAAAAGGACTCTGGACCACCCCGCTGTAGACACCCGGTTGAAAACCAAGCAGTTCAGCAATTCCTTCGTGAAGTATTACCTTACAACCTTCCTTCGTTTTAATAGTCACTCTTTTCGTGACGGCATGGTAAGAAAATTCAATTTTATTTTTGTGAGAAGACAAAGTCATAGCTTTTAACAAGTCGGGTACAGTTTCATAACATCCAGGGGGAACTCTTCGTCCGTTTTCTTTTCCGTCTCCCAAATCAAAACCGAATAAATTGTTAACGGATGTCACATTGTACCAACTATGAGGATAGATAATATTGACGAGACCTAGTTCCCATTCTCCATTCAAATCAATAGGCAGTGGTAACTGAGTTGTAAACTGAGAAGTACGATTGTTTTCAAAATATTGCATAGAGCTATCGCTGATGAGCGTCACGTAGAAAGACATCTCTGTAAGTGTTCACTAAAGTAATGCTGCGTTCCTATTTATATCCGTTTTACATCGGTTACCCAATCGTTGAACTTTTCTGGATAACCTTGAAATTTGACAAAGTATTCTGTTTTGCCATTGCGCTTTTTCGACCGGATAATACCCAGAATCTGTTATTTTTTGAAGTTCTTCTTTGTAGAATGTGCCTTCTATTATTTCTCCCTTCAAATCTTTTAACTGATACACAACAGGGTTTCGTTTTATAATTTTATGAATAGTAAAAATTTCTCTGGTCCAGTTTTGTTCGTATCCTTTTTCGAAACGCATTTTTGATTTGCTTATGCGGACCGTATCCCCTATTTTAAAATGGGGTTTCAGGGGTTGGCGAGAAGTATTTTCGTAAAGGGTTCGCCATACTTGATCCTGATTGCTTACGGTTACTGAAGCAGGTTCTGTTTTAATACTGCGATGCCATGTGTGATTGTAACTGTGTATCAACTTATCGAGTACATCGATGTAACGTTTTGTATTCATTTCAGTAAAGTACTTGTACATTTTCGTTTTAAGAGTTCGATTAAATCTCTCAACAACTGAGGCTTTAGTAGAATTATGGGTTGTAAAAAAATCAACTTTTTCCTTTCTCAAGAAATTTTGTACAAGTCTGTTCGTGAATTCCGTACCGGCATCTGTCTGTAATGACTGAGGTTTGCGCTCCGAAAATATTTTTTTCAAGGCGTCCACAATCGTTTGAGACTTTTTATCTTTCAGGGCTATTGCGAATGCAAATTTACTTAGAATATCGATACAAGTTAGAATGTACTTGTAATTGTCGTTGAAAGAGGCCAAGGATTGCATGTCGGCTAAATCAGCTTGAAACTGTTCGTTTAAACCTCCAACAATCACTCTATTCCTAGGAAATTTATGTCTCACAGGCTTATGTAAAGTATAAGAATCTTTTGTTCGTAACCATTTTTTAATATCCTTCGATTTAATTTTACCTTTTAAAACACGGTGTAATGTATTTACACCTCCAAAACTTCCGGGTAAATCTGGTTTACTATACAACTTATCGAGTTCCTTTGACATTTTTTTTTAAACTTAATGTTTATCGAGCAAAATAAAAATGAGCCACTTACCTTTACGAAGCTGCTTTATATACCAGCAAACGAGGCATAGCAGAAAAGTTTTATAACCGTACCTGTAGCATAAAAGTTTTCTAACATGTCCTTTAGGCATACCAGTAAAAAAGAGTTTTTGCATCATGTCCATCACGCGAACCTGAAAAGTAAAAGTTTTGTACCAAGTCCATCACGCGAACCTGTAAAATAAAAGTTTTGCTTCTCGGCCCCCCCCCCAAAAAAAATATTTCAACATATTGTAAACAAGAAATACCAAAACTGTAAAAATAAAACACAAGAGTTACATGTACATTGTTTTATTTTAATAATATATATGTAACAAACAAGTATTACAAATCTACATTAGGGTCTTTTGCTATATACATATTTTGCACGTTTACAAACATTCTACTTACATGTATAAGATCAAAAAATTCTTCTTGGTAGAGTAAGTCAAAATCAGTCTTTAAATTTTTTTCAATTAAGTCTTTAGCAAGTTCATGATAATCTAACTCATACACAGCACGATCAAAATAGGTATCTACTGTTTCTGTTCTTTTTTGAATACAGTTATGCAAGAAACTCATCGGATATTTATCCTTGCAAGCATAACAGTCTATAAGTTCTGTAATCTTTCTTTCAATAGCTGTTGTCAAACATATCTCTAAAGATTTCAAAAAATCCGAAAAGCACTGCTGATTAATTTCCGGTTGTAATTCCTTTCCTTCCAGCTCTTTCCTTAAAAAGCTGAATAGAGTATATGAAATCAGTCCATTTTTCACGTAATTTGAAACAGTATCCTTAGAGTGAATGAGTTTAGAAAACTCTGCACAGGTTAGAACAACATGTCCGGGAATAAACTGGAAACTCATATTTTTCTTCTGGAAGAGTCTCTGGAATACGAAGACTCCTTGTCCGTCTTTAACTTGTTTTGATATGCATAAATCTTGTTCAATAATAAAAGTCTTTTGAGGTGCATCACAGCTGCCGATTCTACTCAATTGACTACATAGTGTGTCCCACACACATGGCGATAGGGAGATGCCGCACTTCGTAGCATGGTAGTAACCATTTTCATCACAGTAATGTCTTCTTATATGCACTTTAGTGAGTCCCGCAAATAAATTGGTAGAGATAAAAAATTCCCCTCCAAGATGTATCATGTCCAATGGCAGGTTATCCAATTTAAAAGAAAAACGACCATCAGAGTCCACATGCACATTCTCCGTCAAGTCCGAGGTCTGAACATCTTTAGGAATGTCGTTTGCTGCTTTCTTACAAACATTTCCTTCTGTTGAAAAATGCATTGTACGTTTCATTTTTCTGATGATTAAAACAAAATAATCAATGATAAAACCTCAAGATTCACAAACACTTCTAAGTTAAAAGCTAACGCACCAACACACACCAAAATAAACACGAGCAACTGAGATACACAGGGTGTTGCCAATCTCGAAATGTAAAACTTTTTCCACTCTCACTGTTGCCATTCACTCCAAATCTTAAAATAAAACCAACTCAACCCTTCCGTCTAACGTAATCCCCTCCGCGATTGGCCAGCGCAGTCGGTAGCCACGCCTCCGAGCAGACAGTGACGTCACCAGATCCACCCACCTGGAGGGGGTTTCGAACCGTCATGTTGGAAACGCGTTACAGCAAGCATGATGATGCAATACCGAAAACACGTCGTTACTTCGGACTTAGCGATTTTCTTTTCGATGAATATTAAACACGTGCATTACATTCGATAGTAAATACACCACATTAATTAATTATCACTCTTAATACAGATTATTAATACGTAACCATGTTAATTGGATTAATTAATTTCAATATCGTATTAATAATAATAATAAGTCAAACAAGTACAATCCAATTTTGGTAGCACGTGGGGGCAGAAAACATATCAAGTCGAGTAACGTACAGATTCAATCGCCCTTATTAATTAATGAAATACAGTTAATTAATTCTGCGAATGAAGACTGTCACGTGGTTTTTCATTCACACTCAGGAATAACTAGTTGTCTTAATTAAGCTATTTAATTAATCAATAAACACTCGTTTCCACGTATAACTGTCGAGAAAAAGTGACAATAATTAATTAATCACTAATTAACTACAACTCGTTTTACACTCGTTCCCACGTGCCACTTTCTAGAAAAAATCACAAGTCCGCATGTTATCGGCGAAAATTTTCCAAGTCCGTATTCCAAAACTAAAAAAAAACACTTCAATCTTTAGCTATATAAAGTCGGGCCCCGACCAGCCAGGTCGATAGGGCTTCGGACTTCGGACCCACTGGTACGTGGTTCGAATCCCACTGCCGGCAAGTGTAAAATAAAATAATTTTTGAAAATAAGTCCAAGTTTGCAAATTAATTCTAAAATTCAATAAAAGATGGCAGCACTAACATTAATTAACTAATAATTAACTAAAATTCATTAATTAAATAATTCATTAAAATCAGTTGTAAGCTCTAAGACAATTCTAAGTCCCATTCCAAAACTAAAAAGGTAGTTCCTAAACATGACACTAGATGGCAGCACTAAAAATTCAATACCAGACGACAGCACTAAAATTAATTAATTAAAATTAACTAAAAAAAATTAAAAGCAGTTGCAAATTGTACAATTCTGGCCAAAGATTCTGCCGAAGTCCCATACCGAAACTAAACCCCGTTGCCATTCCGTGAAAAGAAATTCAGTGTTGCCAACCTGTGAAAAAATACCCTCGTAACCTTTCACGAAAATAAAACGAAACTAATAGCAGACATCACATCCAGGAAGTAAACAACTCAACCCTACAGGAGGGAAACCACTCAACCAGCAGGAGGTAAACAACTCAACTCCACTAGTGACGTCACTTCCGGACACGCCCCTTATGACGTCATTAGCCACGCCCCCTTTTGATGACGTCACTTCCGCCGCATAGATCCCGGTAGCTAGTACCGGGGGTCCCGGTAAACCCTGAGTTTGTCCTGCAGACATAGCCCCCCCCTTTTAACCCATCGTGCAATCGTCCTGTGCGGTAAGGCATTTTAGTCACAGACTTCCAGTAATCCTCGATAATATTCTGTTGCATTTTTGCCTAGGGCAACCTCTATTTTAAGCCACGAACTCTAATCACCTTTTGAACACATGCATTAGAGCGATGGAAACGAAACTCATCACTTAAATGCCACGCAACAACTACCCTTCGAACTAGACCGACCGTTTTTTGTACTGTACATATCGACAACAAGGCCACTTCACTGCTATCATTTGCAATTTGCTCATGCCTTTCTTCTGGGAAATTCTAGGTTAAGTTGCCACTATTTAATTTACAGCCCTCGTAAATAAAACCGTTACTTTTTTCTAATTTACAATTTTGATAAATAAAATGTGTTTCAAGAGCAATACAATGTTTAAAACATAAATGTTTAAAACAGCTTACACTTTATTTAGAAAGTTTAAATAACATTTAAATTTTGGAATAAATAAAACTTTGTAAAAATCACTCATAAAAATGTACACATCACAAACTGAGTCTCCGTTGTTTCGCAATAAGTATTTTGGATAATTTGCATGAAAAATCACGTTTTTCATTGTTAAATATCTAAAACTCTCTTTTGATCAATTAACGTGCTGCAAGGTATTTGCATTGTTTTCAAATATTTTCTGTACAAGAATGACATTTCTGTACATTTTTCTGTACATTTTTTCTGTGTTTCATTATCTTGCAAAGATGAAGTTTAGCACCTGTTTAGTACACATATAGGCAACGAATAAGAGGACAGTTGCAATATGATAAATCTACTTGTATTTATTTCTTTAACTCTCAATAAATTATGGAGAACGGAGAGTAATGTCGTTTTTCAAGTAAGTATATCACCTAGCCAAAACTAATGGGCTAGTAATACGAAATTTTGCAATCATATGAGGTTTGTAACGCATGCTCACAATGAGGGGACTTTCTAAAATTCATAAACAACGAGGGGTGGGTGGCCGAAACGTTCTTTTCAGATATTTGATTCAGATGGGGAGAGACCCTCTCTATCTCAAAGAACAGCAGAGATAGCCATTAAATTCCTCATGTAAAATGTAACACAAGTGAATAACAAAAAATAAATTTCAGAATTCTCTTTTTTATTCAAATACCTTTCTTTTCCTTTTCAAATGCCCGGGTCAGCGGCCGACTACAGGCTTTACCACAACGCGACCATTAAATATTGCTCGCTTCATTATAATTGGCAGAAAATGTTACCTGCTACAAGTGGTTCCCTAACTTTTAACCAGTTTCAGATGAGATAACCTGCACCAGGATTGGCACCCCCAGAAGAACTGTTTGAACATTTAAGACATTGGAACCACGAGAGATTTTACTTGCACCAGCTCCCTTTAGCATAAACGGTTCCACATCATTCAACTCAATAGCGGTTGTCATTTGCCGGTAGTGCTTCACTTTCTGTGTTCTGATGGGAACCAAGTCTAACCAAGTGAACCACTGACGAATTTTTCACATATTATTCTTGAAAGAAAAGTGTACTTATATATGAAATTCGTTATTTTAAAATACAACAAATATGAAAACATTGTTTAGTCTACACAGTTTTGACACTGAAAACTTGTTAAAAATTCATTTGTTTGAATTTAATGCAAAACATCGACGTTACTTTACGGTACATCTAATACAAGGTTGAGAATCTTTATCTAAAATAATTTAACGATGTTGAAAAATGTTGCTGAACATATAAGCTCAGTAACATTTTATAAAAATTATTTTAAATGATTTTTTGAAAGGTATAGAAAATTCGCATCGAAAGTTTAAAATAAACATTTGAGTAAAGCGAAAAGAAATACAATATTTGAAGGGTATCTACTAAAATACGTGAAAAGTATTAAGACTTGTTAAGAATTCGAAATAAAAGCTCAAAAAATTCTAAAATTACAGAAATGCTTTCATCGTACGTTTCGCGATTTATTGATCTATAAATGTATTCTTTGAAAATAAAGTGATAGAAGAGTTTGAGGCTTTGTTTAGAGGAAAGGAAAATCAACAGCTGGACATGATTCTTAAGCAAAATGGCGTTATTTGAGGTCGTACTGTATCGATCGAAAAACCCATTAAAGAACAGAATATAGAGATACATGAAAAGAATTCTGTAATTAGGAGTAGAAAATATACCGGATCAAATTCATATGTGATCTGCAAGAACTTTTATTTTTCATTAAATTATATATTTTCAATATTTGATACCAGAAGATAATAACAGAGAGAGAGTTTGTGTTTTTGTGTGTTTGTGTGTCTGTCCATGGTGTATAGTGGAGACGGAGTGGTACAGAACCGGGAAATTTGGCAAATAACTTTTCTAAGGTGAGTAATTTACATCCTCGGAAAGTTCTTTGATATCTGGAAAAAATAGTTGATTTTATAATTCAAGTACTTAGCGAATTTTCGAAAAAGTTATCAATATTTCAAAATTTTGTCTTCCAATTTTTCGCATCATGAAATCCAAACGCTTATGATTTCTAGATATTTACAAATTACTGAATACGAGTCACATTTCGTACCTTCTTTAAAAGAGAAAGATTTTTTTAAAATGTGTGTGTGAGGGGGGGGGGTAATTTTTCGTACATTTTTAGTATGAACGTAAAGTTTTAAATGAACCCTGTCGGAAAACACGCGTGCAGGTTGGATTTCTGTATTACGTAACATAATTTTTCTGCTCAGTAACTATAGGAAAAGGTACGTTAGACTATCGTTTCGTTAAGAAGTAAAAATTAAGTCATTCTCATTTCAGTACGATTGCTGTTGAAAACAATTAATGGTTTGCTATGTGAAATTAAACTTCTGTGGAAATGATACTAAATTACTTAGAATACAATTAAATATTTTTCCCTTTTATGAAATGATCTCTACCTAATTCTGAATCCTTAACTAGGCTATAAGTTCACGTGCTGATGCTTTTCCTGCTTTGAAGAAAGATATCGAAGTTATTTGTTAGTATTGTTGGTATTTTTGAATATTTTTTTTTTCACTTCAAATAAAATATATATATTCGGCAAATAAAATATATATCTATAGCGGTCAATATATATATTCCGCTATTCAAAATTCATCTTTTGTTACTTTGCATGTTTGAAATTAATTATATCGTTATTTCAAATACATGGTGAACACGTACGTTAGAAAGTCATTCATTAATAAGATGAACCCATTTCTTGCAAAAGCTTTCAACTCCTTAATTTTCAATAAATTTAAAGGGGGGAGATATTTAAGTAATATTTGACAGTGCATTTTTTAACACACAACTTTTAGCTTGTCAGCATAAAATAGTAAATTGTTGTACAGTTTAATTAGCATGCTTAAATGACCCCGATAATTAGTTTCAAAATTAAATAAAAAATCTTAAGAACTTGAAAGGAATTAATGAAACAATTGAATGAAGTAAAATTTACCGAACAATATCAAACATGAAAACAACGAATTCCGTTCTAATTCTTTAATTATTTTATGGATTTCTAAAACCGTTTTTCTTTACACTAAAAACAAGTCTCAGTCGATATGATCATTAAATTACCATCTAAATTTGCATATTCTAATTATTAATCTTAACCAAAGAAAGGCATAAAGATATTGACACATTTTTAGTTGAAAGGAGAAATGCATGTACACATTTACACTAAGCATTGACCATTGCACTCCTCTTTTAATCGACTTCTCCAAAGAGTTTTGACATAAACAGGATTAAATCATTGTTTACTCCCAATAAGATGATCCAGACGGCAAGACTCAACGTTGATCCATGGGCATTAACTAATGTCTTAAAACACGTGAATCATGAATATTTAAATAAAAGGTAGCTAAGAAAATTTGTTTAAGCTCATCAATAGTTTGTTCACAGTAAGGCTAAGTAACGTTTAGAAATCTTTTCTACTTATAATTGGGGAGAGGGGGAAGTTATAGATTTTGAAATCGATCATAGCAGTCTTATGATGTCATATCTTCGGTAACCTCCCAGAGTACTTTAGTCTGAGTTCATAATCTTATAAAATAGAATAAAACTATATTCGGCACTAACTTAATTAAAATTATCGTATTTTAATTTCGACTAAAGAAATCGCACGGAAAACAGCAATTTTTTAAAAAGGGATTCTAACTTTTCAGCCGTAAAATACGAGCTAGAGAAACACACGAAATTCAACAAAATGTAATAAAACGAAAACTTTTGTTTTAATTAAACCTGCAAAGTTTAATAATTAAAACATATTTCATAGTTTTCCTCATGATACTAAATATTTAAAGTTTTCACATGAAAAATACTTTTTATAATGTACTCATTAAAATTAAATAAGTTGGCAACATTTATGTCGAAATTTATATGAAACGTTTAAACATAACAGTGAGAAATAAAACTCGTCGGTAAGAAATAAGGTAATTTGGATATTCCACATTTAAAAATTTTTTTTGGTTAGTAGAGACACATTTCAAATGATGAAAAACATGCACCATATTCTTCAATCTTTAGTTAGTCATAAGTCATTATTAATTGCTTTACCAGTATGCGCACGATAGAAAAATTTGACGCTAAATTAACTCATACGAATTATGGAATTTCTCCCCATACGTATGGGAAGAAGCCACCAGTTTACGGTATAAAAAAATCAAAACTTTGGAAAATTACCTGTAAATCTACAAAAACTCTGGAGAAATAAACAAATCTGCAAACTGAGTTTTTCAAAATTATTTAACTAAAATTAATGAGAATATGGGGCCCCATCGCGCGGCTGTCGATCTAACGGTGTAGAGTTTTGGTCGGTTTTCTCGAGATGTAACATTACGCGTTAGAACTCCTTAGGAAGTTTTCCGGCCAGGTCATCCATCATCTTAGGCAAATCACTCATATGTAGTGTTGCTATAACAACACAAACAAACAATAAATAAGGATGCAGTTTTAGATTACCTGAAAAACATTTCATTTAGTACGAATGATCATTATTCCAATCTTTGAGCAACCTCTTCTCGAATTTGATGTACTGAATACAGCCACACTTGATATCTTTTTTGGCTTAAAATATCCTTTACGTACGGCACAAACATAAGTCTGATCTATAATTTAATTATATTTGATACTGGACAAGAAGCTTGATCAGTTTTTCTTTTGGAGTTTCCAGGCATAATCTGTACGATAACAAAATGTGAATTATATTTTTTTTAAATTTTTAATATTTTAAAAAACGCAAGAAGATATGTAGAACTATGATACCTATACATTTTAGAGAATGTAAAATATTGCATCAGGCTGTTAAATATTTTGTTAATTAAAACAGTATAAAATGACAATTGTTATAATGTAACGTTAAACCATACTTTAAACCAACGTTTACACCACAAAACACACGATTATGCTTTGTAGTAATACGAAGTTTAACGTGAAAATGTCCTTGTCAAGAAAATCTGTTATCTAAATATGTATTTCCATTAAAAAAAAAAAGTGTAAATGGCTGTATTTTTAAATACGTGAAATGACGACGAGTAAACATTAAAGCTATTATATGTACATTACTGCATAAATAAAGCATTCACCTTGCATACAGAGCTAATATATATAAATATGCTTCTAAAAGCACTTCTTAACATACGAATCTCTCACAAATCAATTATAGTGCTAAAGCTTAGGTCTAAATAGTGCACTTGGACTCCGCAGTGCTATCATCAGGCTTTATAAAGTGTCACCAACTCAGCAGGCTATGACACACCTTGCAGTGATTGCGCCGAGTTACTGATAAGAAACTACTGTTTACTGGGATCAAGTTTCATCGCAGGGAAGTCATGCATGTATTTTCAGTTGATGGATTATGACCACGCTTTCATACGACCTTCACATATGTGGTTTCAGAGCAAGGAAATAAAGCATATGTTCTTCAACGGTGATTGCACACAAATAGTATCGATAATATGCATTTTAGTCTAGATTAATAATGCTCATTTATATTCTAAAGACGGAAACTCTTTTGATCGAGTCGACTCACTCATTCCACATTTAACTCGAATTTTGTGTTATATTACGAATTAAATCTGGATACGAAAACAGAATTAGAAGTGATGAAATGGCAATTGATTGGACTTTTCTAAAAATCGGTCTTTGTATGGTGATCTTCTAATATATAGAATAAGTTGAGAAAAACAATTGAGTACTGTTGTTATTGCGAACATGTATATCGGATTTGTGGCCTTGGCTCGAAGACCGCTTGTAAATCCCATTCAGAAGGACAACACAAGGAGGAGGTGCCCTCCTTTGGGATCTTTCTAAGGGGTCCTAACCCGTATTTACGCTAAGTTTCGTTGAAAACCACGGAAAACTCCGAACGGTTAGGTCGACGGACGTGCAATGGGCCCCGAACCTGGGACCTTCACACTTCGTCCATCTACCATTTCCAGTGACATAACCACTGTGCCATGGTGAGGCCTCAAATTGAGTTCATGAAATAAATCAAATCGTTTCTCAGAACTTAATGCAAAATTCCCCTTTTTACGATGTACTATTAAATGTACCATTAAAGTAGAGAACAAAATATATTAACAATAAAATATCAAGCTTTGTTTTAATAGACGCTCCAATAAATATATAACATTTTTAGCTTTTACAAAAATATATGAAAGAAAATCCACTGAACAAATTAAATGCATCACTATTTTCAGAAATTTATAACGTGTTAAATCTGAAAATCTCTATCAAGCTATTTAATTGACGTGAGTAAGCTGTATCGAATTCTCTGAGGAGAAAAAAAAATCCTATGGGGGACGCAATAGTGTGATCAAATAAGTTGTAATGTTTCTTTAGTAAACTTCTCTGAAAAGCAGCTCTTCGTTAATAGGTTCATAATTCTCTAAGGATTATTCTTTCTTTTTTCTTTCACTATCTGATAGAAGAGAATATTCTGCTTCAGTTATACTTCAGAAAAAGTATATAGTCTAGCCACATACATAAAACTATCTGTACATTAACACATACAGTAATTGCTTTTCATTGATATATTTAATAGGCTTTAAAAAGAAGTCTTGAAGTTTAAAAGTCATAAAAATCAGTATGCAATTGATCTTTCCTACCAATTTTGGAAGGAAATGATTTTGTGCTAATCATTATATATATATTTAGTTGTTTGTTATGCAATATTTGCGACTATTTTCAACTATGAATACTGTTCCTACAAATAAATTGTAGATAAAAGAAAAGAAATAATCTGGTGTTAATCACACATGGGCACCGATTTTCAATTGCTTAGAGCCTTATGTGCTTTATTTGGTTTCCATACCATATGGAATTAATGCCAAACTATAAAAAATCTATCTATCCTAATCATTAAACATCCATTTCTAGTGCAGAGTTAAGAATCTATATACTATTTCAAATTCAATGCTTTTCATATTGGACAAAATTTGTACTTATAAGTACTTAATGACTTATAAGTACTTATACGAAGTACTTATTTTCGTTCTTTTTTTCCCTTTGTTCAAAATAGATACTTTCGACATGATACATTTATAGTGCAAAAGTGCTAGCTTGTTGCACAAATGTTCCGAGTTCAAAAGTTCTGCACCTATTTTTCTTTTTTGTGTATTTTTTTAAATTCAATATCTTATTTTTTTAGTTAAAGCATCATGTTTAGCATTTTTAATTTACATGTTTCATGACCGAGAGAGCACTAGATGGAGTTTTGGCTGTTGTTTTTTCCCTTTTATTTTCAGGTTTAGTTACTAAGGCGATACGACATTCTCTATTGATTACACCGGTCAAAAAAAAAAAAAAAAAAAAATGGGGGTGGTTTTCTGGTCTCATGCTTAAATTCTGATTCTAGATATTGAAAAACACTTAAATTTTCATTTTTAGTTCTTAAAGTTTGCTTTTGTCTGATTTACGTCGATAAGTATATTTTAATTTTTTTCATAAACGAAAGATGGCAGCACTTTGATTAACCCGAAAGTAAACTGTATTATTATTTGTAACTCTGTAGTATTGCTTGTAGTATTATTTGTAGTATTATTTGCAATATTATTATTTGTTTGTATTGTTATTTGCTCATACGAACATAAAAGAAATACGAAAAATATTCACTATTAGACATTAATTTCTTATTATTTTACATTTATATGTTATTGCTTATCACAAATCTTGAATAAAAAGACTTATATCCAGCAAAAACTTTTCTGATCATAATTTAGAGTGGAATTATAAAAATATGAAAAATTGCTTTAATTTCTAAAAAAGCAAACTTTCATTTAAAACAGCGTTTTTTAACCTGTGGGGCGCGACCGTCAAGGGGGGCGCAGAGCGTTTGCAGGGAGGCGCGAGAAAAACTAAAGAGCAAATAGTGATGCATGTTTTTAAAAAATCATCTTATTTATTTTCATTTTTACTCAAAAATATATCCATTTTCGCTTAAAATCTTCATTCAAACTTTACTGATAACATAATTTTGTAGAAAATTCGACTAAATGTTCATTTTTAAAGATTAAAAAACTGAATGAATGCTGAAAAATGTAAGGGGGGGCGACGTTAAAAAGGTTGAGAACCGCTGATTAAAAAAGAATTATTTTCCTTAGTTTTGGCGTAGGAGAAACTAAAATTTAACATGTAGAAGTCAGACCCAACAATCGTGTTGACCGGTGTTATTTATCCAATTTTTTAATTTTATAAAGTATAACATGGCTTTATATAGCTATATGATTTATTAGACTCAAAATGAAACTGGAATGATTCAATTCTAATATATTATATTACAATTTCAATTCATCAGTAGATCAGTCGGTTTAACTCTTTTCCCATTAGAACACCGAAAGTGAATCAGCAGCACCAGGTTATAGAGGGTGAACTCTCTCAACTGAATCTGCTGTGGTCAGTGTAAATTAAAGGCAGATAGTACAAGTAAAATTTGTCGTGGCTCTAATGTCCTCCATGCTTAAACGATACCTCTAGGTTTTCCAATCTAGGTGTTGTGTTTCTCATCTGTAATTGGCTCAAAATTAAGAAGCCATTCATAGTAGGCAAAATGGTATGCTTATTAAGGGCCCCCATAATGAAGTGACCATCATCTCAAGCCCTCATAGCAATGAAGCCTAAAAAAAACAGCTGATCCGGCCATTAGAAAGAAAAAAAATGCAATTTCGCATTAATGCTCATTTCTTTAAAAGTTATAGTACTGAAAATACATTTATTAATTTGAACTTTTACAGGTATCTTGATATATTTGAATGCTAAGAATATGCTAAGAATGATATGCTAAGAAGCAGAAAAATATGGAATTATTTTCAAGACAATCATAAAATATAACTTTTGCACATTTTTTAACCGATTAAAAAACTCATTTAAACCCATCTCTACTGTTGAATTCTGCAACAATCCCAGATAATTTATAGAAGTTAGAGACAGGAAAGAGACATAAAGATACAGAGTTGTGAATTCGAAATAATTTTTTCTTTGAAAAAGAATAACTGCATAAAAATATCCTTTGAACAGTTTGATCCTTTAAACTCCTTAGCCTGTAACTGAATACAATTAGGTTGCATGTTCCTGTAAAGTATGTTAAATATGCACGCAATGTTTATTGGGGAAATCCCACATTACATCTCCGCAATATTTTTTCTCGAGTGTGGGCACTTTTCATGTAGGCATTCGCCTCTACAGAAGCACGAATTATCGACCATTTTATTATGGATCTCCGGCACTTATATAAATTTCGTGCAATCTAATCATGCTCATGGACTGTGAACGGTCAGCTCAGCAAAACTTTTTCCGACGCTACTTGATAATATTATTAAAAGTTTCCGTCATCGTATGCGTTGCAAATATATCAACAAACATAGTTTAACTTAAGTGAGTCACCCATTTCCACAACTATCTTTGTCATTTTTCGTAATAATTTGTGAAAATTGATCAGCAGCTTTAAATGTCCCTACTTTCCATATAAAAATCAAGATAGAAACTTGGTATGTAAAAATTCCAAAATACGTCAAGACCACAGTACCTACGGTTTCCGTAGTCCATGATGTCCACCACGTAATTAAGGGACGGAAGCTATTTTGGGCTGTTATAACAGCACTATTATGGCATTAAATGATCCCTCGACTGAAGAAACTTCAGTACCGTGTCCTAGGCGTCATGGCAGTCCTTCAGCTGTTCTAAAAATACGTGACTCTCCATTAAATGTTTTAACTTATTTCTGCGTTTATTGTTGGCCATAGTTTTTTAATTATAATTTAAAAATACTCCATTTTATTTTTTGTGACACTTTTTTATTTTAAAAGTTTCATAAAATAAATTATACATACTACATGATTGTAAAATTCATTTTACGTATTTCATTACGTGTTGTTATAATTACTCTTATATCTTTTATTTTGCCAATAAAAAAATAATTTAAACTTATTTTCAAATGAAGGTTCATTTTGCCCTTGGGTTGAGGGTAAAATGCTCCTTTAGACACTTTCGAAAAATTTTATTTTTTTTTATTCCTCTTCGTGCTTTTGAAATATTATTACATATGTGTTTATGATGCAAAATATAGTGTAACATATACTAGTAAATGTCCAAAGTTTTATTTAAGAATATACTATGTTGTTTTATACAAATTTTAACCTTAGGGAAATCATTTTGGGCCACCTTCCCCTACTCTTATGTGTGCTCCAATCTAATAAATTTTGATAGTTTTCATAAATTTTACGAAAAACAATGACCAAAACACAATGTTGCTGATGTAGGTGTTGAAAATCTCTTAGAAGAGTAAAATAGTTTGTGAGTATCACACTTTTTAAAATTCATATTTTTATTTTAAATTTACTAAAATTTCTAAATGCAAAAACAAAGTTTCATTTTGACATTATCTGGCTTCGCCATATTGTGTTTTGTTGCAAGAATAAAAAAGTTTTTCAAAACTGTTACTTCATGTAGCTTTTATTCGATGCTCTTCTTTGCATTTTTACCAACTAAAAATTTCGTAACTAGTTCTAAAACTTTTTATATCCAAGTTTAGTTTTGTATTTTACAAGTAACTTATAAATGTAATATGTTTGACGGTAGTCTAATACGAAATTTTAAAAGTTAAATAAATAAAATGAAAGTACTGGAAAAAATATTTAGCAAATTTTAAAGTTTTTTTAGCCTAATAGCACAGATGATCACAAAACAGTCCCTGTAACGTCACATGGGGTCACACCGTTCACCGAGTTTCACAAAATAGTTACAAGTGACGTGACTGACAAGTGACGTGAGTTCACTGTGTGGTCAC
This sequence comes from Cheiracanthium punctorium, assembly GCA_038373885.1. Taxonomy (NCBI): domain Eukaryota; kingdom Metazoa; phylum Arthropoda; class Arachnida; order Araneae; family Cheiracanthiidae; genus Cheiracanthium; species Cheiracanthium punctorium. The sequence continues at coordinate 369,526 of JAWZYV010002776.1, forward strand.
TGTGAAGTCACGTCATTAGTGCATTTTTTGAGACTGGTCACCAAGTGACGTCACTGTGGATTCATAATATGACTGCTAATTCTTGTGACTCTAAAGTGACGTTACGATGACCGTATTTGTGACTTTTAAATCTGACTCGATTGTTACGCATTTTAACTTGCAACTTCCGTGATAACGAGAAAATATGATGAAATCTTGTTTTAGAAAAATTTTGAAGATTATAAATTACTGAATTTTTATAAATTTGAAAATACAGTTGTAAGTGTAATGTATTGAACCTAGTAGAAATATCACACTTTATAAGATTATTTTTAACATCAAAAAGTGTTGAAGTAATTATGACCCCTTTTTTACGAATAAATTGAAAAAAAAATCTGACTTTTGAATGAAAAAAAAAGATTTGAATAAGACAAGGAGAGAATTTCACAAAATTTAATGTATATCGTAGGGTAATTGCTGGAGAGATGGACCACGTTTTTTCTTGGTTCTCTAAAAGCCATATATTTATATATACATTTTACTTTTCACAGTATATACATATATTGTATGATATTTCTTACAAAATTCCTTATGCAGAAGATCATACATGTAGAGGATTTTTTTTTATGATTTTTAAAAATATTTACTATCTGGTCCTCTCAGCCGGGCTACTCCGGATGAGATGGACTATATGAATGGGAAAGAGGAACCACCATAAAATAATGAAAAAGTTGTGCATGTATTAAATTTATAAACGTTTATTTTCATTAGATGAAAATTAAAATTAGCTAACTTGTTATCAAATTAATTTTAAATAATTTATTAAGTTTACATGTGACATTTAATATATATGAAATTGTTCTTATGAAATTTGTTTTTATGTGCTTTGACTTAAGATTGACACAAAACCTGGTCCATCTCTCTCGCCTAGGCGTGGTCCATCTCTACCGATCGTCCGGGTGACAAGTACAGCTCACCCTGACTCTACATTGTGGATTTCACGTTGCCATTTTAGGTTATTTGGAAGCCTACAGGTTCCCCGAGATTACATCATCACAAAACTAAATAGATCACATATAAAATAGAATTTTTAATTTTAGGATTACAACCATATGCAAAAATTATTTGACTGAGCAACAGAAACAATGATAATCAGCGGAAAAATTACTGTGTACTTTGAGTAGCAAATAGTAGCACACCTTACAAAATCTCTTTAAGTGTCTCACTGAGATAGTTGCGCCATATACAGAGAGGTGCATTTTATAAATATTTGGGTGGTCCATCTATCACGAAATTACCCTAACGGTATGTAAATTATTGAAATTTATGAATTTGAAAATGTATCTCAAAGTAATGTATATAACCTAGAATATCTTCGAGAAATTACTGGCATTTATGCATAGTAAATGCATAAATAAGAACACTTGGAATCCTAGACAATAATATTTAAAAAAAGAATGATTTCTAAAAATTTAATTTATGTCTCAATTTAATAATAAATGTAATTTTCATGAAATTATAAAGTACACCACTAAAATTTCGCTTTTCAAAACTAATTTTTTTCAGTCTGATAACTTTTTTGGCGGAAAGGCGCAAGGCTGTGCTGCGGAACGCTAGTGCTTTCTACTACCAACCTTTTGATCTGGGTTTGTACCTCTCGGCATGAACCGTAATACCTGGACAGATGCCAGCACCACTTTTTTTCTTCTTCTATTAGTCTCACATTCTTTTAACCTACCGTATCAGTATGTGGTCTCCTTGTAACTACATCATAATATCGCAAGGTGATCGTCACAAGAGTAGGATATATCGATCTTTGATTACAGATGCCAGCACTACTGTTCTTTTCTTCTATTTGTCTCACATTCTTTTCTCCTACCTTATCAGTATGTGGTCTCCTTGTAACTACATTATAATGTCACAAAAGTAGGAAATATCGATCTTAGAGTGACTACGCATCGACATTGCAGTGACTGTCCCTAATCGGATTGTGATTATTACTTGAGGGTCATTCGGGGATCCCCGTGCTATCAGGGTGTATGTTTTTCAGTGATGTGACTTTTAAATCGAAATTAAAACGATATTTTGGTATGTCAGAATGTAAGAATATCGTACGCTTGGGCGATAAAACACGATTTAATAAAATTATTTTATTTGGGATGATGATCTAAATATAAAAATATACTGTTCAAGAAGAAAATTTATAAACTTGACTACATGTTATGACGCTACCAAAGGGTTCACTTTTGATCAGTGGACTAAATATGTCAGTTCGGTATTCGAATCTAGAAATTCACTAACTCTGTAAACTCCTATATGTTACGTTGAATGACAGATTTGAATTCTAATTGGTAGTTTGATAGGATATATTCCTTTCGAATGACTGTAGGATATTCCACAATTATTAGCAAATCTACAAATATTCATACGGGATAAAGTATGCTGATGTGTTGCAGACGTTCCTGACAGAACACGATGAAAAGGTGTTATACAATTTCAACATTAATCAGTTTGAAGGCTACTTAAACTGTTTGATTATTTAGAAAACAATAAAAAGGTGGAGCAAGAATATTGTAATTTTAATATTCAAAGAAATATGCTTCTGATGAAGTTGTAAAATAAAATATGTATTGGCAACTTTTAATGAAAAGATCCCTTTTATATAATAAAATGTACAGTAACATCCCTATCGTGTATATTTTAAAGGTACATTTAAATCAAAGTTAACAATTCTGAAGTTTTATTAAAATTTATATACAATAAGTATGTACTATAAGTATGATTGCTTAATGCTGTTTAAAAAAGAAATAAAAAAGAAATTAAATTTGTGTTTCAAAACACACCATTAATTGGATACACTAGTACTCTCAGAAAAAGTTAACTGTTTCTGAAAATGAAATGCTACTCAAGCATAATAAATTCCAAGCGATGCACCCTTATCTCATCTTTTTATAGAATTCCATCGACATCCAAAAAACACTGCAGAAATCACAAAACTGCATCGAATTCCATTCTTTGCGCTTAAATAAAGCAGTCACGTCTAAGAAATTCCTTAACATAACTGGGTACATTCCCTAACAATAAAAAATAAAAACAAGGAAAGAGAAAGGAATGACATGAAATAAATGATTATAACGGAACTATACCCTAAACAGGAGTTATCATCATGTATCCTAGAGTACTTGTTTGAACACTGCCCCAGAAAGTGACTAGGCAATAAGTCTTTTTACTACATATCCAATAACAATACTCATTTCTCCCTCCTCTATGTGTCTTTTTATTCAGAGTGAATGCCTTGGACGTCATTAACTCTCATATTTAACACCCTTTCATGGCATTTTCTTTTGTTCATATGTTTTCCAGTGTACAACATTCATATTATTCTGACACATTGTGAGAGCTTTAAATCGGAAGAATGTATTTAAATTTCAAAAATATATATGTTTCAAAATTATTGTGATTCTGAACTGCATTGATAGAAAGTACTCTGCAAATATATAGTTACATGTAATTATACACGGTTAGAACAAATAAATGACGAGATAATTTAAATATTTTTAAAGGGTGTCTCAACAAAGTCTCTTTAAAACTTCAAAAACTCATTAAAAATCTTTTAATGAAAATGAAAATGAAACATTATATACACTCATGTCCATAAATTAAGGATAATGAAGTTCAGGCAAAGAAAGAGAAAGAAGCAAAACAAATTTGACTTATTTGTAAAGTCTATTTATTAAACAAAAAGTAAAAAGCAAAAAAGATGCTATATGTTTGACATAATTAATAAAAATTGCAAGTTTTACTCCCTTGACCAAATTTCAAAAAAGAACCTATTTACAAAAAACAGTATAACATGGTTAGTAGGATGGTTAATACGGAGTATGTCTCCCGGACGATGCAATACAGGCCTGACAACGCCTAGGCATGCTGAGTATCAAATGATCAATCTGATCTTGGGGAATATTACACCACTCATCAAGCAATGCACTCCGAAGTTCCGGTAGACAGTGGGAGGGGGTTGACGGGCTGCAATTCGTCGGCCAAGCATATCCCACACATGCTCTATTGGATTCAAGTCCGGTGAGTATGCTGGCCAATGCATACGGGTGATATCCTCCGATTGAAGGCATTCGTCTACAATGTTTGCACGGTGAGGACGGGCGTTGCCATCCATAAACACAAATTCAGCACCCATGGCGCCCCGAAACAAACGTACATGTTGTTCCAGAATGACATCCCGATAGATGTGGCCTGTCATCGTTACACTCTGAACATGCAGGTCAGTTCTGGAACCAAGAATAATTCCTCCCCAAACGAGCCATCCTGCACCACCGTAACCGTGTCTTTCAATGGTGTTCTCTTGGTGGTAACGGGTACCTGGCGCTCTCCAGATGAATGTCCGGCGAGAATCAGACTCCAAACTAAACCTGGACTCGTCGGAAAACATCACACAAGACCACTGTTGCGGTGTCCACAATGCATGCTCTCTACTTCAGGTTAATCGCAGGCGACAGTGAGTTGCGGTAAGTGGAACACATCTGACAGGCCTACGAGCATATAGACCAATGTGCCCTAAGCGTCTGTACACGGTCTGCCTTGAAACTGTCGTACCGGTAGCTGAAGAGAGCTGACGAGACAGGTCTGATGCTGTACTACGTCTGTTTCTTTTGGCAGTAACTGCAAAATAGCGGTCCTCATTCGGCGTTGTAACTCGGGGGCGACCTGTGCTGTAACGTCTACTCACATTACCATCATCTTGGAATCGTTGCCAAAGCCTGGAGATGACACTCTGGGCGATTCCAAGTTCCTCGGATACTTCCAGCTGGGTACGTCCACATTCCAGTCGTCCGATAATTCTGCCACGTAAAACATCATCCAAATGCCTCCTTTGTGCCATAACTATGCGGTTTTTGCACTGAAAGGCTTTCACAGCGCTTGTGAACAATTTTACTTCTTTGCCACCATTCCTTACATACCCCTCTCTTACACTCTCGTCATTGTGACGTACCATCCACGCCATCTGGTGGTTTCCTGTAATTTGCATATTCTTCTTCAAGATGTGATCATTCCACAGGTGAAATTTTTATTTTAGAGATCAATTTCTGTGTGATTCTGAATTATCCTTAATTTATGGACATGAGTGTATATACGCAGTTACTGTTAAAGTTTTTATTAGTTATTATTTTGTATAAATCAAAGAATATTTTGAACTACAGAGGACCAAAATATTGATTTCCTGGCAACCTGTTTCACCTGCTATTACAATTCTGGATTTCTTTTTGTTGGGGGTAAGTTAAAGATTGTGGTGTGTTTTGGTCAGAGACAAACAAAAGTGCAGTTTGTCTCTGACCAAAAATAGAAGATCATAGATGCCATATGCACCACCGATAGCACTTTGCTGCAGAGAACGTACTTGGAAAACAAGTAATGCCTTGATGTGCTTCGTGCAGCTAATGTAGAAGTATAGAAGTTTATTAATTGCAGTAAAAAATAATACGGACATCTAAACATAATTTTACAAACTTTATCTGCTAAGCATTCTGTTTAATAAACGATTGTAATTGTAAATCGATTTTGTGGACATCCTGTATTTTCGAAACTATTACACGTATCACAGTAAGTGTTACATGATAGTAAGGAAAATGCACCAAGTGTTTTTTACGGTCACAATTGCTTTATGTGAGACCCTTTTGTTTCACTACATATATGTAATCTGTTATAAAGTTCATTAAACACGTATTGTAGTATCACACTGTAGGGGGTTTCTAATGCTACACAATTGCATTCTTTAGTTTTTCCGATGTTCTCGGCATCGGCGTTTCATAAACAGCTTTTGTGCGGTGTTAGGGACGATCCTTAGTATGGTACTACAAAATGCTTGGAATTAACTAATGCAAATTACGTATTTACCGTGTAGCAAAAGGGTCACACATCAGAGATTAGTAACTTCAAAATGAAGAAAAGGTATTTTTTTTAAATTTCGTGTATCGCTTATTGTAATACGTGCAATAGTTTCAAAAATATAAATATTTAAAATAAGAGCATTCATTTATGCTAACATTGCATGCTTAATCACGAATGTTTTATTTCGATTTCTTATAATTAAGCTTTGTTAAAGAGATCATAAACATTAATAATGATAAAATTGTATTTTGGTGTATTTTTAGAGTGACACATTAATATTTTAAATAAACTTGCATGTAGTTTACTTTGTTATAAATGAAATGCATGTAACGAACACTGAGTTACTGTACTTAAAAAAGAACCTTTTGAAATTTGTATGGGATACTGTCACGTTTTATTCATTGAACAGAAGTAAATGTTTGAAGCCATACTTCAGATTTAAAAATTTGTGACTGAAGCTGGCGATATTATTAATAATAATTAATTATATTTGCTGTGCATTTATAAAAGGGATGACCTGATAAAACGAGAAATGTGGCACAGTGAATTGAAAAAATGAGGCTGGTTTCGAAAAAAAAATGAAGTAAAAAAAAATTATATTGTTTGAATAAATATTAAATCGTTTGAATAGATGTAAAGATAGTTTACTTACAAATGTGAGCTACACTCCTTTTATGAAGAAGAGAAAAGTTGTGTGCCCCCACCTCTTCTCCAAAAATAATGTAGAAAGAATAAAATGATTCCATCTAATACAAGGCGTATCCCAATTCCCTCCCGTGTTTGTAACGCTTATAGAAATATATATTACCAATACAGCAACAAAGTTTACTTTATTGTAGAAAGAAACGTTACAAGTTTTAATTCACATAAGTCCAATATGTGAACCTTTCGTGACGGCAATGGATTAATGCAATTTTCCCGGGGGTGGGGGTGGAGTGAGGGCAGTTAATTTCTTGGTGGGAGCGGTTAAATAAAGGATTGACATATACATCCATTTTACGGAAGTAAAATAGGATATTTTACATTAATGTCTTTTTTCTCAATTGGGGAGTTCGCCCCTGTGACCCCTCCTATGATCTGTCCTTGTTTCGTCATGCCGAGGATTCGACAAAATAACTGCCCTACCTCCACCTCTACCCCCAACAAAATTGCATTAATCCGTCGTTGACACGAAAGTTTCACATATTGGGCTATTGTAAAATAAAACCTGTAACATTTCTTTCTCCAATAAAGTGAACTTTGTTTCTGTATTGGTAATATATATTTTTATCAGCCTTTAAAGCCCGGGAGGGAAGTGTGATACACCCTGTATTATATTACTAGTATTAATTACTTCTTTCAGTATAGTTATTGGTTATAAAAGGTTTGGTAATGAAAATATTTGTCAATGTCATTCTCTTAAACAAAAGTAGGATGTTCGCAAATGATGACGTCTAGTAATACATTATTTTTATTAGTTTCTTTATTCAGCGTAGTTATTGATTACAATTTTCTTTAAAAAATTTGGTCATGAAAGAATTTAATAATGTCATTAACTTAGCCAATAATTGGTACTCTTTCAGAACCGAAACTGTGTTCTAAATATTTCCATCCAAAAATAGTCGAAGAGTTTCAGCTAAAAACTCATTTTTTAATCCTTAGCTCTCTTTATCTACATCTTGTTTTAAAATGTCAAAGCAGATTTGTACTCGAATGGGTCAGACACCTGATACTTTTATGTTTTGTTGAAATAATACCTGCTTTACTATAAATCATCTTTACAAAATCGAGAATCGCAGTAAGTCTTTTGCCCAAAATATTCCTCATACATATTGGCGGGAGAGGTGTAAATCACAAGAGGATTTTTCACAGCATTAAATGGCTGTTATTTAATAGACAAGCTATTTTTTTCATCAGAGTCATCCAGGGAACTACATATTTGTTCAAAAACATTGTCCATCTTCTTTATACTACTCTTTTTTTCTATTTATTTTTCTAAGTGACCCTTTTACCGAATAGGTTTAATTTCATTCTACAAGTTTTCATCAGCATTTCTCTTATTACCAGGTCATGAATTACTTCTTTGAAAAATTAAAAATACAGTTACTGTCATTTATTGCCATTCATGTTTTTGCAGTTTTTTGAGACGTTAACTCGAAGTTAAAAGGCTTTCTTGAATTTCTAAGCTACAATATAATGAGTTCTAAAACAATTTTCATGAAACAATGAAAATTTACGGGAAGGTTTTTTCAAATCATAGAACAGAATGAGAGAGTGCCCTAAAAAATGCAAAAGCTTATTTTTTAATAATCATTCTATGCTATCAAGAAATGCTTAAATAGTGTCTATCAATATTGAATTATAGTTATGCATGTTGATTACTAACTAATTAGTAAAATACAGGTCATTTAGATATCTGGATTACAGTGAACATTTTCTATGTTATATACATAAATTTTTTTAAAAAGTTCTGAAGTTTTAACATTTCTCTCTTAATAATAATTATTTTCTATAGTTTTACGTTCGTTGAAAATGACTTTGAAAGAATAAATAGCATAGTGAATATTTCCCAAAAATATTTAATATTATTAACAATTTTAAATTACGAAGGAATAAAGAAAACAGATATTTGAAATTTATAAATTAATTAGATAATATGACTTTAAAAAATCCATGTATAATTATTTGCACAAATTAAACCCTAAAGACTGATCCCGGAAACCAACGTCATTTCCGGTAGTCTGACGTCATCAGAGCATCATCGATCAAGAGGACAAGCCATTTTCTGCAAAATGATAAACGACAAGTCAATGTGTCGTACACTTTACACACGCCATTAGGGTTAACGCCTGACACACTGACGGCTGGACTTCAGGTCTTATCGGGAAATGTTATTTTTCCGTTAGGGAAAACTGAAATGGGGTATTGGCTGCTATATTTGGCGTAGTTATCTGCGTCATTACTAGACATCCATTTTAAATAATGTGCATGCAGATACTCATATCTATTCTGTAACGAAATAGAGTGAAATTCATCTCGATATATGTATTTTTATTATTATTTTATCGATCGCCCCTCACAACACGTTTATTTAACATCATTGAGGTTTCAGCAGATAACACTCGGTCTGTCGGATATCGGATACTTGACATCTTGCAGAGCGGGAAACACATGCATTGATTAAAATTGGTATTAAAAAAAATATGGTATACAGTAGTAAAATCAATTTTCTCTCATTTACGTGATTCAGCAGCGTTTCAATTAACAGAACTGCAATTAATTAAAAGAACTTCAAAAGTTTCATAATGGAAATATACTTTTTTTTCAAATTTTATTACGAAAAACATCGACAAGTACCATCATTAAAAAAATAGAATGCGCTGAAATAATTTCCGAAGCATGTAATATCGATAGTTTCCATGAAGATCTCTTATAAAAATTCAAACAAATAAATTTTTATCATTTAATGAAAACGGTTTCACAAGGTCTTCAAAAAAGGTATTCATTTCTGTGATTTTCTAAACATGTGAATTAATGTTTGCATGCTCACAAATGGTACTTAGATATATAAAAAAATGACTGACGAAAGGCAGTTATTTTGTAATATTGTCGAAGAAAGTTAAAGATAATATCTATTAATTAAATACTGCTAATATTCATGTAAACTGAATTTAATTTTCAGAATAAGCGATTATGAGGTAAAAGTAATGTATGGAAAAAGCACTATGAGTTCTTGTACGGGGTGGTGCAAATAAAAGTGAGCCGGGCGAGTGGATACGATCGAACGCGAATGATTGACGTAAATGTTAGCAGAGGTCAGTCTGGTCTCGGGACTAGCTGTCCACCTAAGCACGCCATGATTATGAATTCATAGGGCTCCGGGACTTTAGACATTTCGTTCCCCCCGCTAGAAAGTACAACGATAAATTAACAAAATTATCTAAAATCATGTTCAGTTGATTCCTCTTAACTGGACAACATTCGGATAGGATCAGTGTTGTCCTAAAAACCGGTTGGTCTGATTACCCAAAAAATGCTCTAACATTTCAAGAATGGACATGCTATTCATGTTAAAATGTCATTATGAACTGTACTGCACAACACAAGTATCTGACAAACACACATCACTGTATTACATGAACTTTAATCATTGAAAACTAAATCTGCAAAATTTTTACAACAATGAACTCGATATTCATCATAATAAAAATAATTATAACCAGCTATTATATACCAGATACATCATCACGTCAAAATGCAGTCAAATGTCCTCAAATGATAGGTCAGTTTTCATAAATATGAAACGTAAATTATGACAAGTAAGAAAATGCATCAGTATTTAATAAACAATGAGAAAACTACATAATTTCTAAAATTATTTAAAATTAGATCTAAACCTCTATGAATAAATGCTTTCCGAAAAAATTCAAACTATTAGTTGACAAATTTATTTTGAACAATTTGGGGGGCCCTACAAATCTGGGGGTCTCGGGCAAATGCCCGAATTCCCAAATGCCCAATTGCGATAATAGGACCCTGCAGCCAGGTCACCTGATCTTTCTGTGTGCGATTGCCTTTGGTGGGTAACCCTCAATTCTAAGGTGTATCGCAAAAACCCCCGTAGCCTTCAAGAACGGCAGCAGAACATTTCTGATGAGATTGCAGCAGTCCAGCTTCGAACTGCCTTCAGCAACTTGCTGATCAGGGCCCGAAACTAGCAGGAGATGAATAGTGGTCATTATCAACATCTGCTATGCGCAGGTTAGCGAACTACATAGTATTTCCTTTCTTTTGCTGTTTATATTTTTAACCTGGAATCCTGTTCTCCGGGCCACTTTTCTTTGCTCCACCCAGTAAATGAGCGCAGGGAAGTGGTGCACTTGCACCCCCCTGGAATTTGAAAAAATGTAATTAACGTGAAAATATAAGTAATTATTTTTCTTAAAAACAGTAAAAAAATAAATAAAAGGCCTGAATGATATTTTGACTTCAACATATAATTGTCACATTTAAACATCTTTTTAGACCCTGGAAGTCTTCACATACTGTTTCACCTCACTTTTAGATTGGTCGTGATGAAAATGCTCCATGTGAAAATATTAGCCTTTTAGCTGCTTTGTTTCTAAAAATATGCATGTGATAACTGAGGAATAACCCAGAGTTTACAAATTTCTAATCCACTTTCTTTTATTTAATTTTCCTAAGTCAGTCCGTTGTCTCATGAATATCAATCATGTTGATTGCATTTGGGTTTGATACTATATAATTCGGAGTATGAAGGTATGTTTCAGTTTGCTTGTTATTTTTGTATGTACTGCTTACAAATACACACACACACAGAGTACGTCTAATTTGTTAACCAAATTTCATAAACAGTGAGCTTTCCGTCGACAATTTCATCAATGCAATGAAAAAATAATTCTGAACTAACAATTTTATAAAGTGGAATCTATGAAAGATGCATTAGCTTTTGAAAAACCGTGATAGCAAGGTTCACTATTCCTTGAACTCTTCTTCTAAAAAAATTATGTAATCATTAACCTGTAAATGAATAAAACATTTCTAACCCCACTTCGCTATGTGATTCTGAACCGTCTTTGTGTAATCTACCCTCCTAGAAGTTTGTTCCTCTAACTTTGAAACACCCTGTATATGTCTCTATGTCTTTTTTGCACCCCCCCTCCCCCCTGGGAAATGTCCTGCCTGTGCCCTTGACCCTGTATTTATACATCTGAACAATTTTAATCTATAAAGACATTCCCTAAAATTCAGTAATGAAACATTCAAATCATTACGAAACGCTTTTAATATTCTTTGAAGGGAATACTTTTCAATGTATTTTCATACATTTACTTAAATATAATAATAGTTTTACTATCCTTCTACACATGTGATTAGAGTATGTGCGAATCCAAAAGGCATGGGAATAAGTTTCTAAAATATTTGAGCACAACAAATTAGAGCTAACATTGGCTAAGGTGCACGTTTTCTGCTTAAATCTTCGTACCTGATTAGCTTTTGTACGTTATTAACTTTTCAAAACTTTCGGTTGTGTCTTAATATGTTAAAAAAAAAACTGAGCCGAAATTTTCTGTGCATAATAGTAAATAACATTTTTCTTAACGAAACGGATTATTATGGTGTTTAAATATGTATTCATTTTTTTACTTTTCAATGTCGCATGCAACTGATTTGCTTCAATACCAAATACAGTTCAGTTCATCGAATGAAACGCTTGTGAACCTTAAGGTTCCCATTTTAACTCTTTAGTTACTTCAGAATAGTTAAAAGATGTTTTTAAGTTATTAAGTTAGATGTTATTAAGCTAGCTATTACATCATAATTCATTTTGTGGGCAATATACTGTTGCTTCTTGGTTTGATACTATATAATTCGGAGATACTATATAATTACTATATAATAATAGATACTATATAATTTATATTACTATATAATATGATGATACTATATAATTTGATATGCTTAAATTTTTATTACCAACAATAGACGTTCAAAATTTATTTAAAAGTCTCATAATATTCAACCTCTTTAGATAGTTATCGATATGACTATGCAATATGTCTCCCCTTATCGATTACAGTAAAAGCAACAGAGAACAAATTTTGATATCTGGAACTTAGCGAACTTTGAAGTTCAAAATCTCTTTATTAGGCAAATAAGGAAGTTTTAAAACTTTACTTACGATAATGACTTCTGTTGAACAAGAAGACTATTAGCATTTTTCACTCTTATCAAACAAGCCACGCCGTTACGCAGAGACACGCCTCCCAATTTCAAACCAGGGACCGTATAAAATATTCAAATCTGTTTAAAATGGATGTTGCAAGTAGAACCATTATGGTAATAAATGGCTAATTGGTGGCACCCTTTTGTTAGGCAACGTAACCACATTTGCAAAGTGTCAAGATGCGTCAGCGATTATATTCTCTCGCTTAACAGTTACGGTTAGAGAACTATCCAATAATGAAATTACAGATACACACAGCCTGCTTGTGGAACTATTCTATTTGAAATTATAATGGGGGTCCAGGACTTTCTGAGTTAAAAGAAAAAGAAAACTGTATCGTTAAAGAAAAATTCTTATATGAGTGTTTGAGCTTTTTGCTCTTAGGAATAAGCAAAAAATGTGTCTTTTTTATGATGCTAATAATTTAGAACAGGGTAGTAATAAATACGTGTTACTTGAAAAGCAAACTACTAACTCTTCATTGATTATTGATAAAAAATAATTAAAATATTATACATTTAAGCTAATAATTTTATTTTATTAATTCTTTTATTAATAAAACATGCGCAGTGGTTTGGTTACTATAATTCTTTACAATATGTACTTTAATAAAAATATATGACTTAAAAAAGTACACATTTAAAGTATTGTGTGGGAATTTTTTTAATATAAATTCATAACTATAATATGCCGTAACTATTAATGAGACATTTTTCTTTGTTTTCAATTATTTATATAAATATTTAATTAATTATTACAAAATAATTATTTGCTCATTGAGTTTTTAAACATTTTATTATCATTTTTGCTAAACAATAATATTGTAGTTAACCATATATACTAGCATTTATGAAAAATTTAGCACGCACATTATTTTAATGAACACCATGAGAAAGAGAACTTCAGCAAATGAAGCAATTAAAAAAAGCCCTTACATACAAATCAATTTTAAAGTACGTAAAAGGATTTATCATCCTATTTGAAATAAAGATCTTTTTAAACTTGTAATTCTACTAAAAGTCGACTAAAACTTGTATTTACCTTAAACTTAAGCTTACTCTAACTACAATCAAGAAAACAATAATTTAAGACTTGTCAAAAATAACCAAAAAAAAAAAAAAAAAAAAAAGAAAGAGAAAGAAAGTAGAAAATCCAGTTTTTCGAGAAACAATTTTCTTATCATAAACATTTCAGAAATTATTTTACTTTGACTGATATATAAATAAATCGTATTTATTATAATTACATAAAGGGAAAATATCTATCGTTTGGAAACAGCAAAGGAAAAAAAGAGTTAAGCTATATTTCATTGATCAAGTTTAATTAAATTATTAATGAGAAAAGTATCCAATTCCTTCTTCCTTTCCGGGAAAAAATCTAAACCTTTTAATAACTCAACAATTTAAAAAAATTATTCAACTGTGTGTGTATACACACGAACTAGAACGGACCAAATTATTTTTTCTATTTTCTCTGAGGTGTAGTGCAGAAAAGATGCCACTGGTGGTACTAGTTTGTTATGTAGATCACATATTTATTATTCACTGTCATTTCTTTTCAGTTTTAAATTTAATCTGTTTAAAATCAAGCATTTGAAAATATTTCTCTCTGTTCCCTTTTTCCTTAGTCCGGTTTTTAAAATTTGCACTCCCCCACATGGAATAAATAGCCTTTTACTGATTCAGACTATGCGGCGTCTCCTGGGTTAAAAGTAGTTTTCCTTATGCCGGTTTGCAAAAGAAAAGTGTTTTTCACTACATTCTACAATCCACTGTTTTCTATTATTTTGCGATACTATTTTCAATTATATTTTATGCCATGTAACGGCTTTTAAAATTATCCAATCCTGGTTGTTTAATTTCATGTGTCTACTAGATCTAATATTTATTTTACATTTACTGTAACTCTTAACTGGCGTTAGTTATCTCGACCAAGTGGTTGTTCTCACCAGAGTCATACCCTTAGGCATCTGCTTGTTTTTGCTCCCTTTACCACTATTGGGTTAAAATTTAACGTATGTATAAAAAAGGTATAATAAAATGTATGTATAAAATGAATGATCTGCGAAGGCCAACACTAGACCGTAATATTTAATTGTTAATTTAAAACTGTTTCTTTAATACATAGTTTTAAAAGCAGTGGATGAGTGTTTCGAACCTGCTTTTTGCAATGACAATGCTAATTAACTATGTATTTAATATAATTAAAGCAAATTCTACAGTACATAGTTCAATTTAAACAATCGTGTAATTTTTAAGACAATTATAACATTTGCGAAAGTTTGTGAGTTTCGGAAATTACTGGTTTTGGACATTTTAATAAAATTCTGAAAAACAAAACTTTTTTTTTATAGATCTCCGATGGCGGTGAAGGGAGTCATTGGTAGCGCTATATTTAAATATAAAGTGTCCGGCTTGTGCGACTATTGCTTCATTCATTCATCTTCACTAAATTCTCCTTTTTTATATTTTATTATTTATCTTACTTTATGCTCAAAAAATTGAATAATAGGAAAGATATTACAAATAGGTTTCGACTAAGACCTATGCTTCTGCGTTTTAATAAATTATTATTTTCTCGGAAAAATATCTTATCATCCTTCACTGCAGAAATAAAAAATGACTAAAATTATGATATATATATATATATATGTGTGTGTGTGTGTGTGTGTGTGTGTATACACACACACACTTTTTTCAAGCAGTAGTTTTAGCGACACCTGCAATATTTCAGTAAACTGTATCAAGTCATTTTCCGTATAGTGGATTAACAACCCTCTTAAGCCGGCGAGACAACAGGTATTCCACTAAATATTTTCCGCCGAAAACCGACTCTCGGGAATGTTGTTATCCCGAGGATTCTTTTCCTCATTCCTGAACTTTTAATTTTTTAATTTTTTTTTTTTTTAGATTTTCCTCACTATGAGCAACTTTTTGTTTTTATTGTTTGTAGTAAGGGAAAAATGTTTTGAGAGTAGGTAACTCGTTCTTTCCACATGATTCTGTAAATTAAACCAGGGGAAGAAAAGGACTCTACAGAATGCTTTTAGAGAAGTTTCTAAAAAAGGAATTAAAAAATCTAGGTTCTGCTAAATTCTTCGCCGGACTACGTGAAAATTTTTATTCCAAGCAAAATGGGATGAAGATCTTAATCATTCCTCTTTTATCCAAGTGGCCTCAGTTCGAAAACAATAAACGGTAAGTGAATTATTAATAATGAATATTAAAATAATAGTTCTCTAATCTCTCCCTAAGAGGCAATAAAAAATTTATTCTAATTGGAGATCTGAAATGTACAAAAACGTTCCTCAATACTTTTTCCACCTTTATATATGTGTATATATATATATACATTGTGAATTTGACATAATCTGCCAAATGGAAAGGGATGAAAGAACAGCCCATGTGGAGCATAAAACACCATACAAACCCTGTCCTATCTCTAACCGTTTCCGAGTTACGCTGGATAGAAGGAAATTCCGTTTTTTGTTATACCATCTGAAAAAACCCGAACTTGTGAGGTTTCTGAAACATCTACTTGCAGCATAAGCGCATACTTAGAAAGAGCAAAAAATCCTATAGGGTGGCACCATTTACATCAGGATATCTCTATTTTATGAGGAGCTAAAACTGCTGAAACACTGACGAAGTTAAAAATCGAATTGTAGGAAAAAACTGTAATAGGCGATTCCGCAAATACCCTTCTAGCTACAAGCAGTCAATTGTTCCCAGAAACGTTCGATTCCACAAGCTTTAGAATGAGCCCACAATAAAGTATATTGGTGTTCTAGATCAAGAGAAATGTAATTTTTTGTTTGCTATGCATCACCGAAATCGGCATTCGTCGAGTAAGGACACTCACGAGATGCCATGGTCTTTCCTGTTCTTAATATCGTGTTTTTAATATCCCCTTTGAGCCTGCTGTTTTGTCAGATACAAAGACGAAAGCTATAAAGCCAAACAGGAAAAGTAGCATTTTATTAAGTTTAGAAATACAAAATTGGAAACAGAAGAAGTATGACGTTTCCCACGTCTATCACAAAGGAATATGCACCAATGCGTATCTCACATCTACAAGTACGATGAAAACACGTACTATGCATTATGTAGTTAGTAACACATTTGTATACGTTTAATTTACCCAGTATCTATCATTCGTTTCGTGAATTTCGTCGAATGCGTTATTAGACGAACACCGATTTCGATGATGTATTTGCAAACAAAAAATTACATTTCTCCTGATCTAGAACACCAATATGCTTTATTGTGGGCTCATTCTAAAGATTGTGGAATGGATCAGTTTTTGGAAAATTTCACTGCTTGTAGCTACAAGGGTGTTTGCGTAATCGCCGGTTACAGATTTTGGCTATAATTCAATTTTTAAGTTCGTCAATGTTTCAGCACTTGTAGCTCCTCATAAAATAGAGATATCCTGATGTAAATGGTGCCACCCTATAGGATTTTTATGCTGTTTCTAAATATGTGCTTATTTTCCTCGTAGGTCTTTCAGAAACCTCACAAATTTGGATTTTTTTCAGGCGGTATAAAATAAAACGGAATTTCCTTCTATTCACCATACCTCTAAAATGATTAGAGATAGAACAGGGTTTCTATGGTGTTTTATGCACCACGTGGGCTGTTCTTTCACCCCTTTTCGTTTGACAGATTATGTCAAATTCACCCTCTATATATATACAGGGTTATTATAGTTCAAGTTTCAAAATGCCATATAAGGAAGAAAGAATGGCGTCAAATTTAAATGGAATATTATTGAAGAAAAGGAAAAAACGTATGGCGAGAAAAAAAATAGTTTCCGAATTTTAGCAAAAGATGGTGCTGAAAGTGTCAGAATGTGTAAATGAAAATACCCATCATGAGCACGACTCATTACAGTTGTTATAAACATGCTTGGTACACGGCTTTTCCTCATTTCGTGTCTGAGAAGTTCGCCATGACTGTCTCAATGAAGGCAGGGGCGCTTTTCCTCATAGGCACGCTAGACACGCGCCTTGGGCGCAAAAGATTTGGAGGAGCAAAAAATTCGAAGGCGTAAAAAGAAAAAAAAATAAAGTTAAAGCTAATTCCTATCCTATCCTTACGCCTACCGCTTGCCACTCCGGGAAACTGTGGGTCCATAGTGGTTGACAGTGGCAGCCTAGGGTACGTGGCGACCCCTGCAAACGTAAAAAAGACTCACCTTTTATAAATTTTTCAAGCTTTTGAGTTCGAAATGGCTTACTTACCTTTTTTATTATGTCGGGCCGCCTCTGGTGGTAGATAGTGGAAAGACTCTCCAAAGAGCAGAACAAAGAAAGGAAGAGAGTTAGGAAAAATCTCCCCCCGAACCAAAACTGGCGGGGGGCGTAACGATTGGAAGAGCCTAGGGCGCCGGTCAGATTAAAAACGGTACTCTGCTAGTAACTATTTTTTATCAAGAACGAGAGACTGCACCAGTAGCTGCGCAAAATCGCCGGACACTAAAGAGTATGAAAAAAGGCGTTGGTCTGATGATTGTCGTCAGTCGTATGAAAATGTTTCAGAAATTTAATAACTCAGATTCTTTTTCATATGCAATATGCCTGAAGAAGGAAAATAATAAATTCAACATCTGTTGAGGAAGTAGTCACAGCAGAGCAGGACGAGTCAAACAGTGGTTCTCAACCGTCAGTACACGGCGAATTGCCCAAACATTTCACATGCCTGTGATCACGGTGCATAAAATTCTACGAAACATCCTGCATTGCTATCCATACGAAATTACCCATGTGCAGGAGTTGCTTCCTGCTGACCTGCCAGCAGAAGAGAGTTTTCCTTCGGAAATTCTTGCTGGCATGGAAGTAGACATTGAATGGCAATGGAACATTTTGTGGGAAGATAAAGCCCATTTCTATCTGAAAGTATAAATCAATAGACAGAATTGCCGAACATGGGCAACAAAAAATCCACTCGCAAATCACCCACTACCACTTCATTCTGCAAAGATCACTTTGTCGAGCGGTTTACGGCATCATTTATCATAGTGCCTTATTTTTTTTTTTTTTTCGAGGAGACGGGTGCTTTCGATTCTTCGGTTCGTCGGTTTTTGACGATGGTGCTCCTCTGCACATTGCACATTCAGTGAAGCAACTGCTGAAGCGGCATTTCGCAAATGCTAGAATTATCGGCCGTCATTTTCCTACAGCCTGCCTGTCCCGATAACCTGACCTTAATCCGTGTGACATCTGGCTGTGGGGCATCTGAAAGATGCTGTGTTCAGTGCTCCGATTGCAAACTAAGTTGAATTGATGGCACGCATTGCGCATTACATTCTGAACGTCACCCCGGAGACACTTTGATTTCAACTTGTTGCAGAAAACGGTGGATAGTGTATTGAACATGTTTTGCGCCAATCTCACGAAATTAAAAAAAAACGATAAGATGGATGATTTTTATGTAGTTTTTGGCCTCAAGACAATTAAAAACCGATTTGATTAATGCTTTTTATGCGGTTTTTGGCTTATATGATTTGACCTTGCCATGGTGGATGAGCTTGCGTAACTAACAGTATCACAATTGTACAGTACAGTTGGTTTCACATGCAACACACACCTTAGCAGTTGCTTTACGACAATTGACATTTGTAGTTGAACCCTTTTAAAATATAAAGCTTGCGGCACCATCTGCTGCTGAAATTTGGAACTATTTTTTTTTTCTTACGCCATACACTTTCAACCTTCATTAATAATATTCCGTTCAAATTTGATGTCATTAATGGTCGTTTTTTAATAGATTCTTGAGCTTTAATTATAATCGCCCTGTATATATAAATTTTCGTTCACCACTTAACGGTGCAAAGACTTCAATCAACCTCTTAAATTCACATGAATGAAACAAAAACATTTATATATCACTCAGCATGAGTCGTCTGTAGGCTAGCTGGGAGGAAAAGTTTAAAAGCGAAGCACAATTAAAATAACGTCCCTTAAAGCTCCAATGGTGTACAAAATATCAGGTTGTAACGAAAGTTTTCCGCCAAATCTGCTTGAAAAACTAACTTCTAACTCCGTAGATAACTGTCGAGTGGTTAATTACTATGATCTTCTTCCACAAGTTCTCGCAGGCTGGCCTCATCAACATCAATAGACAAGAGAGATATCTTTGCTTCTTGAATGTCGTAGTCCTTGTTTTTGAACTTTCGATACCAAACTTGCAGGGTCACATGATACAACAATAATACTTAACTATATTTTTTTACAGATTTCAAAACACAGTGTTATAAAGTAAATCTCTTTCTTCCAAATGCCAAAAATCGTTTGACAAAATATGAACAAATACGCCAACGCGAACTGCGTGCTGACGATGTTTGCGGTGGTGGGAAACTTTACAACCTAATACATCATCGATTGTAATTGAGAGTACTGACCCAGTGAATGTTTCCAATTTGAGGTATCCAGCACTAAGAACGTTTCTACTCTAAAATTACAATGTATCCTGCATGGTTTGGAAGTCAAGAACGTCTTCTGCGAAGTGAGTCGTTTGTGTACAATCGTGAAAAGCAGTTTATCCCCTACTACTTTCTTCGAAAAAGCCATTAAATCCTGATAAAACGGCCGCTGTATTTTGGAAATACCGGATGTTTGGTATTCAAGAATGAAAATTGGGTAAATCAGCTCTCTTTTTTGGTAGGCGTGATCTTTAACGCTAAATTCATATTCATTAAATTATTTCTTTCAGAAATACCCTTCCAGAAAACTTTTCTCTGATAATTCTTTAAAGTCTTTCCACAGTTTCTCAGTATAAAATGTATGGGTTTATCACTTATCTGAAGAACATTGTCTATTTTCCTTGCTAAGAAAGCTTCACTTTCGTTTTCATGCAGGCTTAAGTGATATGGTATCCACTGTAGGCTACTTCTTTACCATTTTTAGTTAATTCGTTTAATAACTGGCGACATTTAAATATTAGGTACTATCATAATTTGAGTACTTCAGCAAATGAGAAAGTAAAACATAAACCAGATTTTAACTATGTCCGTAAAATTCTTTTTTTATGTTTATTTTAATGCGAAAATAGGACTGCCAAAAACTCTCAACTTCTAAGCGTTACTTGTTTCTGAAATTAACAAGACAAAATTTATTCAATCTTCAGACTAGCTGCAAAGCCTGATAAACTGTCTAAATATAAATACCTACCATTAAATAACCTATGTCTCACTTACTTTACTTATCATAAGACAAGATATTAATTAATTCTTTTCGCAGAAGAAGGGAACACCGAGCATGAAATCAATTCAATCTCGAAACTAAAAAGTGCATAAAAATATTTCGCAGTGAAAATCTCGTTAAATAACTTTAAGTTTCATGAAAAAGAAGAAAGTAAACTGATATCGTGACATGAAAACAAATATTTGCAGAAAGCTTGTTCATAACATTATTGTTATGCTATTCCATGTTCTGAAATCTTTACAATAATCTATTTAAACTCTATGCAAACACACCGCATTTGCTGCGGGTAATTAAGAACCTCTACTATGTTCCTAGCACGCAAAAAATGAACAGTACTAGCACTCATTAGTTATCGACCAAGCTAGTGTAATAGCTTTATTTCATGTTTGTTGTATAATGCTTTTCCTTTGTGTTAAGATTAAATTAATTTGTTCATTTCTTTTCAGCCTGTTAAAATAGTATGAAAGAGGAAGAAAATCGTAAGAAAGCTTAAGTGAAGTAAAAGAATACATAGATAAGAAGGTCTAAAGTTTAATTATTTTTAAATTTTCTTTTATATTAAAAGCATTTATTTAAATTTTTACTATCGCTTAACACTTTAAATACTGTGTATCATTAGCGTTTATCATTTATAAAAATGCTATATAAGGAATTTATTTTTATGACTGGTGCGTTATTTCTTTGATGCGAATTAATTTGCAGTGTTTTTGATATAACACTGTTATACGGGGTTATTGGTAACTCGACATATTCCTGGAAAAACGTGGAAAAGGAGCCATGCTTCTACAATTTTAACCCCCATGTCTATAGCCGAAAAACAGTGGTTTTCCTTAAATTTGAGATTTAATGTTTTTCTTTAATAAACCAGAATTTGTCATTAAAGTGCAAATTAGAAGAAAAAAAAACTACTGATTAAATGGGATTCATTTAAATTCAAGAGCCATTACATTTATTTTTACTATAAATTCGCTTGTTTCGTTTCAAGAAATGCTGTTTATCTCAAAAATACCAAAATAGTTAGCGTACAAATTATTAATAAAACATATCCGTTTGATAATATGTCCAAAAAGACATTAATTCTCATGCAGAGACACGTAATTCATTAAGAGGGAGGAGTTTTACTTGACGCGTGTATTAACAGCCAAAGGATGCGCTATTGTTCATTGTTTTGTATCGTCGGTCAACCAATCAGTTGCAACCAGTTTTCACACGCTTAAAATCTTACTTGAACTACATCTATATGTGAGTAATAAGTGTGTTTGCTGTGTCGCCGTCTTGTACTCTGCGTCGTGTAAGCATCTGATCAACATAACGTTCATTTAGCACAGTCAAACCTAACTAAAACGATTGTCATATTAACGAATATACGAGAGGTAAAATAACAAATAATATCCTGATGTCGACCGGAATTCCATCCACTTGTCTAATTGTCTTTATTGCCATTGAAGTTCTTGAATATAGTAACATTTAACTTTTCGATCTTCTCCAGGAATACTCTTTCAAGATCAGGAGACATTATTTTAGAAAAGAGTCCTTAAATACACAGGGAGACGCATATGTCAGCACAGAAGGATTCCTTTAAAATCCTACACTTGTGTCATTAACTCTCATTTTAACGCTTTTCAAACGAAATCACAGCCTATGCTAAATAAACAGCACTTCGCGCAACCCTCAGACTCAGCTCGTCCGTTTGTATATCTAGGAGCCTTATTTAAGTTTCGTATTACACGTTACACTGTTCAAAATATATCCGTTATGTTAATTATTTCTCTATTTTCTGGACGGTAACTGCCCGTTTTACTAAAATTTCGAAATAAAATATTGTTCTGCTAGCGTCGAACTATCAACCTACGGAATGAGAAACAGCCGATCTAACCACAAGACTCTACACGACTGGTTCAGACATGTCCAAAGGGTGAGGTGAAGGTTATTTTAGTTTCCTTGCGGGACTTGGGGGGGGGGGGAGGATGAATTCTTTTAATGATTTACAGTTTCAAATTTGTGACAGAATGCTGTCCAGTAATTATTAACTGCGCATAGACGAATTATTGGATTGGCAAGAAATTCATTTCAATTTTGACAAGTGTATGTAAGTAGAAAAACATTTACTATTTAGCCATTTGACATATCGGCTTAGATTTCTGTGCAGATACAATACTGGCCAAAAGTATTGCAAGTTTGAGAAATCTAACCATCGTTTCAAGAATAAGCCCAGAAAAAAATGTACAGGAAATTTGCCAGATTTAAGTATTTTTGAGAATTTATGTTGTATAATTGGAAAGAAAACATCTGAAAATCACTATAAAAACAAAATGAGAGCTTCAGGGACCAATAATTTAAGTTGGCACCATGAAACACCGAAGGAAGTGTTGTAAAACATTGTGGATTATATATCTAAAACAGTGGCTGTTGTGATCAAAGTCAAGGCTGCTCAGCAACATAATAAATGATCTTTACTTCAATTGCATTTATTTATTATCCTCTGTTTGCAGAATAACTTGAAATTAATTCTTTATTTAATTTTATTCCGGCGAGCCAAAATGGATTATAATAACCTATATATTTTTTATGCTATTTTTTCAATAAATTAAATAATTATTTTTGTTCTTTAACTTAATGCTATCTTGTCTTTGAAGTAATTAATTCAACATGTTGCCATTAAAAAATATCAATTATATTGATTTTTAATTTTGCCGGGGGAGAAGGGGCTTAATCTTGAAAAGGGTTAGATTTCTGAAACCCGCAATACTTTTGGCCAGTAGTGTATTCTGAGAAACACTGAAAATTCGAAAAGAAATACATTGTCTGCTAAAAATATTAAAAAATACTCCTGATTTTTCGTTCTCAGTTTGAAATAATAATAAAAACAGAAATTATTTTCTAGCCAGTCCTATACATTTATGAATGTGATTTCGAACGCTCTTGGTTATGAAAGGGAATTATTCGTTAAAAAAGTAATTAATTATTGTATAATATTTAATTACTCATGAGAATGCGTTTGGTGTCAATATTTTTTCCCATCTAAAATGTCTAACGAAAATCTATTTCTAAAAACTGCTTGCAAAATTTACAAACCAAACCAAACACGGAAATTTATCGCTTTCACGTGAATTTTCTGAAAGTTACAAACATTTTTCTTCTTTTAACGAAAAATTACCAATTCTTGGGGGTAACGGTCATTTTCCTGATAATTATGGCTGTAATTATTCTGAATTTTCAGATTATTTTTAACAGTGTAGTTCACTCATATATGCTAAAATATGTTTTGTTGAACTTAACGAAACTTGCTTGGTTAAATAGTTCAGCAGCTTCATTTTGTTGATTCAGTAAAAGTTTATTAGATTCTACCAAATTTATTTAACAAAATGCCTCTTTGACTTAACAAAGCATTTTGTCAAAACGCGAGACGAGTGACATTTAAATCGTTCAAGAGTCAATTTACGCAAGTTAGAGCCGAAGGAGAAAATCCATCATTACATAAGAGCAGAGCAAGAAGATGAAGCAAAGTACTTACACTAATGTCTCATATAAGTATGATTGATATCTAATACAAAACTATTTTTTGTTCTTTTTTCTGAGTTGGATGAAAGTTTCAGAGGTAAGTCTAATTATTTTATCTATTCATCAAAATCGACATTTTTATTTTAGTGTTTTTATAAAGATGCACTTTAAAGCAACTCGGGTTTTGACCGTTAGACAAATTTGTTAAAATAACCAGAAGGACGTCCGTGTTCGTGATTAAAAAAAAATATGTATTTTCACTAAAACTTTTTTAATTGTTGTTCATTTAACTTTTAAGTTTTTGGAATGTTAAAATGGAAAATATAGATCGGTGTGTAAGTTAATTAGTCTTCCGCGCTTGGACTGTATAAATACATTTTTCCAGAACTAAGAGAGACAGATGAATGGTGGAAAGGGGGGGGGGAGGGACAGGAGCTCAAATATCCCATTTACACTATCAGTTGTGATAATCCACCTTTTCCTTAGAGCATTAAATCTGAAACTGCATGCCGAAGGTTTAAATATAAAGTATGCAGAGGCGTAGCCAGAAATTTTTCATGAGGGGGGATTACGATTACTGCAACTCACATATATGCATACTTGATATATGTGATGATAAGGGAGTGAAGAATATACATTTTGTATGGCAAAAAATTCCTCATGGGGGGTTATAACCCCCCTAACCCCCCCCCTTGGCTACGCCCCTGAAAGTATGTAATATAAATAGATAACTCCAATAAAAAAATACATTAAGTAGTAAATTCGCTTAACAATGTTTTTTTTATTATTAAACTGCAATCTTGGTTATTATTTATTGTTGAAGATGTATAATAATTTTATTTTATCACAAGCGGAAGAGCGATTCTTACTACCTAACTGTCTTATGAATAACGGGAAAAAAACGTAGTTCAATTTTATCGAATTAATGTAATTAGTATGCAAAAGCTTTAAAATAAAATGTAAATTTTGATGATTTGATGAATTGATAATTAATTAGTCTTACCTCTTAAATTTTCAACCAACTGTTTTGGGGGTTAAAAAATAACACAGTAAAATCATAAAAATAATTTTGTTAAATGCATCACGAACACATAAGTTAACAAAAGAAAATCTGTTAATTCAAACAAATAATTTGGTTGATTATAACCAAATAAACAGTTTTACCCGGGATTACTTGATCGAAAAGAACAAACGTAAATGCTTGCGCAGAGTATCTCACACAAAAGGCAGTTTTTTAATGTTTTTCACTGTAAAAGTGATACACGAGAGGTAAAATAAATGCAATTGTAACCATACATACCCATACAAAAACCCTTAAAGGGTTAAAAGTTTTTGACGCAGCATTTTACTTTATAACTATATGACTTAATTAATATATGACTATAAATATGGGTCTTAAAAATAATGATATCAAATTTTGAGTGACACCCTGGTGTGACTTTTTAAGAATTGTTTTTAAATTCCATTACAATTACTCTTGTTTTATTTTCTAAAGTAGATTTACACATTCAAGGAATGCTTTTAACTATCAAATATACTGTCAAATATATCACACTTTCTCTGAGCCTGTATTATCTATTCAAATGAATTTATATCAATAATTTATCTTTTGCATCATGCTGCCCAAAAGGGCAAGCAAAATTTTCATAAATGTTCTCTTTGTAACACACTCTGTATTTGAATACATTTCACTTAGCTTGGATACTATGACACAAATAAGCAAGTACAGCATACCTTTCCAGATTCCAGGCAAGAAAACAATACGATATGCTTTAAAATGTGGTCTCCGTTTCAATCAATCACAGGCGATTTTAAACAATTACTGGAGTCTGTATATCTGGTATCTTTGTTTTGTTGTTATTTTTGTTAACAGCTCCCAAATTATGGCAAATTTCAACTTAAGAAATGTGCACACTTAACAACATGTGCAAAGACACAAATGTGCTTAAGAAAAGTACACACTTACACATTGTCAAATGCAGTTCAGTGTATTTAAATATAGTATGAAGGTTTGTTTCACTGTAAGCACAATAAGATTTTTTTTAACTCAAAAGCTCTTTAGACCATATTTGAAAACGTATGTTGATAAGGTATTGGCACGATACTGTCACTCATCGGGTGGGTTTAATAATTGTATTACAAAGGCAAATCACTTAACATTTTGAGCACTAAATTTACAACAATCGTTTTAAAATCTAAATAGTTAATTCTGATACGATAAAGTTCGTTTTTACGTGGTTACATTTTATATTGTTATGCAGAAACTAAATTTTTGAATATGCATTAGAATATATAAAATTACGAAAGTAATTAATCGCTTTTCATTAATATTTCTATTCTTAAATTATAAAGCTATTACCAAATATAATAAAAAAATAAATTGAGAGTGTGGAAATTGTTATCTTTTTATTGGGTTTTTATGAAGTCTAATTTTTTTCCACATCCATTATTCTAAATTTTAATCTCTGTATCTTCAAAAATATTAAACTAAAAACTGGAACTTCATACAAGATTAATTATTAAAAATATTTTTAGTATCCATAGACTAACATAAATATATTAATCTGCAACATGCTTAATAGTTTTTTTTTTCTTTAAAGTGCATTTCTTATATATATGTATATATATATATTACTTTCTTAGCTCTAATCTGGAGATAATTAATTAGAAAAATATTGCATATGGAGGGATTTAATTAAAAAATTAATTAAACTTCGCTGTTTTTATGCAGCATTTAAGAAATTGGTTAAAAAAGAAGAAAATTCATAACAACAGGTTTTTCGTGTGAAACTTTCTATAAGAAGATAACGGCGTACTTCTTAGCGAGATTTTTAATTACAATGATTTTCTCTCTGTATTATAGTAGTGTACATTTAAGTCATCATTGTCAATTTACTGCTTAGTTTAGAGAATAACATAAAAGAAATTGTTTTGATGAATTTATCTATTTTTGAGGTAAAAAAGTAGTATATTAAAGTGAATATTTTAGTGTAACCAAGAGTGTTACGTAATTGTATGATGTAATAGAACAAAGGAATGCATCAGAATAGTCTTGAAGTGCGATAAACAGTTGATGAATAATTTCTTGATCCATAAAAAGTTTTTTACTTTCGAAAATTAGGGTTATTGTGAAAAATTACATGGCTAACTATAATTGTGACACTGCTGACAAACGGAAATATGACAAAGTAAAATACCGATTAATTTACTGGTTTCATTTTAACGTTTGCACTTATGTTCATTAAAAAAATGAACTATAGTGATTTAAACGGCTGAATTCAACAGATTATTTATCGATCGCTGGACTAACGAATGCCAAGCAAAAATGACACACCTTGGATCTCTTCAGAATACAAGCTTTTCAGAAAGCACCGAGTAGTACTCTGAGTGTTGCGCTTCTACATTAGCAATGCCACAAAATTACTGTTGTATATTTTGATTGTTATCGCTCATTTATTATTATATTCTTGATTGGTATCGCTTATTTCTTATTAATTCAGTATACAAATAATTTTTTCCATACCATTCACAGAAATGTTAAATAACATAACAGCTGAGAATATGAAATTTTTGCAAGTCTCTCAGAAAAATAAAGGATTACAATTACACAACACCAATAATTAAAATCTGACTAATTTAATAACTTTTCTAGTTTCTATTTTTAGAATTGCAATGTCAAAATCAAGTGATTATTTTTCCATTTTCAATAGCAATTTTCTTATTTCATATACCTCCAGAGGTTGCTTAATCAGTTATTTAGCACGAAAAGATAATTAAATTGCACGATTTTTAATAACATGCTTTAAAATATATAAAAATATAATTCATGAAAAAATATTAAAAAAAATTATTTATCTTACTCTCTGTAGAAACTAAAGTAACTTTTTAAATAGAAATGCACACAATCAAATCGTTTGCTTTTTTAAAAATTTTTGATCAGAAGTTTAACACCTTTTTTTCTGTACCGAAAATCCTTTATTACTGAGATGATACTTTTTAGGCTTTTAAAGGGGAATAAAATACTCCAAGAATACCCACAGGCGCAAAACCAAGTTGGGAACACTTAAACAAGATTTTACTTCTAAAATTTATAGAACAAATTCTGCATAATAAATCTAAAAAATTTCACACTAATCAGAATTCAGGCAATATCAGTGTATATGCAGTTGTTATGCACAAGTTTCAACGCTTGACAACACAACTAGATGAAAACGAAAGGTAACAAATTAGTGATAAACGCACCAGTTAAAGAATTTGAAGACACTTAATTATTATAACTACATTCGTTGGCAAGCCCCCCCCCCCAAAAAAAAAAGAAGAATATAATAATAAAAATACCTTTAAAGTAATGTACTTACATGTTGTTCCAAACTGTAGTGTTAATCACAGTTAAGGTTGCCAATAAATACAATAAATCGTGATGGTAACTGCTTATGTAATGCTATCGCCACCTTGGCGAGAGTGGGTGTGTTTAAGTAGGAATCAACTGGATTTCACTAGGAACAATTTTTAAAATAGCAGTTTTGGCGCGTTTCCCCATCTTGCGTTCAGGAGGGAGCTGTAACGTTCTCAAAAACATTGTTTTTTTAGCGTAAAATAATTTAGCGGGAATGACCAATTGGATAATAACGTAAGTACCCAAACAAGGGTAAAGGAAATCGTCTGAACTCTGAAACTAAACTTTTTAAAATCTAAACACTAGAATTATCTTTCAGCCGCTGTCATATACCTTAGTTAAATCATAGCACCAGAGTTCAAAATGGCGACTTTCACAACGGCTGCCATATATTCACAGAAAATCGCCAAGATTACAGCACCTATGCATTTATCATCTATTTGGCGGAATCGGGTCCAAAAGAAGGGATCAACCCAGCATAACTTTTATTTATTTATTTTTCGGTTGCCAATAAATGTGTGTTTAATAATTAAGTGTCTTCGCATTCCTTAACTGATGCATTTATCGATAATTTGTCCCCGTTCATTTTCATGTAAATCCTTTTGGAGTTGAAACTTGTGCCTGTTCAGCTCGCAAACGTGCGGTGATTTTTTAGGTTATCGAGAGTAGGGAGCTTAAACTAAGAATCAACATATGAAGCAAATAAAAATAAAAGGTAGAAGAGCTGTTGCAGAAGCCTGTTAAAATTCAGTATCGATGTGCTCTTTCTAAAAATACCAGAATAAAACCTATCTTTACACATACGCAGCTTCAACCAGATTATTTGATACCGTATCAGCATGCGCATACTCTCGAGGACCAATGAGTAACCCGAATAAAGCCTGTCTTTACACATGGCATTGGAATTTCATTAAGATTCCAGCGCTTGGATTACAGGAGTTTAAAATTTCAGATGATGCGTTTTTCCGAAATGATACAAATAGCTGTATTCATTTGGCAGTTTTCTTCTGCAAAATAAGAGATCCTTTATTGTGAAGTTCATTTGTGGCTCAATTTGGGTATTTACAACATGTTGGCAAAATAAATTATTTGGCGGCGTTAATTACTCATTTATAGAAAAAGCTAAAATAAAAAACAGTGTTTTATTCGGAACCCTAATGCGAAGTAGTGATCAATTATATCTAAGTATAGGTCACCAAGTTATGAAAAATCGCCGTAGATAGCAAATACACAAGCTGTTCTGAAAAAAAATCGCCGCACGCTGGCGAACTTCCCAGGCATGGGTCTCTAGGAGTTATACAGCTGCAATGCAAACTCCGGAATAGCGCATGTACGTCTTTATTTTGTGTACTGTTTTACTGCGTTTTAGCACACAGTACTTTTACTGTGTTTTTGCACAAAATAAATCTAATTTACGTTTATTGTATGCAATTTTCAAACAATTTTCACTTAATAAATTTATATATGATCCCTTAACTCATGAAAACAACACATTTTATTTAATATGAATTAAACTACTGACCGTAAAAATTTGAAATTTTGCACAGCCATGTAATATTAATTTCTGCATCTATTTCCATCGAAATTTGGCTAGGTCGCTATTCATAATTTTTTTTAATATTAATTTAATAATTCATAATTCATATTAATAATGTATTAAAAATCATAATTACATTAAATTATGTTTGTGTCGTTTAGTTCTAATAGTACGAATAAAAATCAGCTTCTTACTACCAATATTATATGATCTATGAATTGAAGTATGAAAAAATATTTTAAGATAAGGGGAGGGGGATTTGGGGTGCTCATAACTCACTCATTTTCTGTCCAAATTTATTGAAAATTGGTGACCGGGGTTAAAATGAGCTAAATTTTTGAAATATGAAGTGAAATCTAGGGGTTGCTATTGAGAAAAAAAAAGTTGGTGCGAATTTTAATATGTAGATGGCCCCTTATGCAATTTTTATGCATAGCAAATTTAAGTGTACGTCAATCGTAAACGATAGGTATCTGTAATTTTGCTGTACGACGAACGACGGCAGAAAAAAGTACAAGTGGGACTTTTATTTTCCACAGCTGTACAGTTGCTAAAGTAAGAGCTGACGCGAAACTTTTTGTTTACTTTCTGTCACACGTCATGTCACGTCCAAGCTGCACTTCGATTTTTCCTGTCCGTTTTGTCCAAGACCTCGGTGTGACAGTCTTGATCGTTCCTTTTTTTTTTTTCAAACATTGCGGTCAATAAAGTGACCGTCGAATTTGACGGGTTCCAGCTAGTTATTCTTATTATACTTAAATACTTCCCTCTTTCACAAATGCTCTTTTTCTTGTAATTTCTGTGTATGGGATTTTCTAGAAAAGACTGGATGTTTTACGTTAAAGAAAGTACAGGTCTATGCCCAAGAACTCGAGAAATATTGCAAAATTTTGTGACTGTTGGCTTTATATCGCCAAATTTTAAGCCAAAACCAAATCCATAAAAACGGGTTCCAGCTTTGAAAAATCATGTGATTTTGGCGATATACCTATATTTGAATGTTTATCACTGTGACAATAGTCACATTGCAACTAATTGCCAGCGTATTCACTTCTTTTCCTAAGTAAAACGCAGCAAACTGTAAAATTTTATAATTTCTTATAATCTTTAATTTATTTTGGCGATACGGCGCACATACTAGGCGAAATATAATATTAGGCCATACTGTGACCTCATTGATGGATTTATAACATTTATAGACTAATCATTATTATTGGGATACATTGGCAACATTTCCAACATGAGTATAACGTATAGGCATAGTTTGAGATATCCTATTTCCACAAAACAGGTTTTCACTAATGAACAATACTTATTTAATTTGGAAATATTTCTAATAATTTCTGGATGACTATTGATTTGACATCGATAAAATTCTCTATGCACTATTGGGTGAATACTGACCCTAATTATTACAATAATTTATTGAGAGTTTAGACTCAAATCTTTATTCAAAACTTTTGTCTTGTAAAACAGTTTGAACAGTTTATGAAAATATTTCTGCCAACTAACAAACAAGTATCTTTATATTTTAACATTAAAAATAGATTCTTAAAAATAACAGAACAACAAACCACAAATTTTACATTTAATTGTACTGATTGTATGAACAGCTAAAATAATATTGTTACAGTTCAGATAGCATTAATAAACATTTGTTTGTGAAACCAATGACAATGCTTAATTTCTCTATTATATTTTGATTCCTTATTAAACAAAAACTCACTTTTGTCGCATGCAATAACGAACATTTCGTTATTAGTGCATCTAAGAAAACCAAAAAATTATCTTTACTTGCGGATATTATTGTTATTAATTCACGTACTCGTGTAATTACTTTATTTCTCCCTTTGCATGTTATGCTTTGCCTTATTTTCGCTTTAGTATTTAATTAATCTGATCATTAGTTGTGCAGCTGTTGTTAAACAATGAAAGCAGCGTAAAAATAGTTGAAAACATGAGATATGAGAAATACGAACCCTAAATAATTATAATCACTATAAGGATGTGTCCATTGTGCTTATAGGAAATTATTTAAAGCTTGCATCAAAATAAGTGTTTCGAAAACAATTATAATGTTTGATAAAATATTTATTAGCAGCAATAGAATTTAAGAGAGTCAGTAGGTAAAAGCTAGAAAGAATATTATAAAATATAGATATAAGATATTATAAAGTTTTACTAACAAGATTATACTTATTAAAATTAAAAAAGCTTAACATTTTGCTTTTATTACATGGTATATCGCTCATATTTCAGACACTGAAAAAATGAACTTTTTAAAGTAAAAACTAACAAACCTAAGTTTCATCTAAATTTCAAGCAATACTACAGACAGTATTCAACGCATTCAAAATAAATAAAATAAAGAACTTTCACTTTCCAATAAAAAAAGGATAATTTATTTTTTATCTTAAAAATTAATTAAGTAGCAATATATGACTAAACTTTTTCTTATACAACTATTTAAATTATTTTACCGCATTTTAAAATCTTGCACAATTTAGTTAAAATTTATAGACATTTCTTTACAAAAATCTTATTGTTGAAATTTTTAAAATAAAATTTGCTAAATGAGGTTTGGTAAGGAATACCTCTTCTCTCGTACTTCTGCTTATAGCATAGCTTTTGTAAATGTCTTTCAGAATTTCGAAATCAATACCTTATTGGATCAGGCTCAAAGTGTTTCTTATCTCGAATCGTATTTGTTTTAGAAAATTTCAGATTCAACTAATTTCGAGGAAAAGGTGAAGAACTAAATACAATATATTTGAAATGATCAGTAAATTTATTTGTCCTCGTCATTATTTGATCTGAACGATCTATTCGCATTCAAATACCTTTTAATATTTCACTGATGTGCCAAAACATTATGGCCACACCAACATTTTTCAATGAACCCGTCTGGATGACATGGAGAGCACGTAATTAAGTGGAAATGGTATTTAACTGTTGCAAGAGAAGGTAGGAATTATTATTGCACTTAAGTTTGTGAGTGATGGGAAAATCTGTTCATGTAATCGAATTTGATAGACTGCAGATTGCAATGGCCCAAAGACTCGGAACGACTATCTCTGAAACTGCACTATTGGTCGGTTTTACACGATCTGCCGTTGTTTGTATTTATATCAGTTAGTATTTAGTCATCCCAGCAGTAGACGCCAAGATGTTCTGCGTCCACGCATCATCAAAGAAAGAGGACGTCGGAGACTATCGCACCTAGTACAGCAAAATCGTCCGCACAGTTGCTAAGCTGACAGCCCATTAACATGCAGATCCAAGTACTACAAGTGTTTCTAAACACACAATTCAGCGGAGACTTGCATGTGGGACTGCGGAGCAGACGTCCCACTCGTGTGCCTCTGCTTACCAAGCGTCATTGTCAACTACGCCTGCAGTAGACACGGGAATATCGAGACTGGACCATGCATATGTGGAAGATAGTTGCCTGGTCGGATGAATCCCACTTTCTCTTTCATCTTGTCGATGTCGTGTCAGGGTACACCGTCTTCCATCAGAATAGCTGCTCCCCTCTCCCAGGCAGCTCAGCGCTCAAACACCACCAATTTCCAATATCTCGACTTTGTGAGACCACTGCTAAAATATTTGATACTGCTAAAATATTTGGTACAACCTGGCATGCATGCCCAGGCACGTTGCAGCTGTTTTAAAGGTTAAAGGCAGAACGCGATATTAAGTAGGTGGTCATACGCTTTAGCTCTTCAATGTATAAGAACTCCGATTGTAGATCCAACATCTGAATACGGTCATGCGCGGGACAAGTGCTCATGACACAGATAAAGGGATTGCTTTATGTTTTAACTATGGATAAAAGATCCCTATTTTCATCTAATTTATAGTTGATATCCTAATATGCTTATATTTTTTATACACTACTAAAATTTACCACAGCACGTTTATGTTGAAAAAAAAATGCTTCTGATAGCATTTTTAGAGAGGCAAATACAAGTTTATAACAGATTGCAGTTTATTGGAAGAAACAGCTTGAAGTGCATTTTGGAAATGCTTTAAACAAAATTATCTTTGCATTTGGAAAGTTTACAAGAGCATGCTCAGAGGACATATATTACAGAAACGCGCGAAATTAATCCTATCGCAGTGTATTTACACTAACTGAAGTACGTTTACATGAAGTTGTATATTTCACGCAAAAAAATTAGATCACTTTATTAAGAATACATTCAAAATTTTTTTGGTTTCAGTTTATCAGCTTTAATTACACCTGCCTGCTGAATGTTCAAGTTGAAGAAAATATAATAGGTTTGAAACATTTTCAAATATTTTAACAAAATATTGTCTTTTGTTTTCAACGACATATCAGTTTTTGATTTTCCCTTTGATGCGTTGATAAAGTGGATAAACATTGATAAAAGCCTAGTAATAAAGGGATGCACAAACTAGAATTTGCACAATATTGATTTCTTATTGTTTTCCAGCAATCAAAAATGTACTGTTTGGGTTGAACAAAAGTATGAGTGGACATGCATGAATTAGTTAATAATTTGAGCATTTGTACATTTTTAAATATTGTAGGACATTTATAACATTTATAACCTCCCTAATAATATGAATAAACAATGAAATGATCTGTTAACTTTCGTTAAAAAAAAATTAATATTGTGTAACAAAGTGGGGATTTTATTATTTACTAAAAAAGATTTTATTCACAAATGTGGAAAATATTCAAGTATTCTTAAATGATACTAAATATTTTTAATGCAAATTATTTAAATGTTTTCGAACAGTAGTTCATGTTTTAAGCACATGTTGAAGGTGGAAATTGCAATATTTTGTGAGAATGACACGCAATTAAACATGTTTTTGACGTAATATATTTCTTATTTCAAATAAAAGCGTAAAATTTATAACTATCTCTCTGGTGAAAAAATCCATAGATTAATCTTTATGAGCAGTAATGAAAGGCAAAGATTTAATTATGTTGCTTTAAATATGTTATTTAATTTTGTATCTGTGTTTTCTAGACGGCAGCATATACAGGTGTTTCAAAAAGATGGTAACACGCTTTATTCATTATTTAATAGAGATTAGGGGGCAATATATATATTGAATAAAAAGGAAGTTCAAAATATGGTAGTAAAACGTTGAAAATGCGTTAAAAAGAATAGAATTGGTAGAATACGCTAAAAAAATATTTTCCCGTTGATTTTTAAAAAGTTACATTTTCTATATTTGTATACGACTCCCGTACAAAAATATTCCCGATTAATAAATTGTTCCCCCATACACTTATGAGGTTATGTACAGAATTTCAATATTATATCATAAAAAGTGTGAAGGATATCAAGATAAATGCATTCTGACTTAAACCACTTTTCAATGGATCTCAAAGGGAAAATTTCATGTGGGATGATAGCATTTCAGGAGACGTATAGAAATTACTAAAGAAATTTTTTTTGGACTCGAACAATAACATTTACTTTCAAATTCATGTATAGCTACTGACCATCTTCATTTAAAGATATCTCTTAGACGGCTTACAATGAAGGGCTGAAATTTTGTCCATCACCTCATCAGTGAATGGGTCACATTTTACTAATTGGGAGTGTTTTTTTATGGTGGGTTGTATACAAACTAAAAAAGTGTATCTTTTTCAAAACTGATAGGAGAATTCTTTCCTTAAAGTAGTCTTTCTTCCCAACTGACTTTGAACATTTTTTCGAATTAATCTTGCCCACTTAATTCTAATAAAAACGACTTAAAGAGCGAGTAACCATCTTTTCCGGACACCTACATACAACTATACAACTATAGCATATGAGGAAATATGCAGCTAGTTAGCGAAAGTATGCTATAGTTTCTTTATAACAAGATTTATCTTTAATGTTTTGAGTTATTTTTGGTTATTCTTTCTTAAAATTTGGCTCATAATATTGTCCCGGATAACTTTTTCTGAAGTATCCTCAGTTCGAAGATCATGCAGGTAAATTCTCGAAAAAAGTAGAAAGCACGCATCTTAGGGAGACTATCTACACTTACATTTTTTTTTTCATTTATACTAATTTATTTGCATTTAAGATAATGTTCATTTAAAAATTTTACATTTTTGCCATTTACAATTCATTACAATTTTTTATTGCTGGTTTTATATATTTACATTGAAACACAACAGTATATGAATTTATCGAAAAAGAAAAGGGAAATCTCTTGCAGCTAACCATCCATAACACAAAAATTATTGACTGTTTTGCGTAGAATAAGGGACTGTTACAGAAAAAATAATCAATAACTAGTTTTCCTCGCTAGAACGTAAGACAATTTGGCAGTCGGCATGTTTTTTTTCCCCAAAAGAATGGAATATATAGAAAAATATGTTTACCATTTCACTATAATCATTTAATCAAAACACATGACTGAACATTACCCGAAAATTTCATTAATTCTTATTTAAAAAATGTTCCATCTTTTATTTATTTATTCAAAACTTAGAATCCACAACAATTTGATTTATTGCGCTAAGCAGTTTTAATCATAAATTTCTTACTCATTTAAAATTTTCACATTGTTATAGAGGAGAGGAGGGTACTATGGAATACCATTTACATTTCTAACTGTAACTTCATAGATTTTTAAATAAAATCCCCAAAAACAGCATGAGTACATGCGATAATGAATCGTAATGAAATGTCAATTGCAAGGAAATACACAATTTATTTTGTTGTTATAGAAAAAAATATTTTTAAAAAAAGTTACAAATGGAGTATAATATGGAATAGTCGGGTAATATGGAATAGATGGTTTAAACTGATGAAAAGCAATTCATATTGCTTCATATATAGTTATTTGTTACTATAAAACTAAATTTTTATGTTTTGTAGTTCAAATCATTATATTGGAGTCATTTCTGCTTCGAGTCGATTTAGAAAATTTTTCGTGACAAAAGATGCATTCAGCGTCTTTGTTTTCCGCTGGTGGATGACAGTTCTTTAGTGGATGACATGAAATCCATTACAATATCACCCAGTATTCCATAATACCCGACACGCCATCTCGGAAAACGAACCTTTAAAACTAATTGGCAAAACACTGCCATCTAAAAAATAACCACAGTACAACGGACTACCATTCTCTTAGTGTACATTATGCGTAACATCAATGTTCATGCCACGTGTTTACTAGTAAGTTAAAATATTTGAAAACTTATTTACGAAAACTCTTGAAAATCACAAAACATATTTTGTTCTGTAGCGAGTGGTACGGCAACAGAGAGCGGTCAACTCTTACTGCATTGTAAGACGGGAATCTTTCTTGAGTTGTTCATGGTATTCACGTGTGGCAACAGCAACTAGCAGAGCCAAGAACGCGGTATTCCATATATTTGCCGACTATTCCATAATACCCTCCTATCCTCTATCTTTTAGAGGAGAGGAACTCAATGGTATTACAATAACACACTAATGCTCTTAAAAAAACAGCTTCTGTGTAAGCGATATGTAATTTGCAAAAAAAAAAGCAGAATTTCCTTTTCTTTAATACAAGTGTTTAATTTAAAAATTACTTGTTGTATTAACTTCTAAAAAATTATTCCTTATTTGTGAGAAAAAAAATTGGCTTAACGCACAAGTTTGCTTAGTGATATTCATAGTCTCTTATCCACTTAAGGAACAATGGAAAAGTTTATCTTTTTAAAAAAATAGAAGAAAAAGAGAGTTTCCCTTCTACATATATTTATCTTAAAAATTTTAACTGTCAGGTTTGCTAATAGTTTACGCTCTCAAAATCGAAAATCCTGTTCAAACCACTGTCTTCTCAAGGGGAATATAACTTACTGACAAATTTAAGAAATTGCCATTTTCTTTAATATTTGCACTTATCGTTGCAAAGATCCAACGGCAGAGATTTCCTTACTGTTCCCGACGTTGTTTTGCAGCACAGGTCTTTGAATTCCCCACTTCATATCATTATTGTATTAAAGTGTCGCATTCGAAATTCAACGGCGGTAAACCATTCCTCAATGTGAAAAAGGAATAACGTATTTTACATCTATGCAACAATCAGAGTGATATACATAAAATGCTATTCAAACACACACACACACACATACATATATATATATAACTAGGAGAACCGGGCATTTTAATAACCAATGAATGCACCTCTTTTGGAACATGTGGTTTCTTGATGGAACAAGTGATCCGAGTTAATATATTTTGAAACGCACCTCGGAGAGGGGCTCTTTCGTGACTTCAGTCGCCATGTAAATTTGTGTGAAAAATAAATAAAAAGATCTCTTCATAATCCCGGAGTGTTTCATTTCATACGCCTACAGCTTCCTGCCTTAGCGACCACTCGGCTACCAAGTTCCAGCAGGGGGCAGCCGGTCTTTTCAACAATGTCCAGCTCTTTCCATAGTACGTTCAAAAGCCACGGGTTCAAAGCCCGTGTTCTGACCGCGCCGCCTCGCCTCTCCTGCTCTGCCCCAACGCTGTTGCTCTTTGAAATTAAACTACACGAGTCGATTTTTTGGAAACTTTGATTAGGTTATCAGATTTTGCGAATTTTCTAAACATGCGCAAATATTTGATCCCGCATCATGTAACAACGACTTAAGCGTATAAAACGAAAGTTAGAGACTTGATAGGTGGTCATACAAAATTAAACTATAGCCGACAATTTTTTTTTGAAATTTTTTTATTGATTTTGAGATATTTAGAAATTTTACTCAAAATGTTAAAATATTTGTTTATCCATCATGTATAAACCACGCGAACGAATGAAATAAAATTTAGCATCGCCATAGGTGGTCTCATAAACAATACGCGTCAAAGTACTTCAAACATTTTATAGACTGAGATTTTATGAAAATTCAGTAAACGTTTGTTCCCTTCCTGAAAATAAACAGTGGAATAGAATGAAATTTGGAATTATGTTTGTGGCAATTTAGTTTTAACTATCGATGCTAAAATTGTTTTGAATATTTCATAGAATTTGGGATTTTGCGAAAAGCATGTAAGTGTTTTACCACATCCCTCAAAAACGGCTCAAGAGAATAGAATAAAAATTAGTTACATGATTAATAACGACTGAAACAGTAAATGCCGGAATTTGTTTAAAAGTTTGAATAAATTTTAAAGCTTTGCAAAATTTATATTTTTTACTTTTTTTCAGAGGTTTTGTTTATGTCTTCTGGGAGGTAACATATTAGGCTGCCATTCAAGTTAAAGAAATTTTGTCAGTTTATTTTATATTAATTTGCTTTTTCGTTTGTGTAATTATGGCAATGCTACGCTAGGGCGATCTGCCAAGGCTGGGCGGGTGCCTTGGAGGTGGACTTTCTAGATTAGATTATGTGAAAATAGTGAAAACTTTTGGAGGCATGATATTAAAATATGTTCAATGAATCAAGCGAAATTTAGTTAAAGGTGAGGAATGACCTCTTGATTTTTAAAAGCTTATTCCACTGATAAAAACTTAGTTTTGAAAATAAAATGTTTTTTTTTTGGGGGGGGGGCAATTTCACTTATTTACTTTCTAGCCTGCAATGTTCTAAACACACATACAGGTTTAAACTCTGCATTCTATACTTTTGCCAATATGTAACTTCAATTTTCGTCAGTATTGTAGAAGTACAAAAATTGGAAGTTTTTTGAAAATCTGCATTACATTAGATATATGTAAAAAACAAAATACTTTTTAAGCAAATCAAGCATAAATATTTTGTAATGATTTCAAATGCTATCCACCGATAAGACGGATGTTTTCAATTCATATTTAAATGGGTAAACATTTTAAATGTTGTATTTCTTAAACTACTTTAGGTACATAAATCACTTTTATTTCAGGTAGAAAATTTAGTCTGTATTTAATTATATTTCACATATGATGAATTAATGACACAGGAAGTTTTTGAATTTTCAGAACTTTCAAAAAACCCCAGTTCAAACAATATAGTCAGATTTAATTACAATCTAAGAGTAGAGTTTGGTTGCCTCTTTTGCTTTCAAATAAGTTTTCTCACAGCGTTGTCATTTTTTCCGATAAAAGGGACATCGCCTAAAGTGGAGTACCTCAGAAATCGATCAAAGTTGATATCCAAAGGTGTAGATAACGTGCTGCCATCTGCTATGTACATTATAAAAGAGAACAAATTCTAATTTCTCATTCGAAACTGTACTTCAAACTTATGTCTGTTATTGCAAATTTCCGATAGCTACGTTGCAGTAATTTATGCCAGATAAAAGTTGTAAAAAGCACTGCTTGTTCATGAAAAAAATAATAATGGCAATTTATATTTCATGTGTTTGGAGGGCATCAGAACAGCTTTTTATTTAATAACGTTTAAAGAGATCAATCAACTCACAAAATATTTAAAATTAAGGCATGATACGCATATTGACATGCTTATCTTAGATTAGTTTGTTACGTGTAAAACAGTCTTACAAACTAAGATGAAAAATTGTTTCTATACCGCGTTCTACCAGAAAAAGGCCTCTTTCGAAATGTGGAAAATAATTTCAATGAAGAAATTATTTTAGTAGGACTCAAATGCCTCTTATATTATTCATGCATTCAAAATTATTCATGCAAGATAAATTCTTATAGTACAAATTGCCAATTTGTATTTGTTTTGTAAGAATTTATCTCATATATATATATATATATATATACTAGCTGAAGTGCCCGTCGTTCACGGGTTAGTTAGTACATAATGAAAATTTTCAAAAAGCTTGAATCTTCGTCAGCATTGTATGTGTATAAAGAATGCAAATAGTATATTAGCAATATAGAGAAATAAAAATTATATCCAATTTGCACTGTTAAAAGATTACAGGTTTGGGAATAACAAAGTGATCAGTAAATTTGATTATTATAGAGAGCTTCTTTCTATCTGAAAAAATTAAATTTTATTCTGGCTGAATGATTTTTTCAAGTCAAGAGGTCATTCCTAACATGTAACTAAATTTCGTTTGATTCACTTTACATATTTTAACATTATTCTACGAAAACATTTTGCGGAATTTTCACAAACTCTAAAAATGCAAATAAACATTTTGAAAATATATTTAAATTTTCCAAAAAAATTCCGTTTTTTTTTTCTTTTAGACGTTGCTGATCATGCTCCGAAACTTCATTGAATTCTCTTAATCCATTTTTAGGGAATGCAAGAACAAACATTTATACGATTTTTACAAAATCCTAAAATTGATGAAATATTTAAAAATTCTTTTGGCATCTGGAGTACAAATTAAAACTTGCATCTAATATAATTTCAAATTTTATTCTATCCCATTCCCATTCTTCAGGAATAGCGTTAACATGTACTAAATTTTCACATAATCTCAAAATCTATAAAAAATTTAAAGTACTTTGACGCAAAGAGTTCAAGTGACCATCAATGACGATACTAAATTTTATTTCACTCGCTTCAGTGGTTTATACGTACAGTAGAGTCTCGTTTATCCGACATAAACGGGCTGGCTCAATGTCAGATAATAGGGAGGAGTCAAGAAAAAGCCTCTTAAACTTTATACATACATATGTTATATTACACATTATTATCTTGCATCATAATCATGCTCTAAAAATACATGAAAACAATGAAAAAAAAACATTCCATAATTATTTTTTTCTGAATTTAAGGGTGCAGTATATCGAAAAGGGGGGAGGGTAGAAAGGAAAGGCGATGGAAAGACACAGAGTGTTTTTTTCGTTGTTGAGTGAAGATGTAAAAATCAAAACATGACCATTATAGAATTTTTCGGATTAAAAAGAAAAAAAGTCATCTCTGCACCGGATCAAACATAGATTTTGCAGCTGCCGTCGCTTTGCATGACGTCGGATGCCACGGAATATCGCATAAACGAAGGTCGAATAAGCGAGACTCTATTGTACTCGAAAACATCATATTTTGAACAATTTTTGCAAAATCTGAAAATCTAATCAAACATTTTTTTAAAAAAATTGACTCCTATAGTTTATGTTGAGTGACTTCTTATCATGTCCCTGAATTTTATTTAATTCGCTTCAGTAATTTTTACGTAATGGGCGAACATGAATGCAAGCTGTTTGAAACGATTTTCGCAAAATCCCAAAATCTAATCAAGATTTCTGAAAAATATGACGCCTATATTTTAAGTTGAGTGACCACCTATCATGTCACCAAATTTCATTTCATTCACTTCAGTCGTTTTTACGTGATGCTCAAACAAAAATGCGTCACGGACAGAATGAGATAATGGCAGATAAAATTTTTTTGAGGGTCTTACTGGATTCCCAGGTGCTTGAAACGGATGGAAATCACTACATTTTTGAATTCCAAGTAATGTACAGACAAAAGTCTATTTTATTGATATAGATTAGGATGGTATTATATATGGGA
Source organism: Cheiracanthium punctorium (assembly GCA_038373885.1). Taxonomy (NCBI): domain Eukaryota; kingdom Metazoa; phylum Arthropoda; class Arachnida; order Araneae; family Cheiracanthiidae; genus Cheiracanthium; species Cheiracanthium punctorium. The sequence goes on from JAWZYV010002776.1 coordinate 412,131, forward strand.
AAAATAAGTTTTGGAAATTAAATTGCAGCACCCCCTAGATCCGTGTCAATACGATAATATATAATATGTGAAAAATTTGAGCTCATTTGGGCATGAAGAACACATGCCCCATCGACGTTGAAAATTAAGAAAGTTTTTTAATTCTTGAGTATTCATTTTATGTAGAATATCTTTTTATATAAGCCTTATTAAATTAATTTCAGAATGAAATAAAACTAAAAATTGAAGATTTAAAGCTTTATATAACTATAAAATTCTACAAGTTCTAAACATTAAGGGAATAGATCTAATATATTACGCTATCTCAACTGTATGAAGCCCCTAACGCTTCCAGATTGTGTGTTAGATATTTCTGTGGTAGGCTTGCAATGACTGTAAAATAAATTGCTTTTGAGAATCATCTTTTGTGAATTTGGAATTAAATTCTTCAATTAATTTTACACCTCGTTCAGCAGTATCATGAATAATTTTGCAATATCCCTTCTTTTTACGTAACTGTTTTCATTTTGCCAGTTTACAGGATCCATTTTCAAAAATCTGTTGGAATTTGGAAACTTTCAAAAAAGTTTGTCGATTTACTCGTGATAATTTCTGCAGGAAGATCTTTATTCAGAAAATATTCTAAATCATCTATTTTAATTTGAAGCTTTTTCTTTCCAAAATCTTCGCATTCATTTGCTTTTTTTTCAACCAGCACTTTTTAGCAAGATTTTTTCCTATCCTCCAAACTTATTCTTTCGTCAAATAGTGCTAGATCTACACATTTGTCTGCTAAATACTATAAATGTTTAATAAACTTTGCTATAGCTGCAACTAATCTAGCTAAATCTGCAAATGGCTATATCTGCAGCTGATTTGTCATCCTTTTTATAAGTTACCATTTTCTTTTTAAGAAATGAATATCACTCAGAGGAGCCTCGATTGCGTTTGTAGCAGAAAATCATGCTTTTGTATAACACTTAATTATGAAACAATAAAAACGTATAAAAGCGTTTTTTTTTCTCCTTGAAGCGTTTTTTTTCTCTTCTGCCTTTTTCTCCCTCATAAGTTACGAATTTTGCAAAATGCTTCCCAATCCAGAACTTGCACTAGAAACTCACATACGTGCCGAATTTCGTATTATTATCTTCAATATTTTTGTCTAGGGAAAATATTGGCATACGAAAAAAGGTCATTACTTGCCGAACACCAAATATTTTTAAAAATCATATTTACTCTAATCAAATTTATTTATTTAAATTCAGACTCCAATAACTTAAAAAGAAATAAATTAATAAATTGTATAAGCGCATATCTGCGCATTTTTAATATATTTTAGACTGCAGCGACCTCATCGGCGAATTTTAAGAACTAAACTTTTTTATGGTGCAAAAACAAAACTTGTAGAAATAAAATCATTGGTAAAAACTTCACTTGAAAATAATAATTAGTCCATTTTTATGAATGTTTCAAATGTGTATGAATTTATGCGGCATCCTGTAATTTCAAGCCTCTTGAGGTACGTGTTCTTTTTAATTGATTAATTTTGAATTTTGCAAGAATTATTTTTTTATATAAAAGTACCAACTGAGGCGTGCCGCATAAAATAATTTTAACTTTGTAAAATAAGGACTACCCTAATACACACTACACACACACACACACACACACACACACACACACACACACACACACACACATATATATATATATATATATATATATATATATATATATATATATGTATATGTATTAATTTCCGATGTTTTATTAGACGGCATTTGAAGACTATTATATTTAATTCAGCATTGATAAATGAAAATATATTTCAACGAGGTTTTGATTTAAATGTACTTAGAATTACCAACAATCTTCAACGTGAGATATTTTACATAAAACATAATTTTATTATTTTAAAAATTCTTCCTTATTCTACAACTTTAAAGGAAAGAATGTTCTTTTTTAGATACTGTTTTTAAATTACGCTAAAATGATTACCAGGGGCTGGAGAAAATTCGCATCTTCCATACAATTATGTTGGTAGGATATAGAGAAAAAAGGTGTATTATGCGCTTGAAATTTGTACCACTTGTTTCCTGTCCGGACGCAACAGCTAATAAGGTAAATTTGAAACATAGAACATAGAAATAATTTGTTAATTTCATTTAGAATAAAACAAGCGAAGCTTTAATTCTATTAGTACGTAAAAGATGGCAGCACCACTGACTCAAATTAAAATTTTCGATTTTGTATTTCTTCGAAATTTAAAAATAAATATAGTCAAAAATGTTCAACCAACGATACTTTCATTATTGCATCAAGTATTGCGTGGAATCAGTTAGTGCATTAATATTATTCTGTAGTCAATGTTCGAGACAAAATATGATTATTTTCTAGGAATTTTTAGTAACTATCTTTATATGCTTTTCTCCCACGAAATAATGAAATTTATTTATTTTTTTCCTATCTCTTCAAGAAATTCGGAATAATGCTTTACTTTTACAATTCTTTTTTGAGTTTTAATTTAGAAATAAATCTGCACGCTTTAAGATTCTGTTAAAATGTCAACACCGAGTAATTTTGTTATTAAATTGTAACGCTAATCAGTAAATATAAACTTTAGTTCAAAGTATTAAGATTAAATTATTTCAATAGGAGAAACATACATTTCATGAGTGATTAAAACAGAAACAAACAAAAAAATTCCTGGTTTGTCTGAAAGAAATATATCATGTTTGTAAATCCAGCATCTCTAAAAAGATTGTAGCATCCATGGTTTCTAAACATTTTACAAACGCAAAAGTTAAATACTTTTCAGATGCGTGGCGTCATCTACTGGAAACAGATAAATACTGATTTCAGTTTCTTTATAATTTTCTTTAGATGTTAGATTCTATTTCTGTATATTTTGTCGTTTGTAAATTTAAAATTTTGAACAACTGCTGACAACACTGATGGACAACAATGGTCTCCTGATAATTAAAAATGTTCTAAGTCACATTTAAGTACGATTTGAAAATATGATTTTAAACCGGCGTTCGGTGTTGCCATTTTGGAAAGTTGCCGTTAAATTTAGCGACTTTTTATTTGGGGATAAATATTTTGATTTCAAAATTGGCGACACTATTTTTAATTGATATTAGGTTTTCTCTCATAATACTTGGGCTATTTCCCCAACATTTTTTTAAATTTTAAAACCTAGTCAATTGCAATTTTTGGAAAGAAATGAAGTGATCAAAGTGTGAACACTACTTAATGAGACTTTGGCTCGAACGACAATGAAAGAATTGCGCCGCCCGTCGAATACCTTTCCTACCTCTTACTAGAAGTGTTATCAAATCACAAATCTTACAATATGGAATTTAGTACGGCAGAAAGTACTTAACATCAGTGAATAAAATTAGGATATGTTTAAGTGAAAATATACTTCAAACATCAAGACTCTTTGGGCAGACGTAGTACAGTATCGAAATACACTAGCAGCTAACTCTTTTTAAACACTACTAACCAAAAGTATTGCAAGTTTCAGAAATCTAACCCTTTTCAAGATTAGCCCCCTTTCCCCCGTCAAAATTAAAAATCGATATAATTAATATTTTTAATGTCAACATGTTAAATTAATTACTTCAAAGACAAGATAACATTAAGTTAAAGAACAAAAAAAAATATTTAATTTATTGATAAAATAGCATAAAAAATATACAGAAAATAGAATAAAAAATATATAAAAAAATATATAGAAATCATAATCCAGTTTTTCTCGCCGGAATAAAATTAAATAACCCAGACAGCACATAAGCTTAAATCAAGCTTGACATTGACTTGAATTTGACGTATTAATACAAGCTTGCCCTTTCAATCCATTAGCTTTATTATTGCGCTGATGGCGCCATCTGTCGCTGTAGGCGAGAAGGAGAATGGTCATTGAAAAGTGTAAGGGGAAGGAATAAATGCTATAAGCCCCTCTGAAGTGTAACACGAGGGGAGTTTTAGTTTTATTTACATCTAATTAACATTAGTAATTCCATTAACTAATTAATTAGCCCTAAAATAAATTTTAATATAATTAACACAATTTAGTTAGTTAATATACTTCACTTTATGGGTGGTAGAATGAGGCGGTTTCCGGCCGCTACAAAATAATTTATCATCAGTCATAAATGTACTTGACCTTAGAATTAAAAAAAAAGATTCTATATTTCCAAATATGGAAATTCTTCAAAATAAAATACAATTATACTACGAAATTGATTTCAAAATCAGGCGTTTGTCTCGATTTTGAAAGTTTTAAAACGTGTGCTGCTGTTAAGTTTATATTATGTTTATTTCTCTATTAGTAGAGTCTCTAAATCACACATAACATTATTTTAATTTTGATGCATCCCATGGAAAAATAAAAGAAACAAATAACACATCGGCCACTTATCAATCTCGCCAGAAAACGGCGTGAACAGTCACTTCAAACTTTAGTCATATCAGCTCAACTCAGGTTCGCTGAGTGGTTATGACGCTCGCCTCCCAACCCAAAGGTCCCGGGTTCTATTCTAGCCGCGGACACTAGATGGAAACAGATAAAATCAAATTGAAATTTCAGCGTAGAGGGAAAAATGCGTGGCAAAATAAAATATGTTGGGCGAGTTCGCCAACCGGTGCCTCGTGTATTAAGGGAATTTTTTTTGGGGGGAAATTTTTTAAGCATGAAATTAAGCTTGCTATGTAAAGCTTGAATCACGCTTGAAATGTCAAGCTTAATGCAAGCTGGGAAAGTGTAAACTAGAACACTTGATTCAAGCTTGCATTAAGCTTACACGCTTGAAATTTTCATGCTTAATTCAAGTTTACCGACTTGATAAATCAAGCTTGCTGCAAGTTTGATTTTTCAAGTTTACCGACTTGATAAATCAAGCTTGCTGCAAGTTTGATGCAAGTTTGCTGTGCTGTCTGGGAAAGAATTAATTTCAAGTTATTCTGCAAAAAGTGGATAGTAAATAAATGCAATTGAACTACAGATCATTTATTATGTTGCTGAGCAGCCTTGACTTTGATCACAACAGCCAGTCTTTTAGAATGGAATCCACAATGTTTTACAGCACTTCCTTCGGTGTTTCATGGTGCCAACTTAAATTATTGGTTCCTGAAGCTCTCATTTTGTTTTTTGGTGATTTTCAGATGTATTCCTTCCAATTATATGACATAAATTCTCAAAAATATTTAAATCTGGCAAATTTCCTCTCCATTTTTTTTGGGCTTATTCTTGAAACGATGGTTAGATTTCTCCAACTTGCAATACTTTTGGCCAGTAGTGTAAATATTAATATTAACACTAATGACGTCGATTTTATCACATATAAATGCCATGATCAAAAGTTTTTTCAATCATTTTAAATTGATAAGATTGGCTTCAAGAAATAAACTGAAAACAAAACAGTGATGTGACTGTAAAAGTCAAAAGTGGATTGAAACGCGTAGGTGATTCCTTGTGTGCATTCGTATCATCTCCAGTTTTTTTCTACATATATTATTTTATTTTATCTGAATTAGTGTAGTTCATGTAATATGATGTATTGTCAGTTTTCACAGGCCATACGAGAGGCCATACGAGCCTATACCACTTCTACGGACCAGTAATAAAAGGCCTAAATTGTTGGGCATTTTATTTTCGTACACATAGTGGGCGGCCACTGTTCGTGAAGGGACAGCGAATCAACAACCAAGCCCAAGGCAGAAGTTTAGCACGGGTGCAAATAGTCGTAGTGTGCGACCACCACATCACCGGGGGTGGTTATATTATTAAAACATATCAGATTAGCATGAAAAATTTTTATTATTCCTTTAATGCATCGGTTCTCAGCCAGTGGTTCGCGAACAGGAGTTCGCAAGATGTTCAGCACGTGTAAAAATTTTACGGCCAGGTAAAGTTTTCTCAATGTTTTCAAATGTAAAGTAAATATTTGCTACAGCTATCATTAGAATGTTTATCTCTAACTTTAAAAGACTAAGGTAATAGACACAATTTTTAATTAAGGATTATTGCAATCAAAATTAAGTGGAAAATGAAAAAAGCTAAATTTAAAGTGCAAAAACTTTAAGGCCACAAGTAAAATTTTACAATACTTTTCTACAAATAAACTTAAATGCTCTCGAATTGATTTCATGCTTTAGAATACAACTGTAAGAATATTTGAAGAAGGCAGTTATCGCTTGTTTTTGTGTGCTTAGAATAATTACAAGAGCGAAGGGATTAACAGAATATGAAAAAGATGAAATTGTTGTTCTTACGTGGACAAGATTGAGTAGAAGATAGACATAGTCGAAGATTGAAAGGTCTAAAACGGTTATATATAATTTCTTAAATCTGAATGATAATTATGGCAAAACAAACACCGTAGGTAGGCTTCAGCATTATCATCCAGAGGTGTAAAAACAGTTTTTCGACTTGATTTGACAAGTAAATATTCAAACACGGAAATTTTAAGCAAACTTTTTGGGGGCGACGTTTTAGCTATCCGTTGAAAACGTTACTTATTTGTTCTAGCCTTTGTTCACGAGTATTGAATCTCAACGCCACAAAATATTTTAACAGGGCCAAGTAGAATATTGACATTTCAACTTTTATACATAATGATTTTTAAAAAACTCATCCCTTGTTCAAGAAGTTGACATCAGAAATTTATTTATTATTGCTGGTATTAGCAAAAATCGAAGAAAGTGGCAAAAATATCTGGATACAAATGAGTGAACGCTTTAAGACCTGTACTTTGTTCTTTAACCCCACAAAAAAGTATTTGAGTGTGCAATAAATTTCTTATTATAGTTTTGCGGATGACTAATTAATGTTTTTTAATAACACACAAATGAAAAGAATATATAAGGAATTACTATTTTACACATGATTCATTTCTTATGAGGAGTAGTATTTTATATATGAAATCGACTTAGGAGATACGACTTACACATTCGAGTACTTTTTGAGAGGATGTAGATCAGCTACACAGTTGTGTAGGTCAGGCCTTAAAGTGACAGACGACTTCATCATATCCGCATTTTTTTCAAACCAATGCAACTGATTTGATCACAGGACTTTTTTTTTTGTGCCTGTCCCTGTAGATTAAGTGCTCTTTTCACATCGTAATGATACAAAATTTTATAGTTATCACTTACTTACCAAATATTGCATTGTAGTGTTGCGGTACTGTAGTGCAATTGTGTTGTTTTGTAGGAAAATATGTCTTCCGTCCGATGCATTCCTACCTTTGTAAGGTAGCGCTAGTGGGCATCGCCTTAACGATAAAGTAATACTGTGGTAATTAGCAATTATTTAATAATTCTCAAGAAAATAAATGTTTTATAATAATTTATGTATTATGGCTGTTTGTATTCTATTTTGGATGTTCCATTGTTTTTCTATAACACATGAAAAAATGTATTTTTTCCCCAAAGTTTGCAAAATTTCAAGTGTGATGCAAAGGCAGAAGATGTTATTTGATCAGAAAAATAATTTAGGCATGCTTCATTAAATCCAGTGGACTTATTTTTTGTCCCATTAGAATAACAACAGCGAAAAATAATAATGTTTTTTTACGCCCAGTAAAAAGTGTCTACTTTTATCCAAATTTTGAAAATTCGAGTCTAATGCGGGCACAGCGGATATAATCCAATCACAATAATATTTTACAATTTTTTTATTGAACCCAGAGAGAACACTTTCCGACCTATTTGATATTATTTTTAACACATTTATGCCTAGTGTCCCTTTCACTATCAATCGAAAACGTTATTTATTTTTCCTAGCCTTTATTCACGAATATTGAACCTCAACTTCGCAAAATACTTCAACAGGACCAAGTAGGATATGCCTCACCATGGCACAGTTGTTATGTCACTGGAAATGGTAAATGGGCGAAGTGTGAAGGTCCCGGTTCGGGTCCCATCGCGCGTCCGTCGACCTAACCGTTCGGAGTTTACCTTGGTTTTCTCCTGAGCTTAGCGTAAATACGGGTTAGGACCCCTTAGAAAGACCCCAACGTAGGGTACCCCCATGTGTTGTCCTTCTGTCAAGGATTTGTAAGTGGGCATCGAGCCAAGCACACAAATCCGATATATATGTTCACAACAACAACCAAGTAGCCCAAGTCGCAGACGACCGTTAAATAAACGGAAAAATACCGTCTTTTTGCCCTGTCCTTTTGACCAACTTTCGTCAAATTAACGTTTCTCCGGAGCGCAATATAAACATTAAAATTTCCGCCACTTTCCATGTAAAAAATACATTAATTATTGCCCTTAATATTACGGTTCCTTAACGCAGTTTTTACGTTTTTCTACTTTATTTTTTAACGTAATTTTCACGTTTATTTTTCTTTTTTATGAATCAAAATTTTAAATGAAGGCTGTAATTAAATTGTATGCTATATTTTTTAGATTGTTAGTAAACAAAATATTAATATGCAATAAATATTTTTTTTCTCGATAAAGGAAAAAATATTAACTGATCTATTTAGGAACATAATAACCTTAAGCATATATAAATATGTCTCTCTCTCTCGCTATTCCCAGTAATAATTTATTTACTAAGCTAAAATATAAAAAATAACGATTAGCATGTGCTTTTATTTATTAATAATGAGTTAAAATATTTTTCAATCACCGAACATGGGAATTATATCGATTATCTCAACTTTTACCTTATTTGCACTCTCTTTGTCAGAATCCCCAACCAACAGATTATAGGACTGCTGTGCCCCTAACCACTAGACCGCATAGTACCTGCTTGTGAGTTGCTAAAAATTCAAGTGAAGGTGAAGTATTTTCGGAATGGGACTTAGAAAATTTCAAGATATACTTTCAAGTAATATCAAATATCTCGTGACACACTTTTTTAAATCTATGAACGTAAACTTGAAATATTACATCGTTACGAATGTAAGTCATTTATTGCAAAATTATAAATTACATTGATAAGAATAATTTAATTAATTAGATATTTTATGATACAGCAAAAAATATAATCTAGTGTTTTCATCCGGCTTGCTGACACTAAAAATTTACTCTGTAGAGAAAAGAATGTAACAGAATCAAGATTTTTCACTCCCTTCACTCCCACCCCTCCCCTCGTTTTTAGAGATATGCTATTGTAAAGAGTTCTTTTGTTGCGATGTTTAGATTTTAGGGGGTAGTGTGGGCAGAGCAGATTATCGACATTTCTCCCTAATAATAGAAAGTTTCTCGTGACGAGGAAAATGCTTGAGACACCTGCTTTAAAAGTAAGGCAATATGTGTTTGTAGTTTAAATCAGATTGACTGCACTGGGGTCATAGGATTATTCGGGGAATGCCGGCTTCTGCTGCGAGACATGCGGAAGATGTCATTTTTATTTTAAAATTTTGTCCCGCGAAATTGTGTTTTTATATAATATCTGTTATAATTTTCCCTCTATATTAATTTGTAGTTAAAAAAATGGTAATGAATTTTTTTAGCATAAAAATGACAACTTCAGTAATAAAACTTGCCTTATTAATTTCGAAATTGACATATTTGATTGTAAGATGTAAGAATTATGAAACGGATAGATATTTATGTTTTTTAATTCGACATCCATTTTGTAAAATTGCTAATTTCGCGAATACCAATTTTAAAAATTGCATTTGGGAGAAAAATATTGTATACATCTTTACTTAACAATATTGTACGCTTATATATCATTAATTAAGAAATGATATAGTAAATTTTTAAAGAATTGACATTTTATAAAGCTATGTAATTTTTACAACTTATTTTTATAAAGTTTACTTTTTTAAATTTTAAGCATTTTAAGAGTTATACTGGGGCAATGTTTTTATAAATAGTTTAGGGTTGAATGTAAAAATAAAACCGTTAATTTAACTTAACCGTTACGATTATAAAAAAATTCCAAGCTGCAGAATACCCTTAAAATAACATCAAAATATCGACCTTTTTATACATTTTATCGAAAAAAATTCGTCTAATTAACGTTTGCCTCCAGAGCATTTTAAACGTTAAACTGTATCGTCAAATAACGTTTCTCCGAAGCGCATTTTAAAAGTTAAAATGCTTCATCAAATGAACGTATGTCATCAGCGCATTTTAAAGGTTTATTTGGCGTTAAATATGGATTTAAAACGCTGGAAATTTACGATCTTAGTAGGGAAATCTAAACGTTTTTTAAACGAAAAAAAAAGACGCTTATAATTGAGTTTTGTCTGGAGCGCCATAAATTAACGTTATTTTAACGATCCTGGGAGGGTGTTGACATTTCAGTTTGTTATGCATAATGTTTTTAAAAGAAATCATCCTTTGTTCAAGAAGCTGACATCAGAAATTTATCTATGATTGCTGGTATTAGCAAAAATCGAAGAAAGTCGCAAAAATATCTGGGCATATATGGGTTAAAGAATGAGATCGCTAAAAGTATGCTCCTGTTTTGTGAACCTTCTGCTCCGAATGTTATGACATATAAGGTCATAAAAACCTTGTTTGGCGTAATGAATGGCTGTGGCATTCTGTATGTGATCCCGCTATGGTGTCTATTTCAGATCTGTGATGAAGTTTCTTCTGCATTGTTATTTTTTTCTAATATCGGCGTACCACAGTCCACCTTTTTTTTATTGGCGCAACATTGTTTGTGATTCTCCCGTGTCATCTCCTGCATTGCCGTCAGTGTCCCTCCCAGTGTGTGTATTGAGTGGTGTTATACTACCTTCGGCAATTTAAAAATACGTCTTTACCAAGTCTTCGCATATTTTCTCGTCTACAAGAATCTTCATTCACGTTCTAACAAAGTGCATCATGATCGTCGTGAAGGGGGAAGATGAGGCATATTCAACGGGGAAAAATAATGAATAATTTTTTCCTCATCATCTTACTCCACGCATACACACACACACTTTTATTTTAATATATTCTCTTCAGTTTTCATCCCTTTCCGTTCTTAAGGGCACATAAGACATAGAAAAACAATTAAACACAGGCAGTTAAATTTTTTCATGTTTGTATTATTTAGCTTGATCTATAAAAATAAGAAGGATATTTGGTGTTTGAGTAAGTTTCGAAACTAAAAAATAAAACATGAATGAAAAGGAAAATTTTTCAAACTTCTTTAAATATTCTTTATTTTACTTTAATGCAAAAAAAAGTTTCTTCTTTTTTATATCTTTTAATTACCATAAAAATTGTAAACACGGTATGTTTAGATTTTTAAAAATGTGTACATATATATAATAGTATTTCAAAAGATGCGAAAAGTTAAGAAACAGTTCAAAACCTCTGTTAAAAAGTTGAGCCCTAACATATGTTTTTTGGATCCTATATAAACGTCAATAATTTATTATTAAACATAAAATTTTTTTTATAAACTTATTGGTAATTTATTTAATTAGAGAGTGCGCACGGACTTAGCTAGAAAGTCATTTGGTTGTTGGAGGGGGTCATTATTTTCCGAACCAGAATATATTCGCAAAGTAATTGGTTGTAAACTCTTATTAATTAATCAACAAAATATTGCTTTTTATTGTAAATAAATTTTATTAATTTAAAAATGTATATTAATTACAAAATGAACAAATATTAAAGAAATTGCTTAAATGATCAAATTTTGATAGATATTAGTCGTAAATTGATTAAATTTAAATATTTTTAATTAGATTGATTAATGACTTAAAACTGATTAATTAAGTGTCAGAATACTAATAATTTAATCTCTAATTCTATACTGACACATTTTTGGGTAAAAAAATTAGTCTCTTGCTATAAATCGCCAAAATTGCTTCAATTTTCTTCTCGAGATATCTTATGGCCCTTAATGCACTTTTTTTTATTGACAAGTGAAATAGGTGGCTAAAAAAATTCCTCGAATTTACGTACGCTTTGCCGACAGGAAGAAGTGGAAAGAAGGTCACATGCAACCTGTCATTACAGACGTCGTACGTAAAGTATCCAGCCTAAATGCTGCATCATTGATATATAATATACCGGAGCCTATCCTCAGAAGGTACTGTAAAGAAAGAATTCGTCCAGCAGATGGAGAAGAATTTGAAATGGTAAGTTGGATGATTACGAAAAATGTGTTTAAGAAATTATATAATAGTAAACAGCCCTTCAGCACAGGTAAATGAGCAAATTTCAAAAAATACAAATAAGAAATTTTGGATCCTTTTTTTAAGGAATTGGGTTACTGTATCCCCTTAATTCAAACAAAATTGAAACAGTAATAATATGACTTACTCAGATTTCCGTCTTTAGCTTTGAATAAAAGTGTAGTCTTACCTATTGTGGTACTACAAAAGCTCAAATCGACCCCTAATTTTTAACATTTTAATGAAATGCAACCTAACTATCCAATTTGTTCCTTAAAAGATTTACCTATTTGATATATTTTATTGTTTCAGGAGTTCCTCAAAATTTGGGGAGGTTCAGAAAACCCTTCTCTAAAGCACAAGTTGAAGAACTGAAGATATATGTGATTGATATTGATAAAGGAGCGTTTGGTTTAACGCGAAAACGTCTGATTTGTGTTTCGGCTATGCAGAGAAAAATGGGGTAACTCGTAGATTTAACGCAGAAAAAAAAATTGCTGATGAAGGCTTTATCATAGATTTCATGAAAGGATGCGGACTGACTTTAAGAAAACCTGATTCTACATCCTTTGCTTAGCTCATGGCGTTTAACAGAGTCAACAGTGAGAGATTTTATGAGTTGCTTAGAGAAGTCAGGCTGAAGCACTTACTCACAGCTCAACAAATTTACAATATTGACGAAACAGGATTTTCGACGGTGCCCACAAACAATCTCAAGGTTTTGAGCCCTGGTGATACCCAGCGTATTATAAAAGTTTCTTCAGTGAAAGAGGGGTTACGTATGTGTGTAGACTGAGTGCTACTGGAAACTTCATCCCCCATTCTTTGATTATCCAAGGGTGAGAGTGAATCCCAAATTTTTAGAAGGTGCCCCTCTAGACTCAACAGCAGTTGCACACGTATCTGGGTGGATGACAGGCCCCAAATTTGTACACTATTTAAAGCACTTGGTCTTACACGCTCTTAAGTGTTCAACATCCTGTTATAGTTCTCATTAAGAACCACGCCTCACATACAAGAATTGAAGTGCTTTAATTTTTCAGGGAGAACGAATAGTGATTATTGGATTTCCTTCACGCACTAGCCACCGACTTCAGCCTTTGGATGTACGCTTTTATGGGCTTTTATAGTCTACAGTCAAGCTTGTGAAGATTTTGGGGTATCAAACCCAGGCGCTTGCATAAATATAGACATATTCCAAAAATAATTGGTAAAGCTTACCGGAAAGTGGCCATTCTACAGGCAGCTGTCAATAGATTCAAAGCAACAGGAATTCAGTCTTCTGGCTGCAATATTTTTACTGAAAAAGATTTTCAGCCATCAATGACTACTGATACCCAAGAAGACAACCAACTGACTGCTCAAACGTTTGAATTTATGCCACAATCAAAACCTGAAAATGAATTATCTGCATACTAGCACCTTCAGCCTTAGCCTGTTGTCTCCCAAACTCCCTCCCACTTTATGGTATGCCACCCACTTCATCGGCCCTTCCTCTATCCTTGTGGCTATATAAGAGCGTGAGAAAGCAGAGGAAGAAATTGCTGTCGCTTCTGTTATCAGGAACTCCCGTAAAACAAGTTTTGGAAGAAAATAAAGGAAACCAGAAAATAAAGAACTAAAAAGACACAAAAAGATTGACTGAAAAAAGCAAACATAAAGGAATAAGCGAATAAGAAACCACGACGTCATTTGAAATTTTCTTCATCTTCTGACGACGCCTCATCCCATTCTCTACCTTACATCGACAATGAAGATGATACGGACTTGAAGGATTTTGAAACTGATCAATTCTGTATCATACGCGCGGAAGAAGGCAAGGATGAACTTTGATACCAGTGATTCAAATGTTTAGTGTTCGGGATGGGATCCTAAAGAAGACATAGACCTTACAAATGTGAATTTCTGTTTCTTATTGGAATTATTTGCTAATACAGTGTTCATGAATGTTAATTCAAATTCCGGGGTTATTTCGTCATCTTACCCTATCCCATTAGTCATCTTACACCATGGCTGGGGAAAGATGACGAAATTTATCTTAGTCGTGTAATGCTTTTAAAAGTTGAGTCCACAACAATTAAAGTGAGCAAAGTAATTAAAAGTAATAAAGTTATGTATTCGAAGGAAATAAAACAGCAGTTGAGGAATTGGATTTTCTCTAATTTCTTTTTGTATGAATATTTGTGGAACAAATTGATTCTTTTTAATGACATTATTTAGATAGATGTTTTACAGATTGCTTCGAAACAGTGAAAGTTTCATTTTTGGTTCAAAAATTGCTATTTTTAAATCAGAAAAAAAAAATGTATCATTAGCAATGGTCACAATGAATGAATCGAACAAAACGTAAAACGAATTATCAGAATATGGTTCACGAAGTATTTTTCTCTTTATATTAATTTAGTTTGCATAACTACACATATTACCGATATAACTGAACAGAATTTTCACAATTAAAACCTGGATTTGAGGTTTTTCAGATCATAAATGCATTTAAAACCCATTAATTTAACTAACTGCATGTCCTTTTTTTTAAATTAGGATTGTGATTTAAAATATTCAAAATGTTAAAGTTAGCCGTTCAGAGTAAGGTGCCTTCAAACAGCAAAAAAAATACACTTTTTTAAAATACTGGACAGTGAGATATATAATTAACCATCATGCATCAACCATCAAATTACACTTTTATGCACAGCATGCCGATGCCCATACAAAATCGTTTGAAGTAATTAGTTTTTCGTATTTCACCAAACGAGAACATATTACATATCCAGTACTCTCTCACGTCATTACAGTTACGTCACGCATTGAAAATGAAGTAGTATTCCTTCTGGAAGTAAAGGGTGATAAAGATTTCAGTGCTTGTTCCAAGAACCACATTCAAGCATGGCCATGGGGTGATCTTCAAGTGCCGTGGTGCGTGATCAAATGAAAGAGACGGCGATCCACTCAAAGAAATTTCCAACCTGCCGTCAGATTTTTCAGATTTGTTCTTTTCAAAAATCCACTATCAATTTATTCGTGACAATTCGCATACTTATTAAATAAAATGTCTCAGACTTCAGACATTGTTTCTGAAGAGCATTACAGACGAAATACTTATGGAAGTCGGTGCCAAATGGATTGTTGTAAATGAAGTAATTAAGAATAGAACGATGTTGCTTTGAAGAAAAGAAAAATAATAATTCTCTCTCTCTCTCTCTTTCTCTAAAAAATCAACATTTGTGAAATTTTTAAGTCTGTAAACATTTTTGCCGCTAATTGGTATACTTGAAATGGCAGTGTAAGAACTAGAGATTTTTGCATTTTTTGGGCAAACATTATCCTGTTATCCTGATTAACATTAAAAAATGAAAGACATATTGTATTTAAAGAATAATTAACTCTTTGAGTTTTAACGATGCAGTTTTTAATTAATGCAGATTTTAATTAATGCAATTTTTTAATGCAGATTTTAATGAAGAAGTAAAGTTAGGATGTATTTCACAAACTGTTTCGTTTTCAAGATTTTCATAAAGACAATTTCAATTTTAAATTTAAAAATTCTATAACACTGTGTACACTATTTTTCTGTAAAATATAACTTGAAACTCAAAAAGTTATTCGAAAAGTTTCTTTAGAACAAGATCAAATGTAATAATAATACGAATCCTTCCGTAGTAAGCCTTAATACATAAATAATTTCAGAAACCTTTTTCCTGGAGTAATATTAATTTTATTTTAATATTTATGTCGTAGAACATATTTAAAACATTGTTTTCTCAAACACTTCAAGTATTTAACAGTTATATTGGCATTTAAGTGTTAAAGAAGAATTGATAATCTGAAGTGAAGAATTTTCATACATAAGATTTTAATCTTTCGTTAAAATACGTTTCAAGATTTACGCTAAATATACTATCATGGCTAGTTTGTTTTCTGAACAGTTTTAAATAATATTGTTACGAATTTTGGGGGCAACCCGCTGTTCTGGCGTTTAAAATAGTTTAAAATTCGTATTCTACAAGTCAAATGGTTAAATTTTGCTTTTTCTTTCATCAAAATTGGTCAATTAGAACGCGAGATACGGAGTTTTGGGTTTTCCTATTGGTTTGTATAGCATTTTCTAGAAATCTAGAGAAATATTGGTCTTAGGCCTTCGGTAACTTCACTTTTTGGGACTTATTTTTGGCCCCAATTTGGTGATATTTCGATAAAAGTCGCCAAGCTTGGCAACATTTTGGTCACGGGGCTTGTAAAGTTCGTTTTTCTGCATTAACTTGCATAATAGCCTAATATTACTCTTCTATTACACAATCACAATCGAGTCTGTTCTAGTACATTCCACGAAGGATTCTCTATGGAACCTTCTACGGTGTCCGTCGTAGCTTATAAAAGCAGATCGTTGTCCAGTTCAGTCTCAGTCGTGTTTCTGCTTGATCAGAGAGCAGATGTTCGTGAAAACTTAAGGCTTTGTATTGACTCTATAGGAGCGGTACTTTCGCTTGCCTTTTTGAAGCTTTGTTTTTAAGTGCTGTGTGTAAATTCTTCATTGCTGAAACTTGAGGGGCTGTTTACGAAATCCCTCGTATATTTCCACTGAATTTTTGCCAGTGAAAGTGTTTAATTTTGTGTTAGACATACAGCATTTGTGAAGGCTTCAATACTAAGCGGACTGTTAAAAGCACGTTACTGTCTGATTGTGCTTGTGAATTTTGTAAAGCCGATTGATCGACGAAGTTCTAGAAGTAATAAAGTTAGTGTTCCATCCTGACAAGTGGACTCTTTACTAGAACTTTCTACATCTACTGGACTTGAGAACGACGAACCCAAGAAATAAGCAGTTTTCTGCAACAATACAGTTACAGTTTAATATTTCTAAAATATATCATTAATAAAAGATATATTTTTCTAATTTAAATTATTTTGTGTACATACTGTTTATCCTTAAAAGTTTCAAAGGTATGAAAATAAATATTTGCTGACTTAAACTTCAATGGTTGTTGATGGGGAAAATTATTGTTGGATTGGGGGTAAAAGGGGTCGTACAGAAAATACGAAAGATTTTTTTTTTTAAATGTCACTCTAACAAAAAAAGTTTGCATTCAAATTTAGGTGCAACCCCCTACCATCTTTCTTTGCAGATATCTTTGAAATGCAGCATTATGAAGAAAGGCTCACATTTTGTACATCACCTCATTAGTGTATGAGGCCCATTTCGCTAACTGGGAATTTTTTCTAAGGAGGTTGTATACAAATTTAAAAGGTTTCAACTTTAGAAAATTGACTTATCGATTCATTTAAATTTTTCCTACCTTATTTTTAACATTTTTTTCAATGAACGTACATTGACCACTTATCTCTAATAGATAAAGAATTAAAGTGTGTTACCACATTCTGGCACACTCTGTATATAAAGATGATAGATTCTTGAATGGTCAGCATACTAGATGTACATTTATGATTGATATTAGTTTAACTATATTCAATGAAAGTATTCACTTTTAAAATTTAAAATAAATGCTGCACAGCTCATTTTAAATTTTCATTTTCCATTGCTTTGTTAAACGTTCCTTCAAAATTTTCAATAGGAAGAAACATTGTATAAAATTACTTATTTTTAATGATAAAATCCAGAAAGAAAAATAAATCGGCGCTAATTTTTAAATTTAGTCTTCAACACAATCTGTCGTGAACACCATCTATCGAGCAAGGACGAGACCTACGGCGGCCTTTTTAATCCTGCTGTTGTCTTCCTAAGTTAAATCGCCATCAGAAGTATGGTGACTTCTAAATCACTTCCTCATTTGTTATGAATGTTACAAACACATGTTTTTCTCATATTTACATTTAGAGACTACTCTTGCTTTCCACTTATGCCTTTTTTGGAAGAATAGGAGAGGGAGGTGATTTATGAATTGGGAGTTAACGTTCATAGAACTGCATTAATGAGTACTAATTGATTAATAAATTAGCTCTTTTAGGTTATGGTGTTTATTTTTCTTTGAATCCCACATATCTAGTTAAGTTCAAATTTAGTTAAGAAACAGATAATATTCTATAAATATCTTTGCAAATTAAGTTCAATATGGAAAGCTGTGGGACCCCACAGAGCTTAGTTTCGGAACAGAGGATTGTTCTATATTGTATCAATCCCTAGTCCTCATACATTCCGTGTAAAATTCAGACAAAAATAATTCGGGTTCCTGTTGTTTGAATTTTATTCAATTTAAATAAAGCTTTAAACATGATGAAACCCAATGCTTGTTATATCCAAACGATGTGACATTTTGGACTTTGGGGATAACATAGTAAAATACTTTTTTTACTAGGATACTTTTTTTTAAATTTAAATTCATTATTCCCCATAGACAGAGAAAATAAACCCCCTAAATTTATATCTTACACAAATTCTAATTATCACTTCTTTAATGTCACTCTTCGAAACATACAACCATACATGATAAAACACTAATTTTATCAGTTGAAATATTAAAGATATCTCTGCGTACTTAGTTATTTAAATTGATTTGTATTGTCTAGGTTCCTTTGTCTCGAAAATCTATCTTAAACAATTCCAAACAACCTCTATTCAATCCATCTGACGGATTTTAGTTCTTAATTGTAGTTCTCGAGATGTAATAAATAAATAAAAAAAATCACTACAGCTGCAGGACATCTTTGAGTGGGTGTATAGAAACTCAATTATCTCTGTTTTAGGAAATGTCTTCGGTATATAGGAATGACGTTTACTTTCCTCTTTAGTTAAATCCGAAAACTCATACCGGCTAATCGTACTTTTAAAGAATACCATTTGTTCTTATTAAACAAATTGCATGTTAGTATTGCTCGATAATTCGAGTAAAAACTTTTTAAAGATTTGCAGTTTTTATCAATGTTCTTAATAAGTAGATTTATTAGACATAAGTGCTGGAATATAATGATTTTTAATAAGATAATAAAGTATACTAAGTATAAATTTCAGTCTTCAGTAAATAATTATAGATTTTTTGATGAATGTAAGGTGCGCTGTAATTCACAAAAGCATTATTACTCTGTTTAAAGGAATAATACTTAATTGAATTTGATATATTTTATCTAAAAATTAGAATAGGAACATGTGCTTAACAGTTTTTGAGTTAAGAATTATGTGCAATTAATCTATTTTGTAGTTACAACAACATTCAATTATGCAGTTCAGTTGGTTGTTTCACGTAGGTAATAATTTTTTCATTATCAAATCATAGACTGCATCATTTTGTTCTTTTCTGCATTAACTTGTAGATTTACGAATGCATTTATTTATGTTAAATTTGCTTTTTCATGACACAGACAACATTTTAAAGTTATTTAATTTCTCAAATGTACAAAGTGGTTTTTTTTCAAACACAGATATATAAAATTACTTAGCTTCATGATAATTATGATGATTGTAATGATATAATGATTGTAGTATGGAAATTAACCTTTAGTGTTATGTATGAAAATATTAAAAAAATCAATATTTCTTGTAAAAAAAATTACTTACATGCTATTTTTTTACTATCCATGTTTTCACATGACTAGAAAAATGCCTCTTTTTTCAGATACTGTTTCAGGGAACTGTTACACAAGTCTCAAAAAGCAGTATCTTCAATTACTTGTAAATGTGGAGTTTTGAAGCATGAATTTCTATGCGAGAAATACATCTCTCGCCTACAATACGGGCACGCGTTCAAACAAAAGATGAAATATCGCTCAGAAATCACTGTGTACCAGGCTGATTAAAAAAAAAGTTCTTTTTTACCTATTTTGGGGATATGTAGTGCACTAAGCTCACATAAAAAATTCAAATTAAGAGAATGTCTAAAACGCATAAAACGACCTCATAGTTTGTTGTTTTTTCTTGCTTTCTCGCGGCTATATATCAGTATAACAATACTAAATTGCTAGTCACATGTATTTCTCAGCCAACCTTCTTCACCAATCAGTCGCACCACAGACTTGGCCTGCAAGCTTTACTAATCTACTGCAGACATGTTATTGTTAGGCGACTAGTCCAGCATACATCAACCGTTGCTACACCTTATCTGTTCTGGTAACGTGTGGAAGCCGTATTGACTGGCATATACTCACAATAATCAAAAGTCCCATGGGATACTGAGGGTTTGCAGCAGTTATTATGAGTTGTGGTGGCTATAAAAAATACTGATTTCTTCCTGTTTCTTATATCGAAGTGGGTTGTACACTCTTGAAAATTTGGTGCAACATTTCACCAAAACATGGTAAAACATGGTACTAGAAAAGTTTGCTCCATAAGATGGTAAAACCGTTTTCCAACATTGGTGCTTCACAAAAGTATGGCTTAACTTGAGTACCAAATGTTGGAACAAGGTTTCGCCATCTTATGGAGCCAACTTTTCTAGTACCATGTTTTACCATGTTTTGGTGAAATGTTGCGCCAAATTTTTAAGAGCTTGCTTTTAATTTTTCCCCTTTGCATTTTGTGTTATTTGTCTGATCAATTCGGCTGCGATATTTCTTGTTATTCTTTATGTTGCATTTTTGATGACCAGCATTGTAATTTCTCATTTCAGGTCTCGTAAAAATATATTAGTCATTTAGTTGACCAGATTGGCATATAAATCACCTGCTTTTTCAATGCTTATACGTTATTGCAATTGACTGTATTGCTTTCTTAATGCGGAGTTATTAAGTGCAATTCAATAAATACATTTTCATTTGTACAGCACTTTATTTTAGAACTAAATATTCTCATTCAGATTGTACATATATAAGCATATAATTTAAACTAGCTAAAGTTAGAATATATTATTCTAGTCAATATTTAATGTTGAAAAAGATATCTTCAAAATTTTTTTTTTTTACCAAAACTAGAAAAACGAAAAAAAATTAATAAATAAATAAATAAATTCTTTAGAAACAAAAATATCTGAACGAGTTGTAATCTACCGACAAAACTCGCGTAATAGAACAACATAAAATGACTTTGAAATAGAAAATGAAACTTGTATGCACTAAAGTCTCTCTTTAGGTACCACCATTAGATGGTTACAAATATAAAAGTAACAAACAATAGCAAGGTTTCGATTGGTTGTTTAGCAAAAAGAGACATTCAAACTAGGTGCGCGACCATTTCTGTATAGAAAGACGTGGAAAAACGACCCAAACAACGTGAATAAGTCTATGGAAGTTGCCAGTGCTAGATTTCAAAATAAGGTAGTGCTAGATTTCAAAACAATTTATCACATAAGTATAAAAACAGATTTTGTGAAACTGCATCAATAACCATGTAGTTAAAAAAATAAGTGATAGATCCAAAGTAAGATGAAAAACTAACTAAAAAGACAAAATACTTGTGTGTTTAAAAAATACAATAAAACCAAAGTATTCACAAAAAATAACAAATAGTTCATCTAGAGTAGCTAATACAGGTAGCGCCAAAACAACAAAAGTGATCTATCATAATAGTAATAATAATAACTATTAAAAAATAACAAGAAATGATCAAATAATAATAATACATTTAAAATTTATTGTTTAATTTTAACAAATTTCATAATTAATATTTTAATAATTCGTTATCTTTATCTATTTGTGAAAAGTTTAAGATACATATATTAATGTGCAGTGTATGTCTTATATCAGGAAATGATGTGAATAAATTAGCAAAACTAGATTTGTTCTGGTGATCATCAATTCATTTTTTATGCATTTTTTTGGTTATAAAATATATATACATATATTATAGATTTCTTATATGTTTATATATATTTTTTAATATTCTTTATGAAGCACATTTTCTCATGTAATAACTACTATTTGGACATAAATAAAAACTTAACACTGTTAGGATAAAAAAAATAGTTCTTAAAAATCTACGAGGATAGTTGTTTTTCAAAGTTATGTTGTACAAGTATGCTAAGTTATCAGGATCATAATTATTTGTACAAAGAGACATTATCATATATTAGTAACTAGTAATTGTGTTTCTAAATACAGGAATATACATACAAGAAGTGAAATGAGTAAAGCAAATAACATTAAAATTGAAATAATCTCTTTTATTATATATATTAAAGGAAATACTCAAACGCAGTGGCCATGTGCCTAAACGCCGTTACCGTAAGAACACGGAAAATGAAGCACCACCAGCTTGGCCAGTGCTTGGGAGGGCGTACTCCTCTCTAGACTGGACTGCTGTAGGAACGTGTTCGTTAATGGGAGCTGGTGCACGTAAACTCTGTCGTGGTTCCAATGTCCTCTATGTTCAAACGATACCTCCAGATTCAGGTGCTAGGTCTCTCAACTGCAACATGTTGAAAGAGACTCCGAACTAAGTCGGTCTTCCACCCACTGAGGCTCATTTAAATGCAAGCCGCTCCCTTTCGGCTATCGCTGTCCATTTTGGAGGATCTGGCCATCGCGCAGCGTTTTTTAACAATATTAGTAAACGGAGAACATTAGTAACAACAACAATACAACAAGGAAATACTTTTATTTCCATTAATGATAATTTGTAGATCGGGGCCATGGTAGCCCAGTGGTTAAGGCGTTGGACTCGTAACCGGGAGGTTGTGGGTTCGATACCGGCGTACCACTAAAGACCACAGTGTACACGCGGTGTACGTGCACGTAAAATCCGTGGTTCCTAAAGTCCTTTCGGCGGTCGTTAGCAGTTTCCGAGGGATGCCAATATTCAGAAGTCCCCCTACTTTCTGATGAGGCTTCAAATTGTGGCGGGAAATTCCGGGAAGGACGTATATGTAGCTCTAAGCGACACATTCAGTGACGCGAGCTGTCCTCTCCAGGCAAATAAATAAATTTGTAGATCAAAATGGAGGATTTCAGTATCAATTGGATTTTTAATTATCTCTAAGGATAGAGGTAAGTTATAGGAAATATTTCACAATCACCAAAGCTATTACCTAAAGCTACAGCAATAATGTCATTTATATGCCTATATAAGTGAGTCCTCTTTCTAATTCTTTTCATAGTTAATACAGGCTATCAATATAGGCCCATCTGAAACACTAGAGTTAAAAGCACCTTGTGGTATTCACATAACTTGCTTACTTAATTTATTAATGTACAGAACGTAATTATTATAAATTATTAGATTAACAAATCATGGAAACAATTAATATCTGCATTAGATGGTGAGTTAATGTTATTCACAGGTTTTTTTTTTAAAGATTTAATATAACATTTTGTAGATCATCTAATGGTATACTATTCGAAAGATCTTTGAAGTCAAAAGTGGAGGTAGTATTTATTTTATGAAAATATATAATCTTGTTTTTTAGTTCATACTTATTGCCTATAGATATATATAAGTACTATTAGATTTTATAAACAGATCATGCTTAGAAATACGCATTTTAAGGAATATTTTACTAGCTATGTTCTTATATGTGTTACATCCAATTGTAACTGTTCTGAATTTTAGAGGCGTTTTGTGAAATTTAGTTATAAGTGCTAAATGATGATGATATAGGCTATCATGCTTCAACTTAAATAACTTTTGGTAAGCTAATGTTTTTTGTGTATATTTCATTCAGTGGTGTTTCTCTTGGTGAAATTTGGATTGGTCTTAATTGATAATGCTAAAAGATTATGATACCAGTTATTACCAGATTTTTCTACATCTGATTTAATAAACTTATGTTGAAAGCTTTTAGTCTGATTCCTTAAATTTAAAATGCTAGTAGAAATAAAGTAGCTATTTAAAACTTATTCAAAGATGTAATTACATTATATTTCCATTCACTAAATAAGGCAGTCGGGTATTATATTTAATAGATGTACTCGTATTATACATATGTAAATCCATATCATATTCAAACTGTGCCAATATATCATCAACATTGTATTTAGATGGTAGTTTATGCTTAGTACCTCTTTTCATGATCGATTGCAGTTTAAGATCTTTAACTACAGAGAAGATCACTTGTTATTATATGTCCAAAATCAGAATTTATATAGGTATTGCAGTGATCACTGGCACATAGTATGTTATTATCAGGATTGAAGCCTTTACAAAAATAATTATCATTAAATATCTTTCTACCCATAGGAAAGGGCACTTGAAAGATTTTTTTTATTATTATTAAAGTGTTTAACTTTTAGACAGCGGGAAAATTTTAGAGTTGTTGCTTTAAAACGACGGGAATGTCTCCAGCATGCTTTGCCCCTTTCAGTGATTTTTCAGTCGAAACTGCTCTTTGTACGACAATACTTGACGGATTACTCTTTCCTGCCCACGAAGTAAAATGAGCTTCTTTAACAAGAGGAATTCATTTACGTGTGTATACTCCCCTTTTTAGAAACTGGAGTGCAACTGGAATGATGGATGGATCTTGACACCAATTTAAGTTAATGAGAGTTAATATTGAACTAAGTGCTATTATATGTGTTACAGACTAAATTATAATTAAGTGCATCAGCTCATGCAAAGAATGAATCAAAAAATAAATGACAGAAATGGTCTGCGTGAGTGCAGAGAATACTTTATAATATTTCTGTAAGAGCTTCTTCTTAATTGTGAAAATGTAAGCTCGTACTTTCAGACAGTTGAAGTCACTATCCAAGCTATTGTTAAGAATGTTCATCTCTATTTGCTTATTTCATAATATAGGACTAGATGCTTTTTGATGAATGCCTCGTTTAGAACGACTAGTTTTATTAAAGTTGACAAATTTAAATTTCAATATACAGGTGTGTATACTTTGAAGGATGAATTTGTTTAGAGTAGTAATGTAGTATTGTAAAATTTATCTTGTCGATTTGTGAATTTTTCCCATCACGATACTGTATTTAATATTTCTTGTTAAACCACTTATGCACTTTTCAAGCAACTCAGAAATTAATGCATAATGACGAATTTTTATTCGTTCATAGCTGACGTAACAGAACAAAAATCAAAAATGTTATATGCAATTTCTATACTAATAATAGAGATAGGGGAATTTGGGTTACAATGAAACACGAGATACGATGCTATCAAAACATGCTATCAAAAATTAATGGGATTTGTCAGCGAAAGTTGAAACTCACACACATATTATACAAATATATATTCCAGTTACTGATGTGATTTGGAGAGAATCGCATTTTTACAACAAGACATGTAGAAAATTATTGGATTTTTAGAGATGTAGAAAATTATTGGATTGGATTTCACCGTTTAAAGTGAATTTCGTTACTAAATGCAATTTTCTTTAACTTCATATTTTCATATCTATAATTATTTATTTTTCAAATATCGTGATCACTATGATGTGGTCTTCATACTTTCAAAGCCAGAATAAATAAAAAAAAGTGTGTGCGTGTAATCTTTACGCGCGGTTGAAGTAAAACTTCTTTGACGTTTACGACACATATCACTGAAATAATTAAACTTTAACTTAAAATAAATATCATATTATAATTTAATAATATTTATTATTCATGTACTTTACAAAGATTATATAAATGTTATATTCATATTATTCATTGGAAAAAGGTACATGAATGTCATCATAATTTTCTATGTATGAACTTATAGGTTTGTGGTAACTATAATGTGAAACATAAATTTTACTCTCTAAATTTGCTAATTTTCTTGAAAAACAGCATCTATCGTTGTACCGAAACGCGCTCTTCATTGAAATCGAGAAGTATTCATAGTTAGATCAAATTTTTCTTTTAAAAAATCAACTAACGGCTGAGATTCTTGAGAGCGAAAATTAACATTAACATCTCCAGTAAGAGTCATCGGTAATTCATGATAATTACTTAGAATCCAGGAAGTGTCCATGTTGCAGTATTATTCGTTAACTGTTTTCTTATACCATTGTTCCGTCTGCAGGTTGGGTTTGAAATGGGGGGGGGGAATGTCCATAGTCTAGTATTATACATTAAATGCGTTCTTTAACTGATGTTTTCCTCTGTTTGTTGGGTTCGAATGCAAGTAGTGCAATTTTTTTTGTGTGTTTTTCTATCACAGTATTCTTAAGCGTTGATTTCGTTTGCTGGTAGGTTTCTGTGGAGGAGCGAAAGGAGCAGTAAAATATAATTTTGATACTGTTTCCATGGGAAGACCACACAAGTGGACAATAAATTACAAGAGGCGCCAGGCAATGGGCAGTCTGGACACTATAGCACAATGAACTGTCAACGTTAAAATATTTATGGCCGAAAATGATATGCAAATTTGGCGGGGTATATTACCCCGATGTCCCACCTACATGTCCGGGATTCGACGAGGGGATGCATTAATTCCCCGATGCGAGCAAATCAGAAACTCCAGCCAATGATGTAAGAGGGGGTAAACAAGAAACAGCCCCGTGGGAGAAAAAAAAGAAGAGAGGACGAGTGTGCTTCAAGAGACAGTGTAAAAAAAGGTGTGTGAGAAGAGCGTTGAAAAAGTGCTTCGAATCAGTGTGATGAAGTTGTGTTAAAAAAAAATCGGTGTCGGCAGAGAATGCCAAAGGAGTGTTGCTTGGTGATGACCTAAGAGAAAAAAAGCGGTCCCAATAGTGCACGCGTCGATCGTGCCCTGCGTAAAGATGGCTACCTCATCATAATGGTGAATATCCAAACTATTTATTTCCTAATGGTGTTTCAAACCTTTTGTGGATACCCCTTATCCTCCAAAACCACATCTCCCCAGATACTTTGTTATACTAAAATTATTTCAATATCGCCTTTTAATTAATATTATTGGAATGCCTAAGAATAAATGGAATTTATTTGCAGTTCATATAGTCTTTAGTTTTTGTTAGTGTTTAGATGTATTTCAATCATTTTCCTTTTTTCAGCGTAATCCTAAGAGTACTTGCCAGGTAGGTTATGCGCGGCATAATCCCACCTTACGATCATCTTTGGCCTTAGCGTTCATCAAATTTTAATCATAACAAAAAATCTAAAACAACCACATTATGGTGCCGTAGAAAAAAGGCAATTTTATGTACTCCTAGTAACTAAAATGATATGTAAATTAATAATAATTATAATAATAATAATATATATATATATATATATATATATATGTATAGTAGATTTTTCAAAAATAAGACAAAGTCTGGGAGAGAAATTATGCATCGTAATAACGAGGTTACTATCTTGTTTCTTAGTTTCAAAAAAAAAAAAAAAATGCATTGATATCGTTTGAATATTTTATTTGTGTTTTGTAAATGTAAATATACTGTTGCACAAAAATATACGAAAGAACTTTGATTTTAAATGTGACAAAGAAGGTATTTTTGTTAAAACTATTAATTTCTCTAATAGAAAGAATGTTGTGAATAAGATAGTTTATATTCATACCAACGTATTGACATATAGAAAAAATAAAATAAATAAAATTAAGTAAATAAATAAATAAATATTTTGTTGGTGGAATATTATGCAACAATCAGTAGAACTGAACAATTGAATTATTAGTTGGTTAATATGTATGTATTCATGTACAATATTTTTCATTTATGTGTATGTTGAAGTGTCAAAGAGTATTTTGTATATGTATAAGGTAACGGGACATATAGTGTTAAAATAGTATCTGTAAATATTTAAAGTTAAAAAAAAAAAAAAAAGTTTGTCCCAGAGCTAGACAGGATTCGCCAGAGCCTCCTAGGAATCGAAATACCCAAAGTTCGGCACAAAGCCAGCATAACAAAACGCCAGACACGGGACTAATCCCTCTATTGCCCCGATATTCGGCCGATAGTCTCGAGAACCCAAAGCAATTTTTCAGCGAATTTGAAAACGTAGCTGCTCTCACCGATTGGTCAAATGAGCAGAAAGGCATAATTTTAAAGACATGCCTCAAAGATAAGGCAAAAGCATTTATACTAGGTCTAAAAGAGACGAAAGACGGAAACAATTACGAATACCTGAAAAAAGCTATTCTCCAGAGATTTAGGGAAATAAAACCAGCCTCGGAAGTTCAGGCGTAATTTAATGCAATTAGGCAAACCCCGAAAACATCCATTATACAACTAAGGGACATGATTTCTGAAAAGACTGAAGCATTTTTAGGGATCGATAAGCCGTCAGAGGAAACAGATAGGATAAAGAACCACATCATGCTCGCGAAATTCACGGAAGCAGTACGTCCGGAAATTAGGAGAGAAATTTTAAAAGAAAACATAAAACACTTTGACGAGGCGGTTGAGTTGGCAATCAGGCTGGAGAGAATTTTTAATGAAGAAGAGGACATAAACAATATCCTCTTGTACAGAAATCAGACGTTACTGGTCTATTGAAGGACTTAGAAATCGCGCAATTAAAAGATAAAATAAAAGAGTTTGAGAGTAAAATTCAGGCACTCGAGACTTCTCAAGTGAATGAAAAATCAAATCCATTGAAATCATGCTCATTTTGTAAAAAACAAAATCACGCAGATACAGACTGCTGGTTCAATCCCCGAAATAGAAGGCAACCAGTTAATCAACATAATAGTAGTTATAAACAAGTTGCAATTATTTGCCAAATATGCGGAAAGTCGAACCACTCCGCTCAGACATGCTGGGAAAGAATTCCCGCGGACGTTCGACAGCAACCAAATTTCCGCAGAACGAACAACAATGGAAACAGGGACTATAAGAATTTAAACTCATACAGGGGTCCCAGAGGCAACAGATAAATAATAATCAGAGGTTGGGACCCCATAGAACAAAACTCGAGGCTACCAAGGTAAATATTGACCATAAAAACAAAAATCAAAATCAAACGATAGAAGCACAAAATAGTACGAAAGTAATAAATGATAATAAACAAAAACAACAAGAGAACCATAGGTATATAATGTCGGTGAGTGACAACGAGCAAAATGAATTTAAATTACCACTAGTAACGCTTAACATTGGGGATGAAGAATATGCTGCACTCATTGATTCAGGAGCAGGAATTAGTTTAATAAATAACGAAATATTTGAAGGAATAAAAAATAAAATAAAGATAAACTTTATTTCCAGACAGATAACAATAAAATCTGTGACACAACAAACTGTACCTTTTCTAAAGGCCGTGAAGTTTTCATTTAAAATAGGGCATAAAAAATGCAATAACACCTTTTTCGTGGCAAACTTACGTTACTAACCCACAATACCCAATCATATTAGGTTACGACTTCATGATTAATAATAAAGTAATTTTAAATACGAAACAAAATAGCATAACAATAAATAATGAAGAAATTCCCATTAATAAATCAGAGACCAAAAATACGGAGCTAAGTGAAGAAAATGATAAGACGGAGGAGATTAATAATTTCATTCGAATAGCACGGAAAGTACTGATTCCGCCCGCGGACACAAAAGTAGTGAATTTAAAAACAGATCGACCTATTGAAAAGCAACAAAATGAAAGCAACATTCAAGTCATACCCAAATTCCAAAAGGAACAGATATGCATCATCCAACAAAAAACAGATAAGTCGTTACAAATGATTTTCGAAAATAACACCAACACCACGAAACATTTACAAAAAAAAACATGAAAGTCGCGAAAATCATAGAACCGCAGAACGTTCAGCAGATAAGGGAGTCATCACAAGATACAGAAGTAGGAATGAATTATTGTTCCCAAACAACTAATGATAGGGACAATATCTTAAACTTGAGAAAAAAAGAATTCGAAGAGGCGACTTTTGATTTAGATCATTTACCGGAAGACCAACAGCGTATATTTCAAAAATTGCTACAAGAAAACTATCAGGTATTCTCTACCTCTTATAAAACATTAGGAGTTACAGACGCTGTGAAACCGCAAATTAAATTAGCCCACAATTACCCTATCCAATGTAGACCGTATCCAATACCGCAAGACATGAAAACGCTCGCAGACCGCGAAATAGACGATCTATTAGAAGCGGGTATACTCGAACCATCCGACGGGGGTTACGCGTTCCCAATAATCTTTGTTAAAAAGCAAACAAGTGAGGAAAATAAAACCCTTAAATACCGAATGGCGACAGATTTTCGATTATTAAATAATATCACTGAACCTTATAAAACGTATATCCCACATATTGAAGATATCTTACAAGAAGTTGCCGGATTCAAATGGTACACGACTATGGATCTTAAATCTGCGTTTTTTCAAATAGCGTTACCGGAGGCAGAGCGAGAGAAATGTGCAATAATTACCCACCGAGGAAATTTTAGACACACAAGACTACCCTTTGGCTTGCGATACAGTGCCAGTTATTTCACCCAACTCATGAATACGGTGCTGGGAGGTACGAGAGAAACGAAGATAAATTTCTACCTAGATGATATAATTATACCAGCTAATTCCCTCGAAGAACTACGGGAAAAAATGACTTTAATATTCCAAAAGCTCAAACAGTTTAATTTAACACTGGACCCGTCAAAAATCAAAATAGCCCGAAAAAATATCACATGTTTAGGATTCCAAGTGGACGAAGTAGGGATTTCCCCAGACCAAAAAAAACATCGTAAAAATCACAAAATTTAAAACCCCTAAGTCAGTTAAGGAGATTCAATCATTTTTAGGGATGACAAATTATTTCAGAACGATTATTCCACAATATTCCCAAATTATTGCACCGATTGTGCAGCTCACAAGAAAGACTAAAAAATTTGAATGGTCGGAAGAGTGTCAGGCGAGTTTCGCGAACATACAACAGATCATTTTAGAAAAACCAAGAATTACCAAAATTGATTTTGCAAAACCATTCCTGTTAGCAACTGATGCATCCAACACGGCCATTAATGGTATTTTAATGCAGGATCGGCCAGGAGGCAGAACACCAGTCAAATTTTTTAGCAGAATTTTAAAGAATGCGGAAAAACGATACTCGTCTCTTAAACTGGAACTAATGGAAATTTATGAAGCGGTGAGACATTTTCGCAATTATTTATGGAACCATGAGTTTATATTAATTAGTGACGCGAAATCATTGAAATACCATTTAGATCTGACGCAGCAATCCGATATTACCGCAAGGTGGCTATTATTTTTAAGTGAATTTACGTTTAAATTTCAACATATAAAGGGTGAGGAAAACCCCGCGGATTATTTGTCCCGATACATCTTACAAGAAGAACAGGTGAATAACATAACGGCACAAATCTTCGAAGGGAAGAAGGATTTAACGACCGAAAAAATAAGACAAGAACAACAAAAGGATGAATTATTGAACAAAATAATACCACACGTCCGCGAAAAAACCCCTAAAAGTCCTAAGTTCAAAAATTACTATCTCGATACACACGGAATTCTTCGTTATAGGGAAAAAGCCACGCGAGAGAGGGTAGGAATAGATGTGATCGTGATCCCAAAGTCTTTAAAACAGTCCGTGATCAAAATTGCACACGCGACACATTTCGGCAGACAAAAAACAATAGACTTTATCAAAAAATACTACACTTGGGGCAACTTATTTGACAACGTAAAGACGTTCATCGATAACTGTCACAGATGTGCGCAATTCAAAAACAGGCACATTTCCGCTACGGCGAGACAAAAAATGGACCGAGCAACAATGCCAGGAAAATTCCTCCATATAGATATTGTTGGGAAACTGCCTCGCAGTGTCAGAGGCAATTGTTTTTTTCTTTCGGTAATTGATAGTTTGTCAAGGTATATAGAATTATTTCCATGTAGAAAAATCACTGCAGATCAAATAGTTAAATGTTTACAAAGTTATTTTTCTCGTTTTGGGCTTCCGGATACGATTATATCGGATAACGGACCTCAATTTAGATCAAAGGAATTAAAAAGTTTTTTAAAATCTCTCAATATAGAGAGTCGTTTTTCGTCGATCTACCACCCACAATCGAATGGGACGGTAGAACGCGCACAAGGCACGCTTCAGCAGTGTATTCGATGCATAGCAGAGAACACTTTTGAATGGGAAGATGCAAGTGTATGGGCGCAGCTCTATTACAACGCCTCTAAACACAGGGCGACGAATTTTCCGCCGGCGTTACTATTTCTGGGTCGTGACATTAAAATACCCCTGGACATTACAAGTGACGTACAGAGACAAAATATTTTCGAATCAGAATGGTCCCAGGAGGAAATACAAATATTTGTGGACAAATTAATTAAGCAGAATTTAAATAACAGACAACAGGCCTGGATATTTCAAGAAAAGGCGGCTAAACCACAGAACCTAGAAAAACCAGCTAAACAAACTCCAATCCATATAGGGGATTTGGTATACATGAGAAATATGCATAAGAAGTGTAAATTTGACCCCATTTTTACCGGCCCTTATAGGGTAATGAAACTATTTCGTAATAATAATTTGTTACTTAAAGAGGTAAATAATCCTCATGTAGAAGAGAAAAAGTGCATAAAAACCTCATTTTTCGGGTAAAACCCCAGACACAAGAAACAGACTCTGACGAGTCAAAAACCCCCACCCATGGTTATTGGTTACGCAACCGCGCCCGGAAGGGGCAAGAAACAGCACAAAAAAAAGGGTTCTTACCAGCAGCCGAGTTGTCCGTCCAAACAGAGTGTTGATTTTCACGATTGTTGATTTTCATTGCGTAAGTAGCTGCTTAACTGCTTGGGATTTCTGTGAAAGGAAAACCAAAAACAAGAATTACAAAACTGGTAGGAAAAAAGAAAAACGCGACCTGGAAGGCAATTGAATTTAGCTAATCATAACAGTAATAAGAATCATAATAATAATGACATGCTATATAATCAAAAGGGATATCCCGTGTAACCTTGTGCACTGCAGAAAAGCTAAGCTGGAAATAAAGGAATATATTAACAAAAAAAAGAGGACAAAATATAATAATGTTAATAATAATAGCAAGCAATAAGACAACAGGCACACACATACATATGTAAAAAGAAAAAAAAAAAAAAAAAAAAAAGGAAAACAAAAGTTAGCGATGCAATCAGCTGGTGTTCTCGTTTGGCTTTTTGCTGTTGGTAAACAAGCCGGCAGGGAGTCATTCCCATGGGGGCGAGTCGTTCGTTCGGATTTGCGGCATGACGTCACGCAAAGGATGCAAGATAAGGGCAACATGAAAAAGACAAATATATGTATATAAATAAATACCGAACATACAGCTATAGGCAAGACAAATACATAGTACAGTAATTTTACTAATCAAATTTTAATTAATACGAGTTTCAATAAAATTATTGAGTTGCATCACCAGAGTGCAGGGACAGAAAGCTGCAGATTTCCCCTTGGATTTTGGTACTTATCGGGCGATAGCGGGCAATAGCCACGATGAGTAAGACGCGCTCTAGATTAATTGTATCGAGACTCCAGTGATTTACGTACGTAAACATGAGGATTTCACATTATAATAACCAATCAGACCGCATGGACTTGACATGCAGAACGTCTCTTTCTAATTATAATGCGTAAGAATAGTAACGTTAATTTTGTTTCTCTTTACAAAATTATACAGTTAACAGGGCGGCATAAGCTTTCATTAACAAAATAATTAAATAAGAATCACTTACCTCTACGCGACGTTGACATCCCAAAAGAACACAGGCGAAAATTTGTCGAGTCACTCTCTGCGCCGTAGATAAACTGGTTTCAGTACGAGTTGAGTCGTCAAGCTACAGATTCCCCCTTTTCCAAACGCACAGATGTATTGTACGCAGTGAAAAACCGGAAATTTCAACCATGAGTCCCGATTGTTAAGCGACAAACAGTTTCGCAGCCGGAAGGATCTGCTTAAAAGGAATAAAAGAGGAGAGATAGTAATTACAGAACGCACGGATTTAGCGGTGAAACTCTTTTACAGGAAGAGACGCGAGAATTTAGGAATAAATCGAATGAATAAATAAGAACGCATCGATGAATATGGCTAGATATTTTTGAACAGTTGTACGTGAGGTTTACCGTATAAATAAAAGGGTGTGCAATATAGGAATGAACCCGCTGTCTGAGCAAAATATATAAAAAAATAATAATAAATTTAAAAGAAAATTAATTTTAAAAAAAAGGGAAGGAAAACGAGTATTTTTTATGATATGCAGATAAATATATATGTGTAACAAGTGATAGGCACACACGATATTGTATGTTATTCTCAATATATATATATATATCCATCTCTAATAATATAAATATGGTACATGTTGGTATAGAATGTGTGATTAAACATAATAATATGTATACAATCCCATTGGTGTACAATATATTATTTTGAAGAAATTGAGAAACAAGATACAAAGGTAACTCATTAATGTTATTAATGCAAAGTGGTTCGGAAACATTATCGATACTGCCAGATTCAACAAAATCTGACAAAGCAAAGCCGCGTAGGGAAACGAAAATGTTCACGTGAAACCACAAAATGCTTGAGACACAACGGGAGAACAAATTTATCACAACTGAGACTTTCGCCGTGTGTAGCTACGCGTGATGGACTATTGTGTATGGACTAAACTCCAACTACTAAACGGTAGAACGTAGCACATAATTAGCTACGTATGATGGACTATTGTGTATGGACTAAACTCCAACTACTAAACGGTAGAACGTAGCACATAATTAGCTACGTATGATGGACTATATCGCATGGACTATACAGGACAAGTGCCGAAATTTAAAACATAGCACATGTGTAGCTACGTGTAATGAACTAGTGACTGTGGACATTGAATATTTTTTTTCTTGTTTTTTTTATGTACACGGGGGAGAGATGTGGTGGAGCGAAAGGAGCAGTAAAATATAATTTTGATACTGTTTCCATGGGAAGACCACGCAAGTGGACAATAATTTACAAGAGGCGTCAGGCAATGGACAGTCTGGACACTATAGCACAATGAACTGTCAACGTTAAAATATTTATGGCCGAAAATGATATGCAAATTTGGCGGGGTATATTACCCCGATGTCCCACCTACATGTCCGGGATTCGACGAGGGGATGCATTAATTCCCCGATGCGGGCAAATCAGAAACTCCAGCCAATGATGTAAGAGGGGGTAAACAAGAAACAGCCCCGTGGGAGAAAAAAAAAGAAGAGAGGACGAGTGTGCTTCAAGAGACAGTGTAAAAAAAGGTGTGTGAGAAGAGCGTTGAAAAAGTGCTTCGATTCAGTGTGATGAAGTTGTGTTAAAAAAATCGGTGTCGGCAGAGAATGCCAAAGGAGTGTTGCTTGGTGATGACCTAAGAGAAAAAAAGCGGTCCCAATAGTGCACGCGTCGATCGTGCCCTGCGTAAAGATGGCTACCTCATCATAATGGTGAATATCCAAACTATTTATTTCCTAATGGTGTTTCAAACCTTTTGTGGATACCCCTTATCCTCCAAAACCACATCTCCCCAGATACTTTGTTATACTAAAATTATTTCAATATCGCCTTTTAATTAATATTATTGGAATGCCTAAGAATACATGGAATTTATTTGCAGTTCATACAGTCTTTAGTTTTTTTTAGTGTTTAGATGTATTTCAATCATTTTCCTTTTTTCAGCGTAATCCTAGGAGTACTTGCCAGGTAGGTTATGCGCGGCACAATCCCACCTTACGATCATCTTGTTACGATCATTTGATGAATGCGGCCTTAGCATTCATCAAATTTTAATAACAACAAAATTTAAAACAACAACAGTTTCGAATTATTATTCTGTATCAGTGTTTTTAAACTGAAGGTTCTGTCTATTGTTTGGGATTGATTACAGCCAGGGTCCGTTTCTTTGTGGTGTTCCATCCCCGTGTTAAACCGCAGCTTACTCCTTCTTGGGGTTGGGTTAGAATCCACGAAGTGTCCATTTGTTATTTTTTTATTTTGTTCTTAAACCTTCTGCAGCCAGTGTTTGTTTCTTTGTGGTGTTACATACCCGTATTCTTAAACCGTTGTACATAAATAATTATAAATATATATATCATTACACTATATATATCATTGATTATATATATCATTTTATGATTAAAAATATTGCGTTCAAACAAATTACATTCTTCTAAATTTACTAACATTTCTTAAAATACAGCTTTTGGGCAAAATAATAACAGACATGACATACATAATATTTAGGAGTTTATTGGCCGAACGGCCAATTTAACTGGCATTTGACAAATAATAATATCAGTTCGCTAGTATTCTAAGTAGCATTCTAAGTAGTATTCTAAGTAGTATTCTAAGCTAGTAATAGTATTCTAAGACAGTTATGTAATTAAAACACATCTGAAGCCAGTAATTACTATATATCACGTTCATAAGTTTATATATTTAATTTTTTGAAGTTCTGCTAATTCCGGCTGCTTCCGGTTGGGTTAGAATCCAGGAAAAGTGTTCTTAAACTGACGTTTCCATCTACTGTTCCGGTTCGATTGCAGGCAGGTTCCATTTCTTTGTGATTTTCCAAAACCATGTTGATAAGGTGGTGATAGTCATGAGAGGCAAAAACACTTAAGAGGGTTTAAAATAAAACTTTTTACATTGGAATTGTTCAACTAGGCATTATGATTCTGAAAGAGAAGGAGTTTTAATTTTCTTTAACACTCACCTGGAAAAATTCAGAGAGGCTTTGCCAATCAGTCTCCAAGCTAAAGGAACAACTCTGCCTAAGGGAGACTAGTTCAGGACAATACTCAAACTTAACTTTTAAATTTTGCTTTTATTGAAAATTCTTGTATAACAATTACAACATGAAAAAACAATCTAGATATGTATGTATAAGTTTGTATGCGTAAGGACTGTTATCAGGCCCAAATGACCTCATAATGAAACGAAGGGTTTACAAATAGAATTCTAAAATCAATGTTTCAAATTTAAATTGAACTCCTATGCATCAAAAAACAATAATACTAAAATAGCACTTCAAATTTAAATTGAACACCTATGCGTCAAACAACAGTAATACTAAAATATCAGGTTGTAACGAAAGTTGTCTGCCAGATTTGCTTGAGTCAGCTCATGCGGTACCGAGCGATTGATCTTATATGTCAAGTTTATATGACGCCTTGCGCGACTAATGGACATGGTACTAAAGTCTAACTCTTTTAGCTAGCTCTCGAGTGGATGAATATTTTATCTTCTTCCACAAATTCTCGTAGTCGGGCCTCATCAGCATCAGTTAGGCCGGCCAGAGCGCTCTGCTTCTTAAATGTCCTAGTCCTCGTTTTTGAACTTTCGGTACCAAATCTTTACAATGTCATATGATACAACAGTAGTACCTTAAGCTGTACACATGATTCGGTGTCATTCTGTAGATGACTTTTTTCAACAGAACTGAGAGTAAATGATGGTTCAATCTGGTAGCATGATAGTTCCATTTCAGACACCTTATAATTAATCATAAAGATATTGTTTTACAGATTTCACAACACAGTGCTCTAAAACAAGTCTTTTTCTTTCAAATAACAAAAATCGTTTGACAAAATATTGGCAAAGACACCAACGCGAACTGTTTGTGCAGACAATACTTCCAGTGGCGGAAAACTTTCGTTACAACCTAATACATATCTGAATGTTGTGTCAATTGAAAGTCATTTTAAATTGTCCCAAAATTAAACCTGGCAAAATCCAATTAAAATAAATGTTAAATGTTTAGTAATTAATGGACTAAAAATGAAACATTCAATCCACACAACATCAATCACAAATACAAAAAATTCAATTGTTAACTTGGCAAAACCCAATCAAAATAAAATGTTAAATACTCAGTAATTAATGGATTAAAAATGATTCATTCAATGGACTAAAAATGAATCACTCAATGTGCGCAATGTCAATCACAAATATAAAAATTCAAAATGTTGAAGAGGTCGTTATAAGTAGCATCAGATTGAAAACACTTTATAAAGATATGGTCATCAAATTTCTGTATAAAAAAAGAAAATTAAAGTTTCCAATAACATTTTACTGCAAACATGATATTCAGTTAATATTTACCCGATGATGATGTTTTGGTATCGCTGGATCACTTTAATCATCTCACTTAATATAACTGTTCACATTCACGTTCGATTCACAACTATATCTTTCATAACACTCGTTTGATAGAGCAGTGGTTATTTACACGCTTCACCTTCGGAGCAGAAATAAGATTTTACTACAATAGCCGCCTACCTGGCTTCAAATGATGCATGTTACACTTTAGAAACACACACAACCACAGTTCACACTATCTGTGATGAAGGCACAATTCACTATATTGTTGAAAATTGATAATTTGCTATATTCTTGCGCGTTAGAATTTACAGGAAATTAGGATGATCAGGAACACAAAGCTGCATTAGCACAGAAATTTCCAACTCTGGTCACGAAGTTCTTTATCAGCATGCTGATCAAATTGAGATTAGCTGCTCTCTTCACGAACAAAAAAAGGGAAGGAAAATAACTTTCAAATTTAAAATTCAGCTCGGGGCATCTCCAATCTGTAAAAAATGTGCTCGGAGTACCTCCAACCTGCAAATGGCGTTACCGCCAAAAGCATAATTGGAGGACCCAAGCGTCGTTAACCTCTTAGCAGAACTTCCTCTCTTCCAACTGAAATTTGGCGTCTCTTCAACGGACGCGCTTTAAAAATTGTTGCCAGATGTACTACGGCAAAGAAATTACTAGTGCGTACTCCTTTCTCCCTCAAGTTTCACGAAACCTGTTTTCCCTCGGGAGGAGCGGTCAGCCACATTCGGTTTGTTGTGGGGAGGAAGAAACATATGTCGAAAAAAACAAGTTCCGTAGAGAATGGCAACGTGTTGTTCTGTTTACATTCTGTTTTTTGATTTTCGCACGGATCTTGACTATGTAACACATGTATTGTATATTATTCATCTAAAAATAAGGATTATCGAGAACCTCCTGTGAGGTTGGGATTACATGTAAAATATTATGTTGGATGTACCTTCAAAATGCTTATTGATATATAAATAAAGATTGATGTCTCAAAGATACGGCTCTTGACTGTTTTTCTCGCCGTTTCTTTCCCTAACAGATTCCGCGTACTTTTACAGGATAAATTCGGGGAACGGAGAAAGCAGGTCGAAAAGGTAGGTTTTTCAGTAGTTCTTTTTTGGGGCGCGCTTGGCGTGGAGTATGACATATACGTCACTTCCTTTACTGGGCGTTACTTCCGTCAGAAAAAAAATCTGAGTTACTCCCAAGTCGCCACTAAAGAAGTTTCACTTCAATAAATTTTAGGAATGAGAAAAGTTTGTTTAGTTTGTAGCCTCAATTTGTGTACAAGAAGCACTTGTAGATGGGTACAATGAAATAAGTTTCATTGTACCTCGGGTGAATCCATTCACTTAAAATAAAGATGTTACTATTAAATATTTAGATTCAGATCTCCATAAAGCACATAAAGTTAACAAAGAATTGTTTTTAACTCGTACTCCATTTTCTTAAGACTCTGAAGATGGTGACAATCCAGATTGTCTTTCCACTGAAATTCAAACAGTAGAGATTATGGGTGATTCTATGAAACTAGGGACACCAATGGCAAAAAAAAAATTCTAATAAAAAAATAATATTTTAGTCCCCTATGAAGGAAAAGTATGTGAATTTCTATGAAATGATGCTAAAAAAGTTCACAACACCTTTTTAAAAGTTTTATAAACAATCTTTGGCAACATTACTGTTTTTAGGAAAGAGGTGTAGGAAGTTCATCTTGTTTTATGAAAGAAATCAACAAATATGAATGAAATCTTATTTTTTTATTGAAATTTCGTTTGTATATGAAAAGATTAGACCAATGCAGAAACCTTTAACTGCAATATTTATCTGAAAAACAATTTTTGTACATTAGGCCAAATATTTAATGTAACATCAGTCACGAAATTCTATAAAAGTTTTTCTTACTTAAATAAAATTAGTCCCAAAAGTATGAAAAGTCATTTTCTCTTCCTTTATGAAGATATCTTTAATATTAGTCTTTTGAATATCTAATATTGTTTCAATTTATGAATTTTAAACTTATAAAAAATATGTAACACCAGTCACATTTCTGTTTTTTGATTAGATACCTACATAAAAATATTGGGAAAATCGCATTGACTACTGCAGAAAGACAGAAAAGAAGGTGAGATAAGTTAAGGAATGAAGGGAAATATGAAGATTATTAAAGAAAAACAAAGCAGAACCAATAAAGAGCCAAAAAAAGGGAAATGACCTAGCTAATTTACGTCAATCAATTCAGAATACTCTTTTTCAAACATTTTCTCTAATTTCAAGATAAATTAATCTTTTTACCTTCTTCTGAATTGACGGGGTTAATTTAGCTGGATCGTTTCTTCTTTTATTTTGGCTATTTATTGCTTCTACTTTGTTTTTATGATTTTCACATTTTCCTTCATTCTTGAATTTATCTCATCTTTTTTTCTGTCTTTCAGCAGCAGTCAATGCTATTTACCCAATATTTTTACGTAGCGTACTAATTGAAAAACAGAAATGTACCTAATGTTACACATATTTTATAACACACATTTACACATTTTTATAACTTTAAAATTCACAAATGAAACTACGACTTTTTATGTTATTAGGAGTGATGTTACATTAATGTTAGGGCTAATTTATAAAAATTGTTCTCAAGGTAAATATTGCAGTTAAAGGTTTCTACGATTGTCTAATCTTCTCATAAATGAACGAAATTTCAATAAAAAATAAGATTTTACTCATACCCGTTGATTTCTCTTAGAAAACAAGATGAACTTTCTACACCTCTAAAGACAAAAATATATGTAAAAATGTTTTGCCAACTTTTTAGCATAATTTTATAGAAATCCAAAAATAATTACTTTATAGAGGAAAAAACTATTACTCTTTAAAAGAATATATATATTTTTTTCACAGGTGTCCCTAGTTCCATGGAATCACCCCTTAGTGAAATACACTAACAATATTATTATTTAAATTTTATTAATGAACAACAAGCATTACTATGATTTATTTATTATGCTTAAACTAGAGTAATTCTATTTCAAAAAGTAAATTTGGTAGTTTTGTTTTTAAGAAGAAATAATACATAATTATAGCATGTTTATGTGAATGTAACATCAGTCACGAAATATATGTAACATCAGTCACAGGAATAAAATATTTTCTACATAAAAAGTTTTTTAATTTTTTAAATGAAAGAAAACGTTTTCATAAAGATTGAAATCTGTACTTAACTAGAAAAAAATTATTTTACTTCTCACACTATTAGTTCGAAGAGGATTTGAATTTATATAAAATTCATTTTTCTCAATGTCTCTTCTGTGTAACATCAGTCACGTTTTTTGATTTCCCTTAATTTAAAAAAAGAAAAAAAAAGTCTTCTTATATTGATGATGGATAACAGTATAGTACTTATTTATGACACTCTTGATCAATTTAAATAAATAAATATATATAAATATATATTTCAAGCCACTGGGGAATTTCAAAGATACAAATGTAGTCAAATTGTAACGTCAGTCACCATGGAATGACCCTTATGAGATAGTCTCACAAAACATGTATATGAAAAGTGAGTACTAGGCTGGTGTCTAGGGATGAGTAACCACTTCAATTAATATTTTAAAGTTGTATTTACAAGTATGTACACGATCCGAAGATTAAATTCCCATTATACGTTGTTATATATCGTCGTACATGAAGCATATGGCACTCGCCTCCTTGGGGCATTTGCTCTTTGTCGAATCCCAGTAAACACACACCTGCTGGCGGAGTACCTTGCCAGTGCCTTTCTGACTTTACGTCCAGCACCGGCCCGGCACTGCAAAAAGTAACTGAATCGTACCAAAAGTGGTCGCCCGAGAAGTACCTTGCCATTATACGTCGTTATATATCGTCGCATAATGGCAAGGAGTCGTATGATGGAAGTCGCCCGAGAAGCCCGGGAAGGCAACGGCACTCTGCTGGCATACTG
The DNA here is from genome assembly GCA_038373885.1 of Cheiracanthium punctorium. NCBI lineage: Eukaryota > Metazoa > Arthropoda > Arachnida > Araneae > Cheiracanthiidae > Cheiracanthium > Cheiracanthium punctorium. The sequence goes on from JAWZYV010002776.1 coordinate 453,983, forward strand.
CATATACCGGCCGCCATCACAATAAAGGCACTGAGCCATTAAGTTTATAATGCCCAAAATGAAACGGCCGGTTGCCGGCTATTATTAAAAATAAAAGCACTGGCCTAGTATCTTAACAGTGACTACAATATAATGGCACGGTACCGGATTAGTGCCTATTTACAGTAATGCTGCCATAACTAAAATACGAGACAGTGACGGATTCGGGGTAGGGAGCTTATTCATCAACCCCCACCCCCACCCAGAAAAAAAAAATCCTTAAGGGTAACATTTTGAAAGATAAAAAACAACATAAATGAAAGATAAAAAACAGCAAAATCCGTTGGTCAATCATTTGCAAATTATGTGCGCCTATGATTAGTGAATTGTAGTTTTCATAAACTGCAATTTTCTTACAAATTTGTATTCGCAAAAGATTTTTTTTATGAGAAAGGCGGTAACACATTTCAGAACCAACATAAAATCATCTTTAAACAGTTTAATTTCAATATTTCAGAGTAAGAGATTTTATAAATGAGTTATAATACTTTATGGTTGATATATATATGTGTGTATGTACTAAACAAAATCTTACAGGAAGTAATAATAAATAAAATTGTACTATGGTAACACACATAACTTTAGTGTAACATTTTGCTTTATTGTACATTTTGCTTAGATCAAATTATTTTTTAAATGTTAGGTATTCTGAAAAGAAATTTTTTGTATCTATAAATGTTGAAAGTACTTTTATACACTAAATAAGTATCATAGTAACCTCACCGACTTAAAAAAGTCACCAGTTTAGTAGCCATTCTCTCAATTTTAGTTTTCAAAATAGTAACATTTTTTAATGATTTTGTAGTTAAGAAATGAACATGCTTAATTTAGCTTCATTTAAGAAGGATTGAATAAAATGATAAATTAAAAAACTTCATGCGTTATATATATATAAAACAGAACATATAATACATTTATTTTTATAACACGATTAAAAAAACAGATTAGAATGTTTGCTGAAAGCTCAATAGCAACTTTAAAAAAACTTCGCCTGGAGTAAGGTACAAGTAGCCAAAACTTGAAAATAGTATGAAAATGACGTTTTTTGGTTCAAAAAGTCGCCTAATCTTTAAATTAGTTGCAAAAGTCAAATGTGGATAACGTATGTACATTAAAAACAGTGAAAGTAAAAATTTACCTGTAATATTTTTCCGACTGTTTAAAAACTGTAAAATCCAACTGTAAAACTGTAAAATCCACATGTTGTATTTTAACCAACGAGATTTAACTGTCGAAGCAATAATAATTATTATTGCTCCTAACAGAGAAATCTCACTAGTCTATACCAATAAACCTTCTCGAAAGTTCTATAATAATGACCGGAAATACTTTGTATCCTAAAAAGCGTACTTAACCCATTTGTGCCTGGATATTTTTGCGACTTTCTTCGATTTTTACTGATAACAGTAATAATAGATAAATTTCTGATGTCAACTTCTTGAACAAGGGATGATTTCTTTTAAAATCATTATGCATAAAAATCGAAGTATCAACATCCTACTTGGTCATGTTAAAATATTTTGTAGAGTTGAGGCTCAATACTCATGAATAAAGGCTAGGAAAAATAAATAACGTTTTCGACTAATAGCGAAAATGCCGTCCCAAAAAAGGGACGCTAGGCAAAAATGGGTTAATACGTATTTCCAGATGTAACTGGCCTTCCGCTCAACGTTTCAAGATTTGCGAAACGAAATGACACATCAAAAGAAAAGACGGTTACTATACTTTTTGGACACGAAAACGCACCACTTCCGTTTTAATGAAACTCGCCAATTTTCAAAGCAACTAGCTGGAGACCCTCCCCCCCCACACACACACTAATATTAACTTCGCGTTTTAGAAATATTTTATGTGCATTATACACACAACACACACACACACACATATATATAGGCTATCTTGCACATCTCAGATTAAAATAGACAAGCAATTTTTTATTTTCTTTCTTCAAATGCATAAAAAATTCATTTGTACTTCGTATAAATAATCTGAATTAATATAGCCAAATCCACGATAACAGTTCGATTCTTGGTTCCTTATCTCCCAGCCGTGAGAAGTAAGTTGACCTAACATTCCTCCGTAGACATATGGAACTTGTGCTTTGTATAGTTTCATACTTGGGGCCCCTAAAAGGGTGCGGAAATAAAACATTTGATTCGAAACCGCATAAAGAAAATAAAATTTCTAAATGAACCCTATTCCGTACGTTCTATTTTTGACTATTACATGAAAATACTGGTTCATTATTGCTTAATAATTGCAGAATAACTGCAGGAGCTCTAATTTGTTTTATTGTAAATTTAAGCATTAATTACCTAATTTATATTAAAAATTAAGCCATCTTTTGTTTTATCACTGCTACATTTAATTTAATAAAAAATATCAATAGAAGAAATTATGTAGGCTGTTAAAAATTTTAATTTAATCTAAAATTCTCTGAAAAAAAAAGAGTACAGGATCTGAGCTCATGCAAATTAAACCCTGACTGGTCTTCGATTAATACGCTCTAACATATTTCTGCACCCTAATTCGGTAGATTTTAAAAGGTGCTTAACGTAGAAAAAATCTCCAAATATGTTTTTCAGGAAAAGTTTAACAAAATTAAAAAAAATTATTATAAATTATTAAAATTTTAAGATTAAAATTCATAATTCTGTACAGAGTGGGGGTTATATACTGTCATGTACAGAGTGGGGGTTTCACTGTCGGTGTAGTAAACATTTTTATAGCATACTGAACTCATTTGTATTATTTCAGTTTTCAGTACTGAAATATTTGAAGGCACAATATGAACTTCTCCCCTTACCCCCCCCCCCTTAAAAAAAATCTTAGCAGTGACCCTGCCTTTGGGTGCCCGGAACTTATATCCCCTAACACTTCTACACAGTATGAATGTGAAACAATATTATTTAATTAAAATAACGAAATTTTTTGCCAACACTACGAAATATATACAGCCCCATTACTGCCAAATAGTGCTGGCCAAATAATACTGCCAAATAGTTTCGTTTCATTTTACTCCAAGTTCCTCTATTCTTTTTGATAAAAAAGCCTCAATGATGTTCAAACTTAAATATATAATGAATTACGATCGAATATCGACCACTAGTGACCACTAGTTCACATAATTGTACGAAAATCTGTCAATGACCTCTTCAGAACCGACATCTCAAATTGAAGAACATCTCATGAGTGTTTTTAAAAAAACAGCTACACTTTAAAACGACAAGTGGTAGGCCTATATTCAAGTAATTTTTCGAATAAAAGCCTAGTTCTCAATCTCTGTCTCAGTAGCAAAGAATTGTTATCACTCACAGTTAAAAACTGCTACGAAACTTTTAAAAGATAAATGATGTCCTCTAAGTTTGTTTCAGCTACATGAATTTTGAAAAAGAAATACAAATTCAATTTAGGAAATTTCGATAACATTTAAATATTTTTTTGTATAAAGGCAGACAAAAACAAAATGTGTGCGTCAGTGACAGAATTTACACATTCACATGAGTAAAAAGCATTTCATTCAAAATTAAAGAATCCACGCATCTGTAGTACGTCAGCTACAAAAAATCTTAAAAGATCGTTTTTGCAATGAAAATGCGAGGGTTCAGTTATATGTACCTCTGGAGTGAACAGGTTGATTTAGAAAATATACTTCAAAATCTAAACTGTATTTTTTGATTGAGGAATTCTTTGGTTACACTTCGTTTAAGTCTGGGTTGAGATGGCTTTCCTTTTCACATAAGAATAAAAAAATAATAAAATAATTTCGTGGCATACACGACATATTCAATATGACGTCAGAGAAGAAAATGCATTCTTAGTACCATCTATCTTTCACATACATATACTAAAATGATATCTCTTCTTTTCATCCGTATTCGTCCGAGCTTCTATAAGTTCATCTTTTCTGGACGCCCTGACAAATCCTTTTTCATTTTTCACAGTCGCTGCCCACTCTTCGCTTTTATTCTTGGCAAAAAAGAAGGATAACATTCATTTCCTTGCTCCGTACAAGAATACGTGTCGTTTATCGGAGGAAAAGAATGGATGTTTCCTCTCTAACATTACAGAAAAGATTACGTTATTGGCTTTCAAAGTAGCTCTACAGTGTCTTCGTAAGGTACATAGGTCTTTCAAAGGTAGTACATCGGCTCGAGGGCATTATTTTTTGAGGGCAAGTAGCTGTCAAAAAAGCACTACACGATATGTGCGCAGATATGATGCCATTTACGAAAATATTCGGAAATGGTTCGTTAAAAGTTAAGTTAAATTACTTTTCACATAAGAACTACTGGCGTTAATTCCGTTGTTTTTGATACATCAGACGTTTAAAGGGATATCCTGACAGGGGTTACTTTAGAAAAATACTCTTATTAATTAATTATTCTAGAGGTCTCTTGGGATTATTTTAGCCCTTTAACTACCAATATATTTTCCCAAACAAATGAAAAGTACTTTAATATATCAATTATAAGACAAATATCGAAGAAATACTGAACAAATAAAAAATTACTTTCCAATAAATGTGTGCGATAAATATGTACCATTGATATTTTTTCGTGGAACACATGTATCCCAGTGGTACTGAAATAGTGACTAGAAATGCAAGTAAAACCTGCAATACTACCATCTATTTGGGGGAAAATTACACTTATTTGTCAGTTATATCAAAGAATACCGTTCGGACAAGCATTCATATTAATGCGAAGCATCATACTTATCCCATACGGTCATTTGAAACTACTTGCTTGACATATATGCCCCGGTGTTAGCGAAAGGGTTAAAGGTACGGTTGTTCTTATGTCATTAAGCAAAGTATGCACCTATGAACTTTACGGAAAAATACGGATGCCATTCATTAAAAGCTAACATAAATTGTTTTTAATATTATAATTACACGCATAAACTTTGCTGTCAGAAAAGATCTATCATTGTCAGATACATGATTTATCAATATTGTGATCAAGAATACTTTGGAAGTGGTAGAATTTCTAGCGTATTATCTTATGAGATAAACATATGTCAAAAAAGAGCTAAGCGATATCGGGAATATGTACAGCAAAAAATTTATGAATATGTTTTGCAAAAAGTGAACTTAGCCAGCCAACATTCGTCTAAAATACAAACTTTCGACATTGGAGAAGCGTAAATTGGGCGAGAAAATTTTCTAGCTTAATTAAAAATTATTTGAAAGTCAAAGAAACGAATTGCTCACAACGTAATAATGTTACTGTTCGCTGAACGTCGGTAAAACAGCGTGGGGAGACGAATAAAAGGATTGCTCACAACGTAGTTCGTTAAACGTCGTCGGTAGAACGGGAGTGGGGAGACAATGTTCTGTCACCCCATCGGCTATTCTTCTGATATGACTTACATTTTTGTTAGTGTAAGAAGCATTTTCGCCGATCCCAACCGCCCGGGCGAATACCGCGTCTGCGCATGCTCAGCGAGATCGAGAGACCGGAAACCGCACAGAGCTTTAAGGACGGTGCTGGCGCCACTGTTCGGTGAAAATGTAGTTAGTTTATTATAGTGATTGATTGATTGATTGATTGTGCGTGATTAAGGCAAACCTGCGCGAGGGGGATGCCTTAGTAGGAGGACTTTCTAAGGGGTTCTAACGCGTATTCACGTTACATCTGGAGAAAACCTACCAAAACTCCAGACCGTTAGATCGACGACCGCGTGACGGGACCCGAACCCGGGACCTTCACACTTCGGCCGTCTACTATTTTCAGTGATATAACCACTGTGCCCTGGTGAGGCCTTATTATAGTGATAATCTATTATCTTCAATGAATATCTTACAACGCTCATTTTAATGTAACATAATTTTAGTTAATGAAAATTAGTTTACTTTACAATAATCAAATAAAAGTGACTGAAGATGACACATATTGAAATGTAAATTTTATTACCAGATCTTCAATTTTGCTTTAGCTGATGAAAAATAAAAGCATAAAAATTTTAAATTATAAATTTAATTTACATATGAAACGTAAATTATGGCTTTTTAATGTAAATTTCTGAATTTTTAATTAAAGGTATTTTTTATTAAAAAAAAGAATACTTCACATTAGTATTATTAAACAGATTTAAAGTTTTTGCTTCTTAGTTTTAAGAAATTATTTAAATCAAATGAATTTTAATAACTTGATAACTTTATGAAATGCTCAATTTCTAATAATTTAGTCTTGATTTTTATTTGTGCATTTTGCATTTTAAGTTAATATTGCATAATCCACAGTTTTTCTATTTCAAATTTGGTGTAAACTTACCATAGGCGTAGAGTTATATGGGTCCGTGGGGATCGAGCCCCCTCATTTCAAGTTAATGCTTGGGAACATGTTCTTTTTGGAAAAATTACAAAAAGAGTGTCTGTTGAATTGGGATAAGATGACACTAGACAGTTTTTATGCAAGAAGAAAAAAAAATACAGCATATTTGGTATACACACTCAGGGATTATTAACAAAAGTGGTGTTACGATATAATTACAATAAACAGGGGTCGATGCAAACGAAAACTGTGTCTGTTTTTCCTTACAATTTAATCTGCTTTATCAATTATTTTAACAAAAAAGTGACTTTTATTAAAAATTGGTACGAAAATTCACAAAAATCAGTGTTGAATTTCGCAAAATTAGTATTGAAATTCACAAAAAATGCGAGCCTAGGAAAAATTCTTGGACTGACCACCGATAAAATACTTTGCATTAAACACACAGATAAAGAAAAAAAGCGTAATAAACTTTTCAGATGGTAAAAAGGGTTCACTATTCTTTAGCTTCAAAAGTGCCAATGGATAAAGAGAGGCTCTGATTTGCTGTTGTTTTCGCTTGCGCTGCAGCTGAAAAAGAGTAGACTCTTTATGCCACTTAAAATGCTCATACTGAACTTTATCTGTGTGTTTTATAAAAGTATTTTCTTGTAATTACAGTCCGGGTTTTATCACTGGTATTTGTAATGTATGGTCAATATAAGGAGTGTTGACTGTGCCAGTATTATACTATTACAATAGTAAATTGTAATAGTATTATAATACTGAAGTATTCTTTAGTATTAAAACAATTTTCTTATATTGAACTCAAAAGAAAAAAAAATCCCTTATTATTGTGTGTCTATTGTTTTTCAGTAGCAGTAACATTCAAAGAAAATTGCAAAATTAACATTATATAATTATTACCATAGTGTATTATGAACATACAAATGCACTTGTAATGTAGTCTTTATATATTGTTAATTTTGTTGTGCGCTTTCAAAGATTTTTTTTTCTGAAAGTTTCATAAAAGGCACCATTTTCAAATTTATATCAATGTGTAGTGCAGCTTGTAAAGATTTCCTGAATTTTTTTTGAATCCTTGGTGCAATTACTTTATTTTAATCTGTGTACCAAGTGAGACAGATTTTGTTTCTTAGACATTAGACGTATACCCTTAAGATTATTTTCTCATATCTTACCCGCTAGTCTACAAATTCATATATTAAAAATGCAAACATTTATTTAGTTAAATTTAACCAATTACAATTAATTTTATTATAAAACTCCTGTGTGTATAATCCAGAATAAATAATGCCTAATTACATTTATCATTATATATACAAAATTAACTAACATAATATTATGAAACATCTCATTACTTTTTTGAGACATGTGCAGAAGAATAGATCAGATAGATATTTAAAAACAATAAAGTACAAAACTAATGGATGTATATATTTAATACTTACCTATTATATATATAAATATATATTTATCAGCTTATTTTTTTTTATTTAAAGAAAAACAAAACAATGTATGTAACTTATTTATTGCATCCAATTATTACAGAGCAATTACTTTTAGTTTTAAAACATTCAAAAAATACTGATACTTACAAATTTATTTAAATCAACCGAATTTTTAAAAAAATGTAGTACATGTAAGTAGAAAAATACCAGTATATTTGTTTATATTCATTATTGAAAATGTTTATTTCAAAGACCATGTATTTTTATTGTTTTCTTATTGTCAATCGTTACTTTAGGAAAACTTTTTATTTTAAGGGCATTTTAAAAGCTGAATTTTGAAACAGAAAAATGAACACAAAAGTAGAGCATTCAAAACAATCTGCATAACAATCTTAGAGTAAACTTCCGGTCTCTCGATCTCGCTGAACATGCGCAGACGCGGTATTCGCGGTTGGGATTGGCGAAAATGCTTGTAAGAAGAGATCTGAAGTTGGCAATGCTGTAGACTCTCTTTTTGAAGAAAAATTTATAGGCGAAATATTTCTGGGTATGAAGATATGAATTTTAAATGGAAGAGTAAAACCACAACCTTCGATATTACTGAAGTTACTCTAAATAATTCGTAGTTAAAAATATATTTGTATATTTGTTGTGACAGTCTTGCAATACCTATAAATTCGGAAGCTTATTCAAATACGTCCTCAACATTATTTAAACGGCGCAAATGGAAAACGAAATCCTTCTGATATAGGTTCTTCATGGCACGACTGCTGCTATATTCATAAGAATGGTGTCTAGGTATAATAAAGTAGCCATGCGCTACTGAATGAAAACACCTATGGTGCCACCTGCTGATAAACTGCGGAGTTCACATTCCTATCTGGAAAGCGGAACTAGTTATGGAAAAAACGTGATTTACAAAATTGTAGAGCATCATCGATTTAGTACGGAAAGACACTTAGTGGACATCAGTGCGAAGAGCAGAACGGGTAAAACGTTCATTTGTTTCTTCGTGATTTCCTATACTGTGACGTGGCAATACGATCTGAGAAAGGAGAATAATACCAACTATTTATAGCAATACTATGTCTTATTGATTGCGGATCACAAGTGATACCACTATGTTACATTGCGGTGTCACGTTTTGCCCCAAAGATTATAATTTCTCTTTCCGTTCAAGTTATATGACGTCACAGTGTAGGAAATCACGTAAAAGCAAATGTACACTTCATATTTTGCTTTATATTCGTCACATTAATTTCTACAACTTCGTAAGTCTCTGGAACAATCGAGACGACAGCCCGCTGGCTAAGGGTCTCAATACCAACCAACCTCCAAAAACAAAAACAAACTTAGTAAATCACTTTTTTCCCCTATCGCATTCCATATTCGAGATAGGAATGCTAACTTTGCAGTTTGCAACAAGTAGCGCCGTCTAAGGTTTCATTCAGTAGCACATGGCTACTTTACTATACCTAGATACCATTTTTATTAAACGTAGCACCAGCCGTTCCGAAGTTAAGAGGTCGGCAAGGGACTTTAGTGGGCAAACCGTATATTTTTAAACTTGTTTTTCTTATGAATTAATAAAATTTTGCACCAGTAAAATATATATTAGTGTCAGGTTAATGTATAGATTACAATAGCACATCATGAATAATAACAAGACCATTAAGCACTCTAAACAAGAATTTTTATGGAATATTTAGATATATGGCCATTTTTTACAAATTTAAATTAAAAGCTGAATTATTCAGCAGGTTCTATAACGAATATAAGTACCTGATCTTAAGAATTGCTCTTCATTTACCACATCGTAAGGTAGAAAGCGTTTCAATTACCGCTTGCAGTAGTAAGCGTTTCTATACGCGATTTTCTTTTCTTTTTTTTTCTTTTTTTCTTATATTTCTTTCGCTTTCAGAATCAAATGATTATGTATTTCACTTGTTATTTACAAATTGCAGTTTTTAATTCTTTGCAAATGCAATACTTAAAACGATTTTTTCACTTTAATTACAATTAATTAATTTTATTATTGAAGTTCTAAAACGATCTTTTTAGATTGCACAAAAAATAAAATTTAGCACAAAAAAAAGATGCGAGGGTGAATTTGTATGTCAAAGTAAAGGAGAAATTTTGAAATTGTGGAGCGACTACAGGGTGCTCCTAAACTAATGGTACTAAATGTATGGTGAGATAGGGCGCATAATAAGGAATCAGACTCGCATAGCAATGTGGGGTCAGAAGCGCTGTCGTCGCTTACCAGTAAATAATCACTTTCGGAAAAGTGTCGAGTTTTCGACTAATTTCTTAACCAAGCGTGTCTCCAAAAATCCCACCCATGAAATTAAATAGGGTTTTTAAATTATCAATTTTAGTTACGGGTTTTCTGGTAAAAATAAATTATTTTTTGGCGAACAATGGTTGGAAAGTTAACTATTATTTCAGAACTTGTTTCAATGTGATTATCAACAGCTATAGGAGACGTTTAAGAGCCCACATTCTTACATGATTTTTTTTTCCCTTACAATTTACCCTATCTGCCTTTTACATTTCGTACCATTAGTTTAGGGACTCTGTGTTCATCCTGGACAGACATGTAATGGTTGCATTCAATGGCATGTTGTCTATAGAGGTGCTCTCTTGAGACAATGATTTGTGTACCCCGTGGCAAGAAGATTAATATTAATATTTGACTTTCACACACGCTTAACTTTCAATGGTAAATAGCTGATGTGCAGGAGCTCTTGTGTCGAATGTTACCATCAGAGCAACCCAGATAATCAACACATTGTTTGAAGGCAGATGCTTATTGTAGGTGTTAAGAAAATTTTGCACTCTCTACAGACAGCAGACGCGAAAAAGCGAAAAAAAACTTGTTTGACTAATGAGACGAAGTATCTCGCTATCCGTGATCCAACGAAAAGCTTATAACATATATAAGAGCACCAAACCTTACTTTAAGATTTCGTTATTTACAGCTTGTACTGAGTATTAAGAGATCTGCTCACAATTCCACGTTTGCGCAATGACTGCACTCTTGAATTTGTTCGATGAATTGATTATTTTTATGTAACATCGGTGCTGTGATACTTGTTTTACCTATGTTTTTTGATGTACCGATACATCTTTCAGCCCCAATAATGCTATATAATAATCCAGTAATTAAGCGTAAAAAATAGTTTGGGGGATTGCAGCATTCTTTCTTTCCGAAACTGTAAGAATTTCGATTTATGCTCATTCAGAAAAATCTAACAGCAAGGTACGTATAGTTTTGCATAGAACTACAGTATTTATACTGGTCTATAAAACTCAGGTTTATATTTAAAAATATATTAGTCTGATTTTAGGCTGGTTCAAATCTGCATTCAAGAACAAAAAGCGAGTGTTTTCATATTTATATATTGTTGTAGATTCTATGCATCGTGGATTATTACAATAATACTCTCAATAAAACCTAACGATTCGCGCATACGATAATGTAAATTGCACCGTACATTCATATTTGCAGCATGCTTAGAACAAATTACGGACCGAACTTTCAACATTCTAGGTAACGTCCACGATTAGCGCAACGTCGTGTTACAGAGAGTATGAATCATGTGAAAATGCCGTAACATTTATTAATCACTCTTCTCTTTGGACATTTTTATTTAATGTTTCGTATTCACTATATACTAGCTGGAACCCGTGCAATTCGACGGTCATTTTATTGACTGTAATATTCAAAAATACACTCATGTCCATAAATTAAGGATAATGAAGTTCAGGCAAAGAAAGAGAAAGAAGCAAAACAAATTTGACTTATTTGTAAAGTCTATTTATTAAAAAAAAAGTAAAGAGCAAAAAAGATGCTATATGTTTGACATAATTAATAAAAATTGCAAGTTTTACTACCTTGACCAACTTTCAAAAAAGAACCTATTTACAAAAAACAGTATAACATGGTTAGTAGGATGGTTAATACGGAGTATGTCTCCCGGACGATGCAATACAGGCCTGGCAACGCCTAGGCATGCTGAGTATCAAATGATCAATCTGATCTAGGGAATATTACACCTGTAGTATTCTGCTTACTACTGCCGTGAAAGTTTAGTTTAGTTAAAAAAATTTGATTTTTAAATTGAGCAAGTTACCAAAATCAGAATAAGATTTTACCATGCGTTGTGTCCGAAGAGTGTAGAAAATAACCCAATGATCTCAGCCTTGCCTGAAGTGTGTGTTAGAAAAAGTGGTAAAATAAACACAGAGACATCGTATTAGATCACCAAATCACAAATTTATTTAACAAATAACAGGGGTAAACAGCTAGTGGCCTCGCGACATCAGTAAAAGAAATGTAAAAGTAAGTAATCACTGCGCAGGGGTTTTACAGCGCGTGGTAGAATTGCACAGGAACAAAAAATACTTGAATGCTTTAATTACCCAATTATTAGCCCTTGAAAAATTAAACAAAAAAAAAGGAAAAAAGGAAATGCTTAAATAAAATTGTCATGACAAAGGTAGATTGATTGGATCCAAGCACTTAAGTTAAAAGGCTCTGCTGCAGCAAAAAGAAAAAATATAAAAAAAATATTTATCCTATCAAAAAAAAAAGAAAAAGAAAAAATTGGGCAAACAAATCCCCACCTTCCCCAAGCCATACAAGGCATCTGATGAAAATCCCGGACAAAATCCTTAACAGAAACTTGAAACCCCAAAAAGGGAACTTAGCAATTTTTACACCAAAGGGTGCAGCAAAATACATTGATGTGCAGAAAACTCAAACAATTACAGAGATTAGCATAGGCCAAACCAGAATATGAAACAGATTTTATGACACTCCAAAAATTAACTAGGTAAAAAAAAAATAACACAGCATCAACATACATCTTTTAACAACTAGAGAAAAATTTTAAACATGACGTTACAGGAAATTATACCACTGGTCATTACTTGAAGAGAAGAGACATTTAGCTATTGATTTTAAATCCCTGGTAGCATAAGGATGATAGAGAAAACGTAATTGGAGCGTTCTCACCCACAGATCCAATGGCAGGTCGGGTCCCGGCGTTTCAGGAAACTAACGGTCGGACGAAGGTGGCACCCAGAGCCGGCATCTTGGTCTCTCCTTGAAGGGGATTCCGTGATTCAATCAGGCGTCGGGGACATCTCGATGAATCTACACAAGCGGCTCCCGGTCAGGGTAAATTGGGAGATCTCCGCATAGTCGATCGAAGCGGGACGTCGAAGATGAAAAAAAGGGGTGGGGGCTTTAGCCCAATACACATCAAGTCAGGGGAAGCATACTGGCAAAAAAAAAACGATCATGAAACAAACGTGGTGGGGCCACCGGGTGCTTACGCACCAAAAAAAAAGAAAAAAATTTAGATGGTGATCATTGAGTAGCTGGCCCTCTGGCCCTCGCGTAAAAACCTCACATGCTGATTCTTGATGAAGTCACGACTGATAAGCCGAGCTAGGCCCCAAAAAAATGCGATGAAAAAAACCGGACGAGATCACGTCCTACCCGCAGCACACCAGCTTTCAGAATGACGCTTTTCGCTGCCAGCTTGAGGAGCTTCGACGAGACGCCGGCCGCGGGGACCAATCAGAGCGCGCCATCTCAGCCGGGAAACTTCGAGAACATTCGATCGACGGGGGAAGGAAGCGAGAAAAAGAAAATGGCGGCCAGCAACTACAGCACGCGGGAAAGAAACCACTTGGCCGAGAAGAAACGCAGGCAAGAACGGCCATCTTGAAAATGGGGAAAAAAACTTAATTGATTATAAGGGCATTAAAAACGTAATTAAATTTTCTAAAATTTAGCGGGAGATAGCTAATCGTCCGAGACAACCCTGGGTAAAATTTGGAATAGAAAATTAAAATTAGAAGAGAGTAAAACTAATTAAAACCCGGACCTGAACAAAAGATATTGCAAGAAATGAGTTAGGCTATTGAAGAGAGAGGGAAACTTAATAGTCAGCAGAAAATCGACAGAATTTACCTGATAATTAAAATTACACCTCCAGTGACCGGGCAAACAAAGGCAGAAATAATTTAAAGAACAGGTAATTATTTTAAAAAAAAAGATCCCAACAAAAAGGATAATTAGTAGTAATTTAAAAGAAGTTAGCTATTGAGTTATAGAAGAAGAGTCATCCAGACCATTATATCTCCTGACAAAAGGTATTTAAATTAAACTTCCAAGTTAATTACAAGTATTAAGAAAATAAATAATTAATGGTTAAAACAATTAAAATAAAAAAAAATTACTGCTTTTCATTTGTAAGAAACATTATCCCCCAAAAACAATACAACACACCACTCATCAAGCAATGCACTCCGAAGTTCCGGTAGACAGGTGGGAGGGGGTTGACGGGCTGCAATTCGTCGGCCAAGCATATCCCACACATGCTCTATTGGATTCAAGTCCGGTGAGTATGCTGGCCAATGCATACGGGTGATATCCTCCGATTGAAGGCATTCGTCTACAATGTTTGCACGGTGAGGACGGGCGTTGTCATCCATAAACACAAATTCAGCACCCATGGCGCCCCGAAACAAACGTACATGTTGTTCCAGAATGACATCCCGATAGATGTGGCCTGTCATGGTTACACTCTGAACATGCAGGTCAGTTCTGGAACCAAGAATAATTCCTCCCCAAACGAGCCATCCTGCACCACCGTAACGGTGTCTTTCAATGGTGTTCTCTTGGTGGTAACGGGTACCTGGCGCTCTCCAGATGAATGTCCGGCGAGAATCAGACTCCAAACTAATCCTGGACTCGTCGGAAAACATCAGACAAGACCACTGTTGCGGTGTCCACAATGCATGCTCTCTACTCCAGGTTAATCGCAGGCGACAGTGAGTTGCGGTAAGTGGAACACATCTGACAGGCCTACGAGCATATAGACCAATGTGCCCTAAGCGTCTGTACACGGTCTGCCTTGAAACTGTCGTACCGGTAGCTGAAGAGAGCTGACGAGACAGGTCTGATGCTGTACTCCGTCTGTTTCTTTTGGCAGTAACTGCCAAATAGCGGTCCTCATTCGGCGTTGTAACTCGGGGGCGACCTGTGCTGTAACGTCTACTCACATTACCATCATCTTGGAATCGTTGCCAAAGCCTGGAGATGACACTCTGGGCGATTCCAAGTTCCTCGGATACTTCCAGCTGGGTACGTCCACATTCCAGTCGTCCGATAATTCTGCCACGTAAAACATCATCCAAATGCCTCCTTTGTGCCATAACTATGCAGTTTTTGCACTGAAAGGCTTTCACAGCGCTTGTGAACAATTTTACTTCTTTGCCAACATTCCTTATATACCCCTCTCTTACACTCTCGTCATTGTGACGTACCATCCACGCCATCTGGTGGTTTCCTGTAATTTGCATATTCTTCTTCAAGATGTGTGTGATCATTCCACAGGTGAAATTTTTATTTTAGAGATCAATTTCTGTGTGATTCTGAATTATCCTTAATTTATGGACATGAGTGTAAATGGGAACGATCAAGAATATCACCAAGGTCTTGAAGAAAACTAACAGGAAAAATCAAAGAGCGACGCGGACGGAACATGACTTGTGACAGAAAGTAAACAAAAGGTTTCACGCCAGTTCTTAGCAACTGTACAGTGACGATGAAATGATTGAAATCTTTAAAATTTGTTTTTAACTATCTTTATTAAGTAAAAAAGAAAAAAAAGAAGAGCAGATATTAAATGACGAATGAGCAAATACAGTTACAAATTCCAACTAAGCATTTCGTTGAAGACGATATTTTGGGTAAAGTCATCGACCACGAAACGTCCAGGTGAATTCTTTTAAATGATCTTGACAGCCACAGCATTCTTTGATCTAACCATACAACATTCGATGAGAAAATACGGGCGCAGAAAGGTAAACACCAAAAGTATGAAGCGAAAATAGTGAAAAATTTCGGAATTCTGCAAGAGACAAAAAAATCTAACCCGTCAAATGGCGATAGCGCGCTCCCTGCTTTATTTGCCGTTTCTCAAGCTACCCTGGATGGTAAAGATCCAGTATCAGACAGAAAAATTAAAGAAATAAAAGATAAATCGCTAACTAAAGAAGGAGTTTATAACTGCCTATAAATGTCGTTAACAAACCACAATGTATTTGTGTGGAGAAAAGTTTGAAAAAAATCTGAAACACTTTCATATATTAAATACTCACTAAAGTGCTGTATATTAAAAGCGTATCATAATCCATGCGCCGTCCCTATTTTTCTTCCTTGTTTCATTAAATTGAAAAGTGTATCTTTATTCATGGCCGTGCTGTATTTTTCTTCCTTGTTCCACAAAACACTTCTTTGGAATCGAAATCTATAGCTGCTAAAACTGTTTTACGATCTTCGCCAAGCATATTCCAACTATACTTCACCATTTTAAATACTGTTCGGAATGAGCATCATAATCCATGAGTGTGCTATATTTGTCTTTCTCGTTGCATAAAACACATCTTTGGAATTAATATCTATATTAAATTTGCCTACTAAAGCTATTTTACAACCATCGCCAGGCATGGTTCGATTTTTATTTTATTTATTTATTTATTTTTTTTTTTTTTTTGCCGCAAACTTGGCGATCAATTATCAAAAATCGCACACCTTGTCAGACTTATTCTCATCCCTCCCTTCCCCGTTATGTGGCAAACACATTTAAAAAGATTTCCACCGTGACAGTTCATCTCTACAAAACCTGTCTACAAATCATATCGACAGAATCGAGTAGACAAAGTCTGGGCGTGAAAGA
This sequence comes from Cheiracanthium punctorium, assembly GCA_038373885.1. NCBI lineage: Eukaryota > Metazoa > Arthropoda > Arachnida > Araneae > Cheiracanthiidae > Cheiracanthium > Cheiracanthium punctorium. The sequence continues at coordinate 470,510 of JAWZYV010002776.1, forward strand.
AATAGCACCCTAGTGATAAAAAGTCATAAAGCGCTAAAATAAAGAAGGCTTTTTATGACAGCAAAATGTATTTAATAAACCACAATATTATTTCTATGGCGAAAAATTGCACATTTGAACTTCCGCTACGCCTGATCCCTTCGACTTAAAAATTTTTTCACTTTAGATGACACATCTACGGACCAAGACCTTTTTTCAGACTTCTCAACCAAATTTTTACACATAGCTGTTCTTTCAATTTAGTGGATACCGGAAAAACATGTTTCAGATTAATATATAGAAAAATATAAGGAAATGAGCGATAAAACGCCAAAATAAAGAAAGCTTTTATGATTTCCAGATGTATTTAATAAACCGTAATGTTATTTCTATGGCGAAAAATTGCACATTTGCCGTTCCGCCATGTTTGATCTGTTCCACTTTTTCTATTTTTCTCTTTTGATCACACATCGACAGGCTAAGTCCTTTTTTAGACACTTTAAAATTCTCTTACACCTAGCCGTTCTCTAAATTAGTGGATACAGTAAAAACACGTTCCAGATTAACAGATAAGCGATAAAGCGTCAAAATAAAGAAGGCGTTTTTAGCTGCCAACAATGAGTTTTAATAAACCACAATGGCATTTCTATGGCGAAATATTACCAGTTTTGGCGAGTTATCGCGAAGTTTGTCGTCAAAAAATAAGTCTCCAAGACTGAACTCAATATCTGCTATACTTCGCGAGAATTTGGCCAAAGCCTTTTAATTTAGAATGCGATTAATTTTTCTTTATGGCGAAGTAATTCGAAGTCGGTTTTCATTTCTTTTTTTTAAATCATACTTGCTCTTATTCTAATCAGAATTTAGAACAATACATTTATTATCACTACACACTGTTGCCACATTTGCCACACAACATTTACAAACGGATGTAACTTCTTACAAATATTTTTCCAAATAAATCAAACCTTACGGAGCTTACGCATATCAATCCTCTGCCAACAATGGGGTTAATAAACCACAATGTTATTTCTATGGCGAAAATTCGCACCTTTGCCGTTCCGCCACGCCTAAACTGTTCAACTTTTTTCAGATTTTCTCTTTTGATGGCACATCTACGGGCCGGGACCTTTCTTCAGACATCTCAACCGAGTTTTTACACCCAGCCGTTCTCTCAATTTAGTTGCCGAAAGAAAAAATGTTTCAAAATAGCATATAGAAAATTCAATGAAAAAAAAATTAAATTTTTTATTTGATAACAGTAGCAATTTCAACGTTTTTTTTTTCTTTTCTTTTGTTTTTTCATATGATGAAATCATTATCAAATCAAACAAAACTTCAGTCTCTCACGTTTAATCAAGCGCATTAATTAAATATGCTCATAAACTATTATGAAATGAAATAAAGAAATTTACTTCACAAATTAATTAGATGATTCCATTCGATTGAACCTTATAATGAATAGAAGCAATAGAAATAAAGCTAGAAAAACGTTTAAGATGGTCTGTTTTCTAACTTTCATTATTTATTAAGAAATATTATTTATTAACAAATACGAGTATAATAACGCAGCAATGTAATGTTCTAAAAGAATTAGTCTACATGTTATCTGCAGCTTCTTATGAAACACAGGGATTGCGGAAAACTAAATACTCTCATATAAGTTAACGGGAATATATTCATTAACTTCTCCGGTAGAAAAAAAAAAAACTGAAAGCTCTCATGCATTATGCATTGTGCATTACCTTAAGTATATACTTGTTTTCTTACACCAGCAAATACAGCTATGTGAATGAAGAATTTCAAATGAAAGTGTAACTAGAATGAAGTTTAAAGGTCTTATCACGAACATTTTCTAACTATCGGCAAAATTTAATACGTGATTATTCTTTGGGAATATTTCTGAATACATAAAATAAAACGTATGTAAAAATGGTTGAATGCTTCAATAATACTTAAATTACTTAAAATATTTCACATGCAGGAAGTGTTTTATAGTTAAGCCTCAATAGCTTAAAATTTATACACTTTTTATGAACTTTTAAAATGTAGTTTAAATTACTTAAGAAATCTTCACATGCAGTTTCTTCATTTTTTACGGTTAACAGCGTGATGTTTTCTTTAAAAATTTCTCATTAATGTATGCTATCATTATGAGCTGTAAACTTGTGAAATAGTTTAATTTTTTTTTATTTGTCATTATAAATTTGTTTATATTTAGTCATGTCTTTTGTCTCCCGTTACTCTTCTTTGGTATTCAGCCGATATGTAGTTAGCAGTACTTCTATAGTTTTCTAAATAAAGCTCTATCCCTAAAAGAACAGGTGTTTTGCGTAATTTTTATATGAAAAATATTTTGACTCTATGCCTGTTAAGTTATAGAGCAATAATTTGACAGATGGATAGTTATTTTCTTATCTTACCTGTAATTAAACTTTTAAAAATATGACATTTTATTGGCAATCAATACTAATATAAAACCTGTCACTACCAATGGCTTTTCTCACACTTCAGATCTAGATAAAAACCTATCTGATACACGGACTAGACTCTAATAGCTGTCATTAATCTTAATTTCTTCTGTCTTTTACTGAAACAGTAAACTATTACATTTAGCTTATAGTAAGGAAAATATATTGAATTTTAGTTTTTGTGCTTTAAGTCATCGCTTTAACAGCTGACTCAGCATTACTAATTCCCAAAATGCAGAGTAATTAATATTTCAATGAATTTAGAACTAGCTCGATCTATATGAATAAAATCTGTACCTTTAAAATATAACAATGAAAAATTTGGTAGGGTCGAGTGGTATGGTTTGGATAGTTTACTATTTATGTAAGCCGCCCAGGTAGTGTAGTGGCTTAGGAATCAATCTATCACGCCTTGGGTCTTGGATGTTAATGTCAAATCTCGTCATGGGCATTAATGTTAACTTGTCCGTCCCGTCATAGGGGGTAACGCTGGCCCCATGATAAAAGGGCTACAATACCTTCGGGCAGTTGTAGTGGACAATGTGTAATCGGCAAGAGATTGCCCGTTGAAAAATACGCTGTTTTTGTAACAGATAAAAATTAAAACATAAAATATAAGAATAATAACTTCACGCTATTAGTTATGTTTTTTTAAAATTTACTAAAGTATTCACTGGCAACAATCAGTTTAGTGGCCGGTATATAGTAAATCATGCAGCAAAACTGAAAATTAGCCTGCATTTTTTCAAGATTTTATTTTATTTTATTTTTTAGATTGCAATTACTGGCTCTTGCACTTTTAAAAGTCTCTTTTACCAACTGAAAAATACAGGTAAAAAAAATTCAACTATTTTATGAAATACGTTTAAAAGTGTAAAGTGAGGGTGGCATTGGGAATACAGTTAGAATTAATTGTCTAAACTTTGAAATTTGAAATTTTTCTCAATAAAAGCTTTCTACATTGCCGGTAAAAATATCAACATTTTAATCTGGCAGTTGTAAGTTGAGAGCTAAATCGTGCGCGAAAAACCTACTGCATGTTTTAATAAAAAAGCGGGTGAGGATAATGATCATGAGGTTAGTTCGGGACGCATGCTGGGAGGTTTTTTAGTATACACAGGGTTGACAGGTGTTTAAAAAAACTCAAAAACCTGGAACACTCGGAAATTTTTACTTAGGAAAATAAAAATTCAGGGAAAATTGCAAACTTTGGCAAAAATCCTGGAAATTTCTCGAAGTGTGGTCTGGAAAATTATCTGAACTCCACATTCAAAAATAATTTTTACATGTTTTGTCTGTAAAAAAATAAAAATGACTCACCACAGTTGCGCAACACTGGCGGATACGGTAGTCCTTTAGTAGGGGGGGGACTTATTTTACCAAACCAAAATTACAGCTGCGGAAAAAAAAAAAAAAAAAACACGCACTCGTACTTTATTCGGCCGGCGTTCGTCGCACAGCAAAGTTACAAATATACCAATCGTTTACGATATATGTACACTTTAATTTGCTACACATAAAAATTGCATGAGGGGCCAATCTCCATATTAAAATTCGCACCATTTCTTTTTTTTTTTTTTTTAACAATCGCATTCCCTAGATTTCACTTAATATTTCAGAAATTTAGCTCATTTTAACCCCGGATACCAATTTTCAGTAAATTTAAGCTTAAAATCAGTGAGTTATAAGCTTCCAAAATCCCCCTCCACCTATGTTAAAATATTCTGGAAATAGACCATCTGTTATAAGTGTACTTTGCCTGTTTTGTTGTTTTTTTGCGTCCACAGTAGTTTGCGAATGGTGTCTGTTAGCTAAAGCCTAGCGCTGTGTCACAGTTTTGGACGCGTGCGGACGGATGTGGAAACGAGACTGATGGATGCTGATTGGAATGGCAAATGACTATGATTTCAGTATACACGGACTCATTTTGTTCTTGTTCTTTTGTCAAGTATGCGTTCTTTTGCGTAGTTTGTTGCTGCCGGCCATGTTTCAGGCATTTTTACATTTTCATGCATTTATAACATTGTTTAAAGTATTTACAGGCCAGGGAGAGCTGATGTCTGTTCATTTAAACATATTTAAGTACTTTGTATATCTGTATATTAGGTTTCTAAATTAATATTTTAAATTTCAACATTGCAATAGTTAAAAAATATCCAGACGCCGACACAGAAACCTGTTGCTGACACTTACGCCGGTCTCCCTCTAATGACGTCCGGTTTAATGTAATTTTTCAATTTGTTATAAATATATATACACATTCATACATACGGATTTTTATATATAAATATATATATAGGCATTTATGTATGTATGCATGTATATCCGTACAGAGAGAGCGAGAGGGTGGGGGAAGCGTCGTCCTATTCTTTTTTTCCCCTCTTAAATATTGATCATATACTTGCACAATAAATTACAATGTAAAGTAAAAAATGATCAGAGTTTTATGAAATCGATTAAAATTTCAAGTGAATCAAATTTGAGTAAGCACGCACATTTAATTTTTATACGGTCTTCGTACAAACAATTTCCCAATTATTATTATGTGCCTTATTCTTTCATCGTGTCATGTACAAATTTTGAGGATTTTATTCTAAAAAGTGTCAGGGATATAAAAATAAATATATGCTGACTCAAACCAATTTGAAAGTGTCTCGAACGGGAAAGAGATCATATTGGAAGATCACTTTTCAGGGGTTGTGCACAGATCACGAAAAATGACAGTGATTGCCACAAACACTGTCATTTTTCGTAACATAATGACAGTGTTTAGAGCTATGCATTCACACTTATGTATAGCTCTAACAAAGGCCCTTTATAGAGATGCAGGAGAAACGGCAAACCTAATTTTCTTTTAGAAGAATAAAACTAGATTATGTTTGAAGTAATATCTTATTTTCTTCCTTTTGTTGTCATTGATGTACCTGAGTTTCTTGAGGTACCTGACACAGAGAAAAAAAATCCACGTTTAGGAAAGAACTCTCCTTGAAGCTAGAGCTATGTGAAATAATAGTCATATTCCTCCTAATGTCTGAAGGGAGAAAAAAAACCTCGATGATCAGACACAATATTGATCACTCGTTCATAATTTCAAAAAAAGCACTACTTATTTTTAGAGGAATGTCATCTAAATCTGCACACATAACGAAACTGAAAACTGAATTATTTCATTTTTAAATTTGTAGTCCTCGATTTTCTCAAGATTAAAAATTTGTAGTATTAGTAAAAAAGAAGATATGTAAAAGATATTCTAATAGTTGAAATCGGTGTTTATTATTCTCCATCACAATTTTTAAAATTTTCATTCAATAATCTAATATGATACTTTGATTATATATCAAAATGCTTTCCGCTTGCTCTGTTACTCTGCAGTGCAGAATAATTTGCCTCATTTTGTGGAATGCGCATAAACTTCGTAAGTTTTTAGAATGATATTACTAGACATAAACGTAATTTCTACATTTGGTGCATGATGCAGACAAATGCATTTAATGAACATATTATTATAGACTTGAGTTTAACGATGCTCTAATGTTAAGCAGAATTTGATTTACATAAGCAAACTCAAAGCATAATTTGTAAATGCAAGGCACTGGCTATGTATATGGGGGTTAAATAACCTGAACAAATATAATGATACTATTCTCTGATCTCTGAACTATAAGCTAAGGGAATTGTATTAGAAAATAATGCTCGTTTGAATTAAGAGCTCCATGTAAGTAATCTCTATTTCAAAGGGATAAGACTGAGTGAAGTAGTATTTGAAAATGAAAATGTAAATTAACTAATAGTGTATTATAAGATTCAGCGTTCTTTTAATTTATTTAATAAAATAAATTATTACGATATATTTTAGACTTTCTATAATTGCACTTTTAACAGTCATTAGGTTGACATTTTTCGATGTTTCTGGAATTTAAAATCCTCATTAATTCCATAAATAATCTTTATTGATCTGCGTATACTTTTTAGAAACGTTAGTTTTATAAGCAAGGCTGAGCATTAAAAAAATGCATTCAAAATAAAACATGTAATATTCAATTTTATTTTAATATATTTTTTTATATTGGACTCACGGTACGTCAAGAACTTTTCTTGATCTGAAAATATGTGAGTACTGTCTTCTAATGCTTAGCAATTGATCCTTAGTGTATTGGTATAAGTGCGTTGGTATACGTACTCGGGCATTTCTGTATAACTATTCTTAAAAAAGGTAGAATGAAAGTACCAGGCGTATCGTTTACAAGAATAATAAGATTTGATGCTGTTCTCAATCATACAAATTTTTTAAGCAGTTCAGAAAAAAACTTTACGTACTTTCATTTTTTTAAAGAATTTACTTTTCACGTGATAAAAAATTTCCATTGTCGTGGGAAAATCTACTCGAATTTTTACATTTTTGAGAAGGGGAAAACTGCACCAAAGAATGTGTATGTGTAAATTCTCTGAGGAAAATTCGACTGGGATGTAACAAGTCATTTTGTCAAGTTGAAATGCAACAGTTCGTCTTTGGATAGAGTTAAGGATTTTTAAGTAGAAAAGAAAGTATAGTTTAAAAGTAATTTTAATAAAATAAAATATTCAGAAATGGAACTTAACTAATAAAACTATTTTTAATTAATATTTTAATAATTTTAACAATATTTTTGTATTGCCCGGATCAAATTTTGATTCTTACTATAAATATTAAAAAAATAATCATCTCTTATTAAATTTTCATCTTTAAACTTTCAAGAAATGGAGGAATATGAAATTAGATGGTACTTAACAAGTATAACATCAATATAAGGAACAAACTGAGAAACGAAAATCACAATTTTTACAAATTTAAATCTTAGAGACGTAACCATTATCAAATTTCAGTTGTTTATAATACAATTTCTATTAACAAATTAAGGTTTTTAACAGTAATACAAACATATCGATCATAAGAAGTTTTCCAGCACAACAATACTTTCGACCAAAATGTTGTGATGCACTGTCGTCAAACTTTGCGATATTTTGGAAAAAGCCTCATTAAAAAGCTGTGCATCGTTTTCCATGTAATTTTTTCTAGACAAATTTAAAAAAAAACTTATATGAGTTTCCCCTTTCTGAAATAAAGAATAAGCTGTCACGAACGTCTGTTGTCTCGTGCTTGAAATAGATAAGTGCCTCTAAACTGCTATAAACCATATTGTATTAGAATTCTTTTGAGTGTGCCTCTAGGAGAACTATAAAAACCACCAACACTGTTTTTGCAATATTCTGTAATCTTTAAAAGCAAACGTTAGATTTCTTTTGTTTGAAATAGCCGAATATCTTTTAAATACGCTTTAAAGAATGACTGTTGGTATAGCGTTTGAGTTCGAATTCTTTTGAATGTTTTGTGAAAGGTTTGTAAATGCGACTTGAAATGTAAATGGATCGTTTTGCGTTTGTAAATGGATCTTGAACCCATATAAAAATACACGATTTTTATATGGGTTCAAGATCCAGTACATACGAACAAGATATAAAATTTTCTTAGTAATTGATGCATATTTACGGGAGCTAGAGCAATCATTTTAATCGAATGAGCTGGAAAATTAAGCTAGGTGACTTGAAATAGTCTTTTTTAACTGCCCTCAGTACCCTATTTTTCATTTTTTTATTTAAAACAAGAAGCAAAACGGAAAGACATTAGCTCTATCAATGCTATTATTTGAATCCTTAGTTAATGAGATTTAGAGTTATAATAAAAACCTTACTAAAATATAAACGCATTATCAAAATACGTGTATTTTCAAGAAACATTCAAAATTTACTTTTCAAGATTTTTTGGACTTAGGTGTCCGAACTGCACACCCGCGCACATTGTGTCAAGAACGCAAACAGTTAGGCTTGAAGGCGGTGGGAAGCACCAAAAACGGATGTTGCCATCTCAATAACGGTTTTAGGCTCCGAGAAATCTGTGCTTTATCAAATCATATCTGTTTCATCTCCCATCTGCCTCCCCTATGGTAACGGATATATTTATACACCTAGAAAGAAAGCATTAAAAATTATAATCTTCTAATCTGTTCTGCTATAATAACGAAATCAAAATGCATGTCTAAGAGTTGTCTTAAAATAGAATCAGCTACTGTTTAAAACTTAGAATATTTTACTGCGCTATCGTGAATAAGTAGTGTTAAGGATAGAAAATACATTTTTGCCTACGACATGGAAGCTACATAAACTTGCGATCCCTTTTTCACTATCTTCATAAAATATTGCCTCAGAATCGGTTATAAATGGAAGGCATAATCCATAAACGAAAACGTAAAACCAAATTTATTTGCGAAAACTTTTATGCAATCCAGCGAATATTGAATTTTGTTTTCTTATTTTTATCATACAATAAATTTTTTTGAAATAATTACTTATGCATTTAAGAGTGGGTTTATGTAGTTGTTCTCTCTTAGTATTATCATTAAAAGTAATTCACCTGAATGAAATGGAACTGATTGGAGGTAGAGAAAAGTTGTGCAAATGACAGTATTATCAATGATATATTTAAAATAAAGATTAGAAAAAATATTCAGTAAAAAAAACTTTGCTAGATATTTTCAGTGGGAAAGTATAATGACTGTATAAAAGTCTGACTGTATATGAAGGCAATAAAATGTAAAGAAGTATCAAATTAACATACTTGCAGTGCACAGAACGAATAGTTACAAGCACTCCCAGCAATATAAAAATTTTGGTACAAATTAATTTAATCTCTGTTTTCTCTTCAAAGAAAAAAAAGGAAAAATTAGTACATTTTCTTTGCAGAAATACGCAGGTTAATTTAAAAAAATAAGTAAATAACTAGTCACATTCACGGCGACGTCACCTGGTGACAGGTCACAAATAAACTTAACAGTGACCAGACAGTAGAGTCACATCACTCACAAGTCACAATGTGACTAGTATGTGGCAGTCCTGTTACAATTGTGACCCTCTGTGACGTCACAGTGACTCTTTTGTGACCAACTGTGCTATTAGGATGAGTATAGTACGAAATATATCGTTTTCTCTACCAGTATTCGCATGAGCTAGTCAATACTTCGCTTTACATTGTAAATTTTGTAAAAGTAGGGAGAGTATTTTGCGCTTATGTGTTCTTAAAACAAAGGTTTCTATTTTTTATGTTTTTAAACGTTAAATAAAATAGCTTAAATGTAATTTAAAATCTTCGTAAACTATGCAGAATTTGAACATAAGGGAGTTTTATAACTTATGATACGCACACACTGTCACGCGAATGATACTTATAACATATCAAAATTTTCAATAAAAATGTATTTTAAAATAGTTCAGTTGGAAAATGATTTTGCTTCTAGTTCGGAAAAGATTAAATTTTAGTTACTAAAATATATCTTATAATCAGGCAGCGGATTATATACACTTAAAAATGAAAACATATGCATCGAAAAAAGCGCAAATATGCGCTACAATTCTAAAATTAACAACTAATTGTGCTAAATAGCAGCCACTTTTACCAGTCCTTTCATCAGCGATATCCATATGCAGCTTGTTCCAATCTCTTGACGAAATTTGTCAAGTACTTCACTTTAAATAAAATGGAGTTAATGTTTTCTAATACACTGCTGGCCACCCAAATTGCAACACCAAGAAAAACAAGAGATATCACAACAAAATTTATTGTGTAGATAACATGTTGACCAAGTAACAAATGATTAAATTTACAGCATTCTATGAAGCGTGGTTCCTGCCAAAATCAGTACCCAGAGTAGCCGCCGTTGTTGGAGATCACAGCTGCCACACGCCTCGGCATTGATTCAAAGAGACTTTGAATGTGTTCTTGGGGTACAGCAGACCAAGCAGCTTCCACACGTTGCCAAAGTTGATCTGGTGTGACAGCTGGGGATGAACTCTGGGTCAGTCGTTGAGCAACCATGGACCACATGTTTTCTATCGGCGAAAGATCCGGAGAGCGCGCCGGCCAGGGAAGCAATTCAATCTGGTGATTGACGAAGAACCCTTGGACAATGCGTGCCACGTGTGGCCGTGCATTATCCTGCTGAAATATGGCTGTTGGCAAGCCCTGAAGGTAAGAAAGGACAACTGGCTCCAACACCTCGGAGATGTAGCGCTGGCTGGTTAAAGTACCGGCAATGCGTACTAGAGGAGTGCGAGAGAGATATCCGATACCGCCCCATACCATAATACCCGGTGCAGGACCAGTGTGACGGTGCATAATGCAGCTGTTCAGCATCCTCTCTCCACGGTGTCTCCAGACTCGAATCCGACCGTCGTGGTGTTGCATACAGAAGCGTGACTCGTCAGTAAAGAGAATTTCATTCCATTCTGTCGTCCACATCCTTCTTTCATCGCACCATTGGCGGCGGAGACGTCTGTGGTTCCGCGTCAGAGGTAGACAAAGCAACGAACGTCTTGCGGACAGACCATTCTGCTGTAAACGACGTCGAATGGTACGCGCAGACACTGGATGATGCGTTACAGACTGAATCTGCTGTGATATGGTTCGTGATGTGACTGAGCGGTCCGTCACTGCCATGCGTACAATCTGCCTGTCATCACGTGACGTGGTGCACTGAGGTCGATGCGGTCGATCACGTCTGTCCGTCGTACCCTCCTGCACCCAACGATCACATATCCGCATCACAGTTGTTTGGTTTCGTCCAATACGACGAAAGATAACCCACATCCTGAAAGATAACCCACAATCTCGGTATGCCACTATCCTTCCTCTGTCAAACTCGGATACTTGATCAAAAGATGATCGTTGTTTCCTACGAGGCATAATTTATCGTTTTTTTGAAAAAAAAGCAAGAAAAACACAATTGCTGTACTTGGAACCGTCGAAATCTCCAAGCCTTAAATAGCGCTTTGAGGTGGCGCCACAGGCGCGCGTGATGTGCGTCTGCGCTGAAATTCTAATCATTTGCATATCTCACCTCAGCTAATGCATGTTGTAAATTTCATATTATTTGCATGCTTCCTTCAGGGTGTTGCATTTACGATGGCCAGCAGTGTAGTTGATTCACCTGTAACGTATTGCGTAATGCAAGATTTTTTGATAAAAAATCTCAAATACTGATTATTTGAATTAAGATTAATAATTTTTCTTCTTTCGAGGGAGGCAATACCTTTTTTTCCTTGAAAGATGGAAAAAGGTTGGATAATCATTAAAGTTAGCATAAGTTTTTTATCTTCCTGTGTTAGTTTGCTGAAAGAGTAATAATTTGCACGTGTAAAACGATCTAAAAACTACTTTTACATGGGGTGTTTTTTTTCGAATACTGTGCAGAAAACAATGTCTTCATGAGGGTTGACTAAACTCTTTTAATTCTAGCCATTTCTGAAATTTTAGTCACAATATTGACAGGCTTAAATTATATCAAATCGACACAAAAAATGTACTCTTAAACTACCTTTGTGGACTTGGTCAGATTGAATCTTCAACACAATGTGAGATAGATAGGTGTACATGCAAAAAACTACGTTTGCAATTGCTATTTAAGAGAAGATGGACTGTACTACTACATTTATTGTGGGGAAGTCTCCTCTCCTGGTACAATAAGGTAACCCTCCTAAATCTATTATTCTGCCTATCTATTACACTATTCAACAGCCATTTTGCCTCTGGAATGTGATTCATCAATTAGTATGTATTTTGGTGTGTAGAATCCGAATCTACCTTTCAAAATGCTCTAGCACGTAAGATTTTTGAGTTTTTAAGGATATTTATTTATTTTTTTCTTAATTTCGCTACTTTCCATTCTTTTATTTTAATGTTCAATTTTTAATTTTTTTTCTAAATTTTGGTACAAGAGTGCTATAAGAGTAAGAAATTGTCACTTGATGTCAAATGTTAAACAGGCACGTATTATTCATTAGATGGACAGATAATCCAGTAGTGCGAAATAAACATTATGACCTAGTGAATGTTGAAATATGCATGGCGCAATTACTATCGTATTTATCTCAGCCTAAGAATGTATTGAGACATTGAGAGTATTTTTTATTAAGTGAGTGTTTCTATTGAGAGGTATTTTTATTTTAAAATTGCGTTATACATACAATTAAAACTTACATTTACTAAAAATAACAGCTAGTAAACAGAGTTGTACATAGTTGTTGTCTTAACAACCCCGACAACTTTTCTTATGTCTGTGAGAAATTCACCCCAAAAGCCCCCCCCCCCAAAAAAAAAAACAATTACCGATTTGATTAAGATGGCCTATAAATTATATTTTGATAGTCCTCTTGGTTATCAAGATAAAACTTTCGCGCCTCGTATTCGTACATAACATATACTACTACTTTAACCAAGTGACTGAAAGGAAAAAGCCGAGCTATGCAATTCTCAATTCCTATAGTGTGGAGTTAGCCTAAGGATCATTTTCCAGCCTATAACTTCTCTCTTACAAATATTGCAGGGCATTCTCTATCAAAACTAGATATAAAATAAAGTATAAAATGTATCTTCGGTGATTTGCCGGTGACATAATGAAAGGTTGCCTGTTCCTGCCTGTAAACTGCAAAACATAGAATCAGAAACAATGTCAAGTGAATCTCAAGACGCTGATCAAGAACCTGTAGAAAATATTCCCCTCGTTCTCAAGATTTTTCGCCTCAGCCCTTTAATCAAAAGGAGTTGAACAATTTGGTTCACGATCTAAACCTTTCAAAACAGCAAGCTGAAGTTTTGGGGTCGAGACTGCAACAACGAAACCTTCTAGCTCCAGGTACAAAAATTTCCTGTTTGAGATCAAAAGGTACTTCATTCGCTCAATATTTCGACATGCAGAATTCAATGTGTGTATTTAGAGATGTCAATGGTGTGCTGATGCAGCTAGGTGTACAACATAACCATCAGGAATAGTCACTCTTTATTGACTCTAGGAAAACCAGACTGAAAACAGTACTACTGCATAATGCAATACTTTTCCATCTGTGCCTTTGGCTCATGCAATAGACGTGAAAGAAACTTATGAAACATTGGCCCTTATACAGTAAAGTGACTTAAAAAGAAATCGCATGTAACTGTAAAGGAAAATGTGAAAAATACTCCTCTGGTTGAGCCCAATAAAATGATTTTGCCTCCGATTCATGTCAAGTTGGGTTTTATGAAGAACATTGTTAAAGCTCTGGATAAATGAGGTCAGGTCCATGGGCACCGGCAGAATATTTCCCGGGGGGGGCAAAGACTACTTCAACGTATGGTTACCATGTTGGAAAGAGCAAAAAAGCAAGGAAAATCACTGCATACAAAATTCCAGGGGGGGCATTGCTCCCCCTTGCCCTATGCTACCGGTGCCCATGGTCAGGTCTTCAATCATTTGAAAGAAAAGTTTCTCAAACTGAGTGAAGCAAAGTTAAAAGAGAGTACATTTATTGGACCACAAACAGAAAAATTGTTCAGCTATCCATCATTTGATATCAGACTGACAAATATCGAGTTAGCGGCTTGGACCTCATTCAAACCAAGTGGGAAGGCATTTTGGACAGAAAAAAAGATGACATCCATGTTGGCATGTGCATACATATAAATACCAATGTATACTTATAAAATATTATTGAATTATTAAGTTCTTAATATGAATTTCTTGTTAATTTCAATTCTATCAAATTTTGCCGGTATTGCTTCCGATTTTCCTGAGCCTCTTGGAAATGTGACGTGATAGACATAAATTGATTTTACCAGTGAATTCAGCACCCCGAAATTAAGTAAATCCACCCATTTACAAACCAGAGGCAGAAAAAAGTGTAAATTTGTTGACTAGTGTTATTATACGTTCTATTATATACTAAAACTGCCCAACATGTTCATGCGTAGTAATTATTTGGAAGGAACTCTTAAAGAAAAAAGAATACTGAAATGAAGTTTAAAAAAAAGTTTAAAAAAAAATCAAATATGCATTCAAAAAAAGTATGGCGTTTTATGCTCATTAATCACTAAAGATAGCTAAAATATGCATTTGCATATAATCAGCTTTCAAGTTGTAATACTGAAAGATAGTATGCAAAGAAATGTATATTTTTGGGACATTTTTGTGTGATGCGCATACGCAATTTTAGTAAATACTTTTTTCTGTTACTTACTTTCTATAATCTGAAATTTGAATGAAGGTGTGACTGGGATTAGTTGCAACTATTTCATAATTTGATCCATATAGTTTCTCCAAGGGCGGGCACTTGACCATCAGTCAGGTGCCCGCCAGTAGTACTAATGCCCAAAGTATTGGCCATTTTATTACAAGGATAGGTGGCCAACGGTACCTTCTGTGAAGTTACGGACCTGTTAACAAAGGCCAAGAAACGAATCGAATCAAAGTGTGATAGAATGATTCGTTAGCCATTACACTTACCTAGGCGGAATTTCGATCAATTTTTATATAACGTAATAGAAGTCAAATTTGAGATAGACGTCACAGAAATTTTGAAGAGATTTGCATAAATTCAATTTCCAAATAAATATTGACACTTTGATATAATTTTAATGTGTATACGTCAATTTATAGAGTTAGAATTTTCTCTAACTCTGCTTCAATTGAAAAAATGTCATGGAACAGTTGGAACGCATAAGTTTTTGATTTTTTGTTACTGAAAGTGAAACTATATTTGGAATAACGCTACTCAGAAAAAAAAGCAGTTTGGACATACATATTATCACCGTTTGTACACTTGACATGGGTTCATTTTTTACAGGTAATACTAGTCTTTCAATTGTCTCAAATATCTGTTATTACAATTGACACCTTAATGTCATTTTGAAGTTATCATTCGATTACATTGAAATCCGTAGTTGCATAAATTTGAGACTTTTGTCAGTAAACTAAGCATAATAGTATGATACATTGGTGAATCACTTAAAGAATCACGCCTTACTTGTGTACTGGAAGTAAAAAGGTAACGAAAGAACTCTGAAGGAAAAAAAAAAAAAAAACGACTGCACGTCAGAAGTGAAAACTGCTTGTCAAGCTTTCTAAAATTTATGTTTATGCAGTTATACGGGTTTTCACAGCTTTGTATTTTTATTAACCAAAAATAAACATGTATGACCGCTTATTAACATTTTTATACATTTCAAATTCTCAGTAAAAAAAATTTTAATGTTTTTTAAGGCTGTAAGGGTATCGCACATTTATTTATGATATACTGACAATTTTACGTATTTTTTGACGTTTGTTCACATTTTAACGAACTTTTCACTGGGTTAGCATCGGAAAATTTTGATCTTTTAATGTAATTGCATTTCAAATTTAGCGCTCGATTTGTGCGCACATTTAAAATTCAAAAAGAGAGAGTGACTAGGGGCCGCAACGTGACACAGCTGGTATATGCGAACGGTATACATCAGTGATTCACATTTTTCTCCACGTGTTTGATTTTGTTCGATTTAATCATTAATTATGTACTTGAATTTATTAACTATCAATAATTATATACTTAAGTTGTAATGAACAGTAATCCTATTTATTTGTAATGAATGATGGATTTATAATTCAAATTCAAATGCACTGTAGTATAACACTTATAATACAAATAATGAACAGTATATGATTATTAACACTCTCCCCATTATCAAATTAACTTTATTGCACAGTAACTATATAGGTATCCAAATTAAGTACAGTTTTTAAAAGAAATAATCGAAAATTATAGCAACCAGCCAGCTAGTAAAAGTCTGCACTTTTTTTTTCAAAAACATATAGATTGTACACAACTGGTACATAAAAAGTTTTTTTGAAAAATATACACTTTGAAAATGCACTTTGAAAAATATAACTTGAAAAATATACACTTTGAAAAATATACATTTTGAAAATATACACTTGTGCAAATTGTAGGCAGTTTATATGCATACTACAACAAAAAATTACGCATTTTGAAACGATTTCGCAAAATCTCAAAATCTAATCAAGATTTTTAAAAATTCGACACCTATATTTTAAGTTGAGTGACTCCCTATCATGTCAACAGATTTCATTTCTTTCACTTTAGTCGTTATTATGTGATGTGGGAATAAAAATTTAAGCAGTTTGATACAATTTTCGGAAAATATCAAAATCTAATGATTTTTTTTTTAAATTAGACGCCTATAGTTTAAGTTGAGTGACCACCTATCATATCACCAAATTTTATTTCATTCGCTTCAGCCAGTTTTACGAGATGTGCTGGAAAGAAAAATAGCGTTACCGACAAAACTACACACACACAAACTTTTCTTATGGTCGTACTGGGATCTCAAATGCTTGAAACGGATAGAAATTGCATTTTTTAATACCAAGTAGTTTACAGGCAAAGTCTCATTTTATTTATTTTGATACATAAATGTTCCCATTCCGAAATTGAAGCAACAATCACTTCAAACTTTAGTGACTTCATCCCGAGTCGAACACGTCTGATGGTTAGAAGGCTCGCCTACCACCCCTTGGATTCACTGTTTGATACCTGCCGTCGAAGCTAGAAGGACGCAGTTTAAAACTAACTTGAAGTTTTTACGTATTATAACAGGTGGAAACACTAAAATTCAACGAAAGGAGGTAGAAATCTCGACGTAGCTATGACGTCACAATCCACTTTTCCCCCATATGTATCTCATCGTGACGGTCACGCGAATTCAGTGTTTTTTCTCCATCCCAAAAATGCTCAACGCGCCTAAAGAAGTTTTCTCTTTAAAAGAAACTTGCGTTATCCACTAAATTACGCAGGTATCTCAACTGATTTCTTTGCAATTTCTGTCCTTGAAATATTAGAGGGTGCTGCACCATACTGTCATATGTTGACAGTTGTAAGAGCTTCATTATTTATAAAGCATGGAATGGTACTATTTACTCGTGCTGCTTTTGTTCCTACTCTCCCCTATACTAACAAAATATTTTTCAATTTTCTGAATCAGATAAAATTAGAGCATTGTTACGAAAACATCTTTTAAAATGATCTCCATAATAAGTTTATAAACGTTATTAGCATATAGATCTTCTGTTTTATTCATACAGTCTTGAAACTTCAATTTTAGTCAACAAAAAATAACAAAACCGTTGTTAATCTTTAATCGATAGTATCGATCGAAATGACATTCAAGCAATATTTTTAAAAGGTATTTATCGGGAAATCCTTTAGGTAACAAGTAGTGTCTTAAAACCTATTAGTAGCGACATGATAGTAGGAATTAATTTCCTGTTTTTCTATGCACGTGTCAGATCTGAGAAAATGCTACCGTTTGATTAAAAATCGAAAATGTTACTGCAGCATAAGACAATGTTGGATTATACAAATTTCAATTTTTAATGCACAGTTTGTTCATTTAAATGTAGTAAAAACAATACTACAAACAAGACAATATGTATGTGATTTAAAATTAATTGTTTTTAAGATTAATTTAAAACTTTTTTAACTATTAGATAACATAACTGTATAACTAGGGTAATATTAACCGATTCAATATAATAATGAAATGATCCT
The DNA here is from genome assembly GCA_038373885.1 of Cheiracanthium punctorium. Lineage (NCBI taxonomy): Eukaryota > Metazoa > Arthropoda > Arachnida > Araneae > Cheiracanthiidae > Cheiracanthium > Cheiracanthium punctorium. Next base: position 488,404 of record JAWZYV010002776.1, read on the forward strand.
ATAGTTATATTTTAAAAACGAATGGACATTTGAAATATTTGAATGTTTTTTGTTTTTAACTTCATCTTTCTAAACATAGTTAACAGACTTAAAAGAACTATTATAAGTTTGATATTTTTTGCCTTCATATGTATTTGAAATGATAATCATTCATGTCAATTGAATTTTCTAACATGGTATGCAAATTCACAGTAGCTAGGTAATTCAAAGGCGAACCGGCATCTCATAGCCATGTAGAGTTCACAACTGTAAACACCACACAACAGTTAATAAATCTTAATGAGCTGTTCTACGTTAATTAATTTTTCCCACTATGTTTCATAAATAAAGGCTGTGTTTTTGAGAACTTTGAAATTCAATATAAAACATCTCTTCTAAAATAACTATCTTGGTTGAGTATGTTTCACAAAAAGGTAACTGTATCATTCAAATATAATTATTGTAAGTACTGTTCAATATACTTTAAATGTTTTAAAAGTACTTTTTAACTGGCGCGTGAAACTAAAGCTTTGGGACCAAACTTTTCTATGTAATTTCGACTTTTATTGAGTAATTTAACCATCATGCGTAGTTACTAAAGTTTCTCTATTTAGAACTATATACTGCGAAAACGACTGGTCAGAATGCAACCAAATTCGCAGAGAACCTTAATAAAACGATGAAAGGGATATTCTTGGGATAAAAACAGTTCATAACAGGATAAAAACAGTTCATAAACTCTCCACCAGTTGTTTTTTTACAATATTAGAGTTGCTGATATGCAAATTCTCTCTGCAATTTTGGTCTCTGCCGCACAGAGGTATAAAATATCTGCTTTACAACTTCATTATTTTCTTCGCTCGTTAATGATTATTGGTCGGTTTAATGCACACTAAAACTTTATGAAACGCCACCTGGTGGTGCTGTTTTTTTTAATTTCCCCAGTAAATTTCTCTCTAATTGTCTTATTAAGGTTTTTTAATAAAATAATTATAAAAACCTGAATTTTTAATTCATCTATAATTATTTTCTAGTGTATATATTCCCTTCTTTCGTCCTGTGTGTAGGGTGTGTGTGTAGGTGGGGAAGCGGAGAGAGGAGAGCTTTCCGACATACGTCATTGCACTACGACACATCGTAGCAACCAGTCGGACAACACTTTATCCGAGTTGCCTTACAAAAAATTGCGCTGACGTCACGTCGAAATAATCTGGAATCGCAATTTCTGACACCAGGCACGGTGTAACTTTTATGAAGGAATGTGAACCTGAGGGCATATATTTGTGTATTTAAAATTATTATTTTCTGTGTAGTACTTTTTGTTAAAACCAAAATAAAACGAATCCTTGAGTTAAATTTCATGTAATGATTGACTTTATTGAGCTATAAAGTATAAATTTATCAGAATTAGTCTACGTTATAAAGATTACCATAAAATTCCTCATCTTAGCTTAATGTCTACGTTAATTGTAGTTGCTAATATTTGCTATTCTCCTCATTATTAGATAATTCACAACAACAACAACAAAAAAATACATATAACCTCTGCACGCTGGAAAAGTCCTCTGTTTATTTATTTATTTTGTTTTCTCTTTTTTGTTTTGTTTGTTTCAGCGGGAAGTCCCATACCATATTTTATCATTGCAGCAGGAGGATTCACATTCCTTTCCTTTACAATCTCATGCTGACAACTGGACTCTATTTGTTTTTAGTAGTTGTGTAGGTATTATCGATAAATGACTGCTTGAAAACGGGCCCGTAGAAGGGGAGAAGCTTAGCCACGTCCAATTCCCGGTAACTTTCGCACGCCATTAGGTGCCGTGTTTTTTCTTTTTCGTTGCAGCGGGAAGTCCCATGTCCTTTTTCATTATTGCAGCGGGAGGATTCACATTCCTTCCGTGATGCAGTTAATCACATATTTATAATTAATTTTCATACAGTTAATTCACACATTTATAATTACCACTGATTTCCCTTTATCTATTCTAAATTTAATTCTCTTTGCCATTTTTAAATCTCCCATCTATCTGTAATGCTATTTAACTGTTTCTTAAATTACTTTGGTTTTACATTTGCAATACGGTTTCTTGGTGCCTTTAGTCTGAGAATTCATTTAGTTTTCTTCGTTCTCACGGGGGTTTTAATAATTTTGCATAGGTTACATTTTATCTCTATTGATCTCCCTTGTGCCGTCTCACATTTGAATTTTAGCATACACATGTAAAGCGCAACGTTTCTTTTCATTTTTACAATCTGGCGATTTATGCGACAGTTCCTTTTAGCACTCAGCTCCATCGCCAAGTTGGCTTTCGGTTCTCCGATCTTTTAAAATACACTTCACGCTTTGGTCTCTGCCCTGTAAGGTCACGTTTCATGTCGCTATTTTGCCAGCCACCGCACTAACCGTATATAATTTGTAATTATTGATAATGTCAATAAAATATAGTACAACTCTCTATCGGCATGGAGTTCCGGGTTATTGCTTACTTCCACTATACTACAGAATAGAATAAATTACGACTTTCTCGAGTGTAAAATGTTTCCCATTGGAATCTACATTATACCTTCCTTTTACAATATATATTTAAGGCGAATGGGCATTTCTCTTCCATTGCACGGGCAACGCCGGGTCACGCTGCTAGTAGTATATATACATGTGCGTGTAGTCATTTTCTTTTCAGTTAAGCTGCATAAATTTATACTGAAACTTCCCTACTAAATTTAAAGTTTTATGTAGCTTTACAATTCTAAACTTCAGGTCAAATTTTATTATAATACCAGAATATCACTTCGTGAGCAAGATGTATCACCTTGCATCTATCATCTCTTGCTGCCACAAAAATGGAGTAAGAAAGAAGTTTTTCTAAATAATATATGGTTCTTTTGAAACGAAAATAAACTTGATAAAGAGCACTAAGTCTGTTCGGTTACATGCGCCTATAATGCTTTAAAGTTAAAAAGATTAAAATGTATTCAGGAGTCCACAGAAACTCTTTTTTCTAGAAGGAATGTAGAGCAATATTTATCGGCTTATCTTCGTGTTGATCAAAACACTCTTTCATTTTAATTTTTTTATTTTATTACTTTTTTATTTATTTATTTATTTATTCATTTATGTATTTATTTTTTGCTTTTAATATTGATTCACTTTTAAAGAGTGATTTAGTCAGCCATTTTCCAGCTGGCATTGTAAGAATAAGAGATTTTACTTAACCTGTTTGATCAGTATTGAAAAAAACAGATATACTTGCGTACACGTTACTTTAATGTCACTCAATAAAATTGCAGGGTATTTGATTCAACATATACCGCGTGCCTCAAAAGTCTTTCCCGATTACAAATTGCATAAAAAAATTGCATAAAAAAATTGCATAAGACAAAAAATACGACATGTAAACAAATACTTTTTATCATGAAATGCAGGTAAAACATTCAAGTTTTTTTTTTGTACACAATTAGTAAATTTCTAATGTGTACTCCTGAAGTTTCCCGAAGAATACCAAATCGATATCCCAATTCCCGTCGTGTATTGGTGAACATTTCGTGGAGGTTGGATGTTAGGACACCAGTAATTCTGCTCCGTAACTCATTCATGACAACAATTTTAATATCTTACATATAATTTAAGATAAAAGTATTTTCTACGTGTCATATTTTTGCCTTTGTTTATAAACAGAGGCATGTTTATAAACGGGAAATACTTCTGGGACACCTAGTATTGATATAAATGTTGGAAGATTTTCTCCTGTCTTAGAAAATAGTTTTATTTCCGAAATTACTACATATTCTACAGAATTGTCATAATGGCCTTTTTGGGCCATGTGAGAAAAGAAATTAATAAAAGTTCGCGGGACAACCTAGCCACTGGATAATGGACAGAAATTTTAAAAGAAAAGCCTACTTTAACTATTTTACCACAAATTTTAATGTAGACTCGTGAATAAATAAAATATTGAAATTTTCTATATTACAAATGCATTTTTCAGTTTTTTTTATCTCCTATCTGTTCAGTTTTAGGCAAAATAAAAGCAATTAATGTAAAACATTTTAAGCATATTAAACACATATATTCTTCTATCAAAATTTTTTGTTTTGTTTAACAAAAGCATTTTGCAAGATGCTTACTTACGCTGAACGATTTTATGGATAAAAATTTGTGATTATGGAGAAAAAAAAAAAATTCTGATCCATTAGCTACCGTAATTAATTTTAGTTCAATTCTAAGAAAAGTTTATGTGCAATATAAAACGGTATTTATTAAGTACATTTTGTTGACCCACTGTACCTCATAAAGGGGTACAGTGGGTCAACTAGCGAGAATCACACGAAAAAATTATTTCACTCTGTAGTGAGTAATTTAAACTTTGTTATTGCCTGAAATATTTAATATTAAGTTAGATATTGAAGTCGTTAAAAGAGTTTATAAATTAAATGTTAATTTTATGATTCTAAAACATACATGCACTTAATTTTTTAATAAAATTAAAGGAAAAGGTTTTTGCTAGATAATATTACTGTGAGTCAGTGGCGGCTCGTGGGATACAGCAAGTACAGCCGGGCTGCACTCGAAATTATCAGCACATACTTTAAAATAATTTATTCTACTAATTTTCCTAAATTCAGATTACAATTGAGGAATTCCTACGGTAAATTAAAAAATCTCCGAAAAAACCAAACAAAAAATAACGTATTGTGGCCGGATCGCTCATTCAGAAAAAAAGCACTTTAATCTTCCCGCAATTCAATTGGGAAAATCTTTGGTTCAGCCCAGAGAGCTGAAAAGAAAATTGGCAGCACCGTTGCCATGACAACAACTACGTCAGCAGCCTCTCCGGCATAGGGACTATGCAGCTGATACAGCCGATGGAAGATTTTCTAACGGCGGCTGAACTTGAGAACTCGACTAACTGATTGGGCTCGGACGAAAAGTGAGGGAGGGGGTAAGGAGAATATGTGTTTGGAAAACTCTGGACTTTATATTGATGAATTTATCAAGAAGGTAAGCCTGAATAGACGCTTATGAATGGACAATGACCCATCAAAGCAGTATTGTTTTTAAGTAAGCAAGAACTGGCATTTAGAGGACATGGCGAGCGAGAAAATTCTTTAAACATGGGAAATTTTAAAGAGCTTTTAAAATTATTGATATCTGAATTTAAACAACGCCTTTTTATGGGGACATCACTGACCGATTCGCATGTTTAAAAGAAAGGAGGATTGATTTGACTTATAAAAAAATAAGTAAGTTTTTTTTTTTTTTTCTTCTCAAGTTATCGTTACAAAAGAAAATTCTAAGGAAACTTCGAATCAGACACGGATTAATGCAATTTTGAGGATAAGAGCGGCTGGTTGAAATTTATGTCCATTTTATGGAAGTAAAATAGGATCTCTGACATTTTTTATGTAATTTCTTTTTTTTTTTTTTTCCTCGGTGAAGGCTTAATCCGCCAGCTTTCGAATTCAGTAACAAAGATTTTCCAATCCTCTCCGGAGGAAAGGGGGGGGGGGCTCATATGCTTCTGTCTGCACTAACATTTTTGACCACGGGCCGCCACTGCTGTGAGTCCTATTAAGTTTACAAAATTTTAGTTTTATAGTTATTTTTAAGACATTAAATCAAAAGCGGTTTTTTACAATAACTATTGTACATTATTATAACTGAAAATCTACAGCAAAAGTCAACTTTGTCACTCTTCTCTCAGTTCCTTGGAATACATTTGGTTTTGACAATTTTCTCACAAAATCTTTACTGTCTGCTGTATAAATGTTTGCCTTATCAAAGATATGAGAATAATTTGGTTAAATTCCTTTCATGTAGTACAGTTGAAATTCATTTTCATTTTGCCTACAACTTACATAGTTTCATACCTCCTCTGCTTACAGTTTCAAAAACTGCATTTTTTTTCTCTGTATACCTTCAATAATACGAAATCTCCAACATCAACATTAAACCTTCTTCATTTTCAAATTCCAAATCCTCTATGTAAGATTCACTGGAAGATTATTTTCAATCCTCCTCTTGTTCGTTTGAGCTATTCTCGTAATTGCTTGCAATTTTTATTCTCTCCCGTTCACTCTCCGTCACTCTTCGTTTTTCAATCATCTCAATTTGGATTGTGATTTTCATAGGTGTATCTTTAAGAATTTCTCATTTTTTAAGGTTGCCTCTCAGTTTTTCTCTTTTTCATCAGCCTTAGGAAAAGGCTTTTACAATCTCTGATGTCATTTTTTGTTTTGCATAATATTTTTCTAGGAACTGAATATTCTGTGGCTGATGTGGAAGACTTATTTAGATACATTTAGATCGTTCAAACATTTAAAAGTAGGACACTTACAGAAAGACAATAAATGTAAAGTGACACAATGGGTCACTGACCCTCTGTACCCCCAGGTGACCCAGTGTGCCTCATATAGACAAATGTATTATTTTTCACCTCAAAATTCTATATTTTTAAAATATTCATTTAAATACAACGTACTAGAAAAGAAGGTAATTGAAACTATATAAATATACCGCATAACTCACATTTATTAGACAAATGTCAAGTGTCAATTCAGACATTGGCCAAAAGCCCCTCTGCGGGGCCTAGGCCTGAGCTGCCCAACCGCGCCTTCGCGATCATAGGATCTGGGTTGCGGATGCATATGCCTCGGACAGGTAGTCAGCCTGACGCGAAGCCCCCAGTACAAAGCGTATCTAATTCTGAAGCGTAGTCACTCCAATGGGCGATTTTGCGCCTCGATAGCTAACGCCACCTAGGCATCCGGCACATGAACTAATGTCCTGGGAGCCTACTCGCGCATGCGCTCTGATCGAAGAACCATGCTTGCACAGTTGCACATCAAATCAAATCACATGGTGTAATTGTTATTGTGGTGCGCGGTTTATATATTTATTTCCTGGGATTTTTTCTATGATTTCTATTCCAATGAGGTTTTGATTGTGTTATATTTCATTGTTATAATTTAGTTATAGTAACCTCTATTCTCTAATCAAGTAGAAAGTCAGTTTGCTTCTGAAAATGCCGTATTGTGCATTTCCAACGTGTTCCAATAACGCCAAAAGTGGTGGGAAGCGATTTTACCGATTTCCAAAAAACGAAGAAAGGTAAGTTAACTTTATTGATTTTAATCTTACACATTATTATTGATTAATTATTTATAATCGTTATTTAACATGCATTTGTCATTTTTATTTCGGAATTGGTAGTATTGAAGAGTACTCTGCACATTGCACATGATAGACACACATTTGACACATGCTAGAAATTAAACTGCTTTATCTACTGTTGATTTGTTACTTAATTTTGAAATTAAAAAAATCTCTTAATTTTTGCATGTTGATAATTTTGCTGGATTTAACATACATAAACGTCATATCATTTTCACTAATTGTATCCTTAATGTTGTATTTTATCTGTTGCACCTTACTCTTTTTCACATTCAAAAATCATTTAAAATCTAATCACGAATTATTAATTGTTTTTTATCGGAAGGTGATATGTAAAGATGCTATTCTGTCATTATATTTTCATATTTTATTCGATAATAAGTGATTGCACAGTATTTTGAAATTTGCCCAGAATAAATTTGGTTAACCAGAGGTACACTTAAAATTTAGCTAGGTGAACGATTTGTTTTTATATGTATGTAAAACAAACTGTTTATGCATATAAAATCTGTTTAAAAATCTGAAAGAAACCATTCACTTAACTCAATCTTTTGTTCAATTACGATCAGTTATTGTCTGGCATAAATGCTCACAATACTGTGGAATTATCCTATTGTTTTTCCTGTGTGTGCGGTCATGTTTCAAGTATTTAGTAATTTGGTTAAAAAAAAAAAAAAAAAAAAACGTCAACCTATAAATACATAGAATTCTTTCAGCAACATCCATCAATTATTCTTTAACATTGTTTTTAACTCTATATATGTCTGTGCATAATACTATTGTTTTCATTTTAAGTAATTAACATTACTGTAAAGTATTCTTTAAAAAAATTTCACTTTGACATTCGTAAAGATAATTTATGATTAGTTGAATTTACTAAGTTTACAGATTAACACTATTAACAACTAGACATTAGCAAATTGTCTATAAATCTTTACACAAAGTATGCGAAAAATGCGACCGTATCTTAAACCTTGAAAAGGGGCTAAAATTGCAAGTCACAAAACCATTAGCAGAAAAAGCTTAGCAAAATTAAGTTATTTTAGCAAAGCAAAAATTAAGTTATTTTAAAATTCTGATGAAATTATATTCATTAAAATCTGTATTTAAAGTAATTTAATTTTCACTAAAAAAAATTAAAAATCTAGTTTTGATTTAATTTTTTCCCCCTTCCTGATAGCAACTTTTTACTGTGAAGCAACAAAAATTAGTTGATTATTCTTTAAAGGACAGATCCCCGGCTATCAGTTATGTGTCTCCAAAAACCTTTCTTTTTTTCCCCTGCAAATAGTGAGTGATTTATCAGATCTACAAACTGCATTTTATGTTTAAATTAAAGCTAAAAACAGCTGATGCAGACATGTGGATTTTGTCATTTTGAAGCTGCAAAATTGGTTTATCCAAACTCTGCTTGCAGAAGCTTTTTCTGCTAATGGTTTTGTGACTTGCAATTTTAGCCCCTTTTCAAAGTTTAAGATACAGTCGCATTTTTCGCATAATGTGAAAAGACTTGTCAAAATGCTAAAATGAAACTAATGGGCTTTTGCTTTTTTGCGAAAGTATTCAGAAAAAATTGTGAACTGAAAAATAAAAAAGAAACAGGGATAAAAGTAAAAACTTCCTTTATGGAATGCTTATAGAACGGTTTGGGGACAATCTTTGATTACCACATTGAATTAAAATATAAAACCTGTACATTTATACATTTATAATTCAAAAACAATAGAAGAGGAAAAGGAAATCAGACATCATCTTCCGAAGAGAAAAATCAAATTATCCTTTTAGCATTTGCTAAAGCTTTTTTCTTATTTTAGCTTTTCTGCTAAAAAACTTTTGAGCTCAACTTAAACCTTGCCTTTTTTGTGTATAAATTGGCTTGCCTCTAGTTTTAAAATCAGTATTAAAATTATTTTTAGGGATGCATAATTTATTATTGTATTGTAACATGAGTACAGTAATATATACTAATCCAAGTCGTTATGTGATATAGCACTGAGCTTTTTGTTCACATGTGCAGGCCCGGACTGGAAGGGTAGGTGCCTGCCCATCTCAAGAGAAGGGGGGGGCCCTGGGTTATTATATAACCGATAAATATTAGGATGTGTTAACTTTTGGGGTATGGGGGAGGTATGGTGTTATTATTAATTAATTATATGATTGATAATTAATGCATTCATAAAATATTGATCTATTAATTAATATGCGCCATTCATATTAATTAATCCCTTGTTCATTCGGGAATCCTCCCTCAAAACATTTTAGAATTAAATACATATAAAATAAAGTGTTTAGAAGCCTTTTGGGGCTCAAATGCAGTGGCAAAAATTTTTCTGTGTCAAACTTCATTAAGTGCTATCAGTCTAGTACTTATTTTTTATTTTTTCTGTTTGGGGGCCCGCCAAGAGTGGGGGGCCCACCCGTCTGCAGACAGTCAGACACACTGGCCAGTCCGGACCTGCACATGAGAATAGTTTTATATTCATTTTTCAAACATTAAAGTAAATATGATGCTATTTAACTTAAAAACATCGAACTCACTACAAAGTAATTCAAAAATCTTCAATCATTGGTCCATTATTTAGTGTAAAAAAAACTTCTGTGGATTAAGCAACCTAGTTGTACAGCTAATGTAAACTGGGCAAACACTGGCCCTTATTAAAAAACTTCCGTAGATTTACCAACCCATATTTTTAAAGATAATGAGCCTTTTTGATCAACTTTTATCAGACTTCAGCTCGATCCCTGAATAATGTGTAATCCATTGAGGATCAGCACCTGGGGAGAATGAAGCACAGTCACAGACCCAAACGAACAATTTTTATGAATTTTTTGATACTAAGAGTTGTAAAAAATTCATTATGATCGTTCGATTTTCAAATTATGCATACGTAACACTGGGCTCACCACGTTACACAGAGTTCTGTACTTGGATAGGATGCTGGGCTGATAGGAGGGGAATAATTACGTTGTGCATATGGGATTCTGGTCATGAATAGAGGTTAAAACTGCTTTTTACGCCTTATTTGTTCCACTGTAATTTTTTCTGTCTTCAGACTCATTTAAAAATTATGTTGCATTAACTGAGTAATGATTTATTTTTTCATGAATGCTAATCATGTCGTGTTCATTTAATTTGATTTCTAAATTTTGTTAATTGCAGGTGTCAGCAATGGATGAGGATTGTGATTAAACCGAAACATTTTTGGAAAACACCTGCAAAACTGATTTACGCCTTTCTGCGATATCTGATGAAAGCTCCTGGTCTTTCCTGAAACAAAATTAGTCCGCCTTCACTGGTATACATTTCTTTGAACTCCAGAAGCAAGTTCTATATCTGCATTGTATTCGAGCCAGCCATTATCATTTGTAAATATGCCTAATTTGAAAACAGTTATTCATTTTTTGTGCAAGTCTTCTCAAGAACATGTATTGATCTTGTCTTTATGCCTTTCTGCAATATCTGATGAAAGTTCTTGGTCTTAAGTTTGCAAACATCCTCAACAAAGTTAGTCTGCCTTCAATTTTTTTCTCCTGCTTTGATTTCCAGAAGCAAGTTGTCTCTTTTTGCATTGTGCTCCAGCCAGCCATTATCATTTGTAAATATATCTTGTTTTGAAACATTTCCTAATTTTTTGTGGAAGTCTTATGAAGAACTTGTATTGATGTCGTATTTACGCCTTTCTGCAATATCTGATGGAGGTTCCTGGTCTTCCCTGTTCCCCAGAAACTTTGCGAACATCCTGGACAAAGTTGGTCTTCGTTCACGGATATCTCTTTTTGAACTCCAGAAGCAAGTTCTCTATTTAAGCATTGTATTCGAGCCAGCCATTATCATTTGTAAATATGCCTTATTTGAAAACAGCACCTCATTATTTATGCAAGTCTTCTCAAGAACTTGTATTGATGTCGTCTTTACACGTTTCTGCAATATCTAATGAAAGCTCCTGCTCTTTCCTGTTCCCCAGAAAGTTTGCGAACCACCTCAACAAAGTTAGTCCTTCTTCAGGGGTATCTAATTCTTTGAACTCCAGAAGCAAGTTCTTTATTTCTGCATTGTATTTGAGCCAGCCATTATCATTTGTAAATATGCCTTATTCGAAAACAGTTACTCATTTTTTGTGCAAGTCTTCTCAAGAACATGTATTGATCTTGGCATTTTTATCAGGCACAAGAAGAGAAAAAATAATTAAGGGAATATATGGGAAAAAATAAAATTAAGGAAAATATGGTTCTTCTTTTCTGCTCAGTGTTTGACACAGCCTTTATCATTTGTAACTGTATGTTATTTTGAAGCCAAATGTTTTTGTACTTAGTTAAGTATACATTTTTTTAAAAATTTTAATCTGTTAGTTTCCTTTCTGAAACCTATTACAGCAGCATATTTCATTGTTGTCAGAGTTGTACAGGTAAAAGGTCAAAAGTACTTGTCTGCTGGGCCATTTTTCCTCTTTGGCATTTTCATCAGGCACAAGAAAAGAAAAAATAAAATTAAGGGAATATATGGGAAAAAATAAAATTAATGAAAATATGGTTCTTTTCTGCTCAGTGTTTCACACAGCCTTTATCATTTGTAACTGTATGTTATTTTGAAGCCATTCCCGAAATGTTTTTGTACTTAGGTAAGTATACATTTAAAAAAAATTTTAATCATGTTAGTTTCCTTTCTAAAACATATTACAGCAGCATATTTCATTGTTGTCAGAGTTGTACATGTAAAACGTCGAAAGTACTTGTCTGCTGGGCCATTTTTCCTCTTTGGCAAAAACATCAGGCACAAAAAGAGAAAAAATAAAATTAAAGGAATATATCATCTCCTAGCAACTTATGAATGCATTGTGTTTGTAAGCAGTGCAGTTTATCTGTCTAATGATGATTCAAAAGTATTGTTTATGGGCGCAGAGAAAGACACCGATAGAGTACACCGGTATCCCCTCCCTTTGTCAAGATTTCCAGCATATTCATTTTATTTTGAAATATGTGCGAAAATTTCCACAGACAAAGTTTTGTTAATGAGTTTACCGAAGTAAAATGCCCTTCATGATGCATTAAAACTTTGCAAGCTGAAAATATAATGTAAATAATTCAACTGGGATTTATATTCTTTTTCGCATGCTTACTGAAAAGATAAACTGTAATATTTTTATCATGTGGCATGTTCTGATGTTAACTTATTAAAACATCTTTCACATGTATGTTATATACAAATAAAATCACCTCTGCAAATACTTTGCTTGTGTATATCACTCTTTTACCTTTTGCCAATCTCATCCTGGTCCTGTGTTCCAATTTAGTACAAAAAAAGGGGGGGGGAATTTTGAAATTCAAAGTTTATACTTAAATTAATCCAATTTTGATATAACATCCTCTTTCATACTGAGCAACATTTCAATACCAACCTCATTAGTATTTTTTCCCAAAACTATGTGATTTACCAACAGTCATAAAGTACTATGCTCTGGAATCGCCCATATACGAATAATCTTGGCTATTGTATATTTTTCTAAGATGCTGTGTAATAACTTCCAAATGCATCTGAGTAATTTTTTACTAGGAAATGCTGTCTTTTTGGTATTTTATCATTATCAATAATAATAAAGCACAATTTTTCCATGTTGTAAAAATCTGTTGACTTTGTTGGTAGTTTAATTTTTTTTTTATGTATCTTAATCTCCATCAATAATTTGTTATATCTATGTATTAGACATCACCTATTTATGTAAAAATGTCTGTGAATAAATATCTTTTTATCAAGATTATCTGTGCTGTACTTTTTGAATGAGTATAAATCTGCAGTTTTGTATTATATTTATCCCTTTTACACATATAATTGTTGGTTAAGAATACCAAAGATCCTAAAGTATGGTTCATCAAGAATACTGATATAAGATTCTGAAGTAGGGTTCATCAGCTATAATTGTCTCCAGGTTGTATTTTTCCTCTTGTCTTTACTTATAAGGGCACACAGCGTACTCAGCTGTTAGCAAGGCTTGTGACTGGAAATAAATGTAGATAACTAATGTTAAGTTGAAGAAAGAGATGCAGCATTATTAATGCACTTTTTGCATGATAAAATGTGAAATCCTTCTATAACATTAAATAATGTGGCCAATTAATGTAACAGTTTAAGTCAGTTATATAAGTTTAAAATGATTTTCAGGAGAAACATTTCATCAGTTACTTGACTACATTTGCTGTGGGTATGATTCAAAATCATGAGAAATCAAGATTTCATGATCTTGAATTCTCAAAAAGTGGTAATTTTCCTTGATTATCCTTACTTCATTCTCCATTGAGGTGTGTTTGGAAGCTGTAGCATTTACAATCTCCTATTTGAATATAATAAATACATTGGGGGGGGGGAAAGGATCGTCCTTCAACATGTAATATCATATATTAAAAATGCAGTGTAATTAAAAAAGCAATTGAATTATATTCCATTTGTTAGATTTTTTTTGTAAGTTATTTAAAGAATTTTTTATTTAAAATTTAAGTAATTTAAAGAAATATTTTTAATTGGAAGCTAAAGTACTATTGCCTTTTTAATATCGGTGATATTTAAAAATTAGCACAAAAATGAATTTGAAAAAAAAAAAAGTTCTCATGATTGTTGCTCATTTTTTCAAGATTACAGTTTATTATTTTTCTTAGCTTATAAAATGAAGTGTCATCTTTATTTATGTAATACGCTCATTAGTATATTATTACCGCGGAAGTCTCAAGTTTGAAAGTGAAGAAAGATCAGGGAAATTACTTGTTATTTGTTGTTGAAACGCGAGCCGTGAACGTAAGTTCGCGGTTCGCGTTTCAATAGCTCACACAAGGTAGCAAGCAGACGACCAGAAACCAAAACCGGTTTGTTTACCGAAATAGTTAAGACTCCATTCGCTATGAAAGAAAGTGGCGCTAGTAGCGACGATTGGTGCGGCCGGATTTTAACATTAAGTGAGCGTGCTTACCGTATATGTGCTTTGCCCCAGTATTTGACCCCAAGCAAGCTTAGTCCTCATTTTAAAATTTCAAGTATACCACCAAGTCTAACTTTCTTCAATGTCATGCGGATTTTAAGAAAACCAAATGACTCTTTCTTGCCCCATAATAAAAGTGATATGTTTAACTTTTTCCACAGAGTTAACCCTTTACCGACCAAACTGAGCTCCAGGCATATTTTAGAGTTTTATTTTTTTGTCTTCTCATGCATTATTTAAAGGGTATTAGTCATTTAAATGGGGAAAAAAGGCATTGTATACAATTTTCACTGTGTTCCCAATTGGGAACATGGGTCCTTTCTGACTATACTTTTACACTGGTTTCAAAAGCAAAATATACTGATGGGTAGTTTAAATAATAAGCGAAATATTAAGAATTATTAAAAGATTTATTTTTAAGTAAAGATATAAATTAAGTTTGAAAAGGGGGGGATGTATCAAGATAGCTCTGTAAAAATTTATGAAAATGGCAATTTTCATGATTTTTGTACAGTTTTCCACTAATGATAGAAATGCAACTTTTATTTCAAAAAATCAAGTCATCTTTTAACTTTATTTGCTATTTATTTCAAGTCAATATTGATAAATTTTCATTTTTGGATAAATTATTAATTTGATTTTGGGAACATCGATCTCTAAAGGGTTAAGTTGTTTGATATCTACTTTAAATATTTTTTTTTCTTTGAAAACTATTCACTCAACCACGAATATCTTCAAAGGCTCACTCTACCCCCTCCGTACCCTGCTCTCTCCTATATATACTGTGTGTCCAGCAAATAACATCTTGATTTCAAAATTAAAAATCTCACGAACAATGGTCAACAAAAGAATGCAACAAAAGGTATGTTTATTATGTAACCTGAAAAAATTTTATACAGAAGTTTCGAATAGTAGTTACAAAAACTGCTAACAAACTGTGGTGTACACAGATTTCTTTTAAGGGTAGAGGGCGTTATGAGCGTAATCTTAATATTAAAAGGCGTATTCTTTAAGTTAAAAATTAAAAATTTAGGGAGTTTATATTTAAAAAAATCTTTAAGAAGAGTTAGAACCCTCAAGCACCCACTTGCGTACACCACAGCTAGCAGATAGAGCTGCACGTCAAAATCGATCGACAAACATCATACAGAAATATGATTTTATCCTCTGCAAGCAATCACAACACAATCTTCTCAAAATGTCCACCGTTCGACACAAATGTTCCGCGAGCGAATAATGACATTTGTCTTGACAGCCCATGTCTCAACGGAAATGGATTCCCATGTAAGACAAGTCGACAATTGAAGGTCCTCCAGCATGTTACGATGATTCTGGTAGACAGTATCTTTCAATATGCTTTATAGAATGTAGTCACAAGAATTCAGATCGGGAATTTATGAAAGCCAATTCATTATAAAGGCCTGCGATTACAGCGCCATGTGTCAGCGGTTTTTGTAACTACTGCTTCGAAAGTTCAGCATAAAATTTTTACAGCCAGTACAATGAACATACCCTCTTTTAATGTCTTTGAGATCTTTAACTTCTGAAATCAGGGTGTTATTTGCTGGACACCTGTATATACTACTCACCCAAAGATAAAATATAAGAAATAATAAATTAGCCTTTGACAATTTAATCTAATTTAAAGTCATCTGAAAACCATCTTTAATCTCTGTGAAAGATAGTACTTTCACTGTAAGATTTGTTTCTCGTCCAGACAAATACTACTTTCAGAGACAATTTTTAAGAGCATTTAAGAATCAGAAGTGCGAATTAAGCTACATTTGCAGGCGTTTGCGGTTTCCGGTGGCCTAACCTAAAATTCATCGGCCAAGTAAGTAAGTGACATCACTTTTGAGAACCAATTAGCGAAAGGGTAACGCCCTTTGCTCCTAGCGACAAGTTGAGAAACGAGTGGGTATGTAGGTCAGGAGCGAGAAATTTGCGAGGGATTTTCGATATAGTAACTGCCTAATTAACGCGCAACAAGTGTATCGGTCTGTAAGCCGGTCCTTTTCCAACCAAATATGAAAAAGAATAAAGATATAAAGATCCAGATTAAACTCAACCAGCCTCGACTGCCATTTCTCCGAAAAGACGAAGTCTTTGCAAAGAGAGTGTCCGATATTCGTGATATACTTATATATATGTTTTATTTCTTTAGTTAATTGCCTGACACCATGTCGTCAATTCTATGTTTTTTTCAGTGTACACATGTTCCCACGCCTTTGTAATCCCGGATGCAGGTCATGTTAATAAATGTGTGTAATTTGATTAGAGATAAGAGAGAGGCGGAGTTATGTCTTAGCAACCCACGTGGTGTAGTAAGCGTAAATACACCCGCATCTCGAAAATCAGCACCTCGAGACTTCTGCCACTGAAACTGCTTAACTAGTCCACGCCGATTTTTGTACCCGTCTCCCCTCTCCTATTCTCAACTCTATAGTGTAACTTAAAGATAATGTTTAATAAACCGTTTTACCTGCCTTAACTCTGGAACTTTACGGGAATATCTGACGTCTCATATATATATGTGTGTGTGTGTGTGTGTTTGTAGAGAGCGAGAGAGCGAGGGTGTCTCAAATGTTAGTAACGCGCTTTAATTCTTTATCTATTAGAGATAAGTAACCAATGTAAAATGAAAAATAGTCAGAATTAGGTAGGGAAAAGTTTACGCTACGAAAAAATTCCTCTCGTTAATTTCATAAATCTAAATTTGTATGCGAACCACCATGCAAAAAAAATTCCCAATTACTAAAATCTGCCCTTACACTAATGAGAGGATGTACAAAATTTGAGAATCATATTCTAAAATGTGTCAGAAATATTAAGATAAAAATAGGCTGACTGAAACCACTTTTCAATGGCTCTCGAAGGGAAAAAATCACGGCGGATGATCGCAATTTAGGAGTAGTAAAGAAATTACGAAATATTTTTTTTCCCCACTCTAGCAATAGGAGTTTATACATTTAAATTCAAGTTAACTGCCGATCATCTTTGTTTAAAGATATCTATGAGACGTTTTATAATGAAAGACTGAAATTTTATCGATCACCTCATTATACACTGTCTACCAATAAGTATTTGGACACCTGTGATAGAAAAGAAAAACTCACTTTATTCAAAATCAATAGTTGTTAGAGCCTCCACGAGAAGCAATTACAGCGTGAACCCTCCGGGGCATACTTCCCACAAGTCTTTGTATTACAGCTAGTGGTATTGTCTTCCACTTGGCTTGGAGTAGACATAGAAGTTCCTTCACCGATTTTGGACAGGTAGTGCACCCCTTAATTCGGCGATCCAACTCGTCCCAGAGGTTCTCGATAGGGTTCAGGTCTGGGCTGTGGGCAGGTCAGTCCATTCGATGTACTCTATTGGCACCATACCAAGCCTTGGTTAACCTCGATACATGACAACTGGCATTGTCGTCCTGAAAGTAACAGGGGTCCAACCCGTAAAACTGCCACAACGTAGGAAGCACATTGTCATCCAAAATAGTGCAGTAGACATCGGCGTTCAGTAGGGTGGAGTGAAAATGGCAAAAATTTTTTTTTTATTTTAATATTTCCTGACTCAACAAATGGTGCTGTTTGGCAAAAAAGTCACAGAAAAAAAAATTCTAGTCCATTCACTAATTGTCTTCAGGTTCCACACTGGGCTCAAAGAAAGGAATGTTAACGTAAAAAGTAAAAAAATCAATTTTTTAAATTTAATTTTAATGTTTACAATAACTTTATTTTCTGACTCAAAAACAGTTATAACTACTAAAAAGAAACAGTACGGCAATGTTTTATTGCCGTTAATAAACACAAAAAAATGAAAGAAAGAAGAAATAAACAAGTCACTAACTTCCAACCGAGCGTCATAGGTTTTGGGGTAAATTTTGAATACATAGCTATTAAATATTTACATATTACTTGATTTATAAAGACAATTAATATTTAGAAAGCACACTAATACAGAAAAGGAAATGATACCAATTTACCTTTCGAGTATTATTGACTAATAAAACACTTTACTTTAATCAATCTTCAATTTTGGAGTCACATGCCGGGCAAAATAATGAACTTTGGTGTTCCTTTCGTGATTTGATTCCACAACGAATGTATCCATCTCTGGCTTTTGCTCCACATGTTACCAATGATGCTTGCGTTAGTAGTCTTACATGGCTTCCTACTGCTTGAGAATGGAAAGGGAGCTTCTCTATTTCAAATTCTGAACCGTTTCTGATCATACTTCTTTAGTCACTGAGGTTCATGGTAGCTGGTGGTTCCAAAAGGATTGCCCCAGGAAATCATTTGACAATTGAAAAAACACTCAAAATACTGGTGTTAAACGATAAAGTAATTAAAAAACTTTGTAAAAAACACACATAAGAAGTAAAAGGAAAAAGGATACGCGTTTCGTTCAAAAATTGTTTTGAACTTCTTCAGTCCAAGCCCTTCTTTACGTCGAAGGGCTTGGACTGAAGAAGTTCAAAACAATTTTTGAACGAAACGCGTATCCTTTTTCCTTTTACTTCTTATGTGTGTTTTTTACAAAGTTTTTTAATTACTTCATCTGACAATATTCCTCTGCTTCGAAATTTCTATTTAGAAGATCAAATTGGCGTATTTTTCCCTTCCAGTCAGTTGTTCTTGCTTTCAAGATTCTTCTTAGATCAAGTTCTCGAATATGTGATCATTCCTCAAACAGCATTGCCAACAGCATATTTTCAGAATGAGCAAAATATGAGTTCCTCTGAATAACTTCATGAATGATTGACTTAAAATCTTCTGGGAAGAATTAATTTCTTTTCATCATTCCGTGCTCCATGAATAGCTCCTGGGATTTTCTTTATTTCAAACCAGGATGACAAGTAAACTTCATCACATAGTCTACTAGGAGTTTAAAGCATTCTGTTGGTTCGGCAGTCGACACGTACAGGTGCAGTATTCAGTTCGCTGTAGTGAGTCAGCTTGAATGAGACATCCTTCCTGGACTTCTGTTTCCCAAATCTGGATGGCACTGTCCCGAGCATACTGCCCTAGAAATATCGAAGAGGTACTTTTGGTCTGTACTGAGGTTTTTTTCATCAACTTTAGGCAGAGCAACAGGAATCGAAACAAAATTTGTCACAGCAACTGTTTCATACGTTTCCAGAGATTTTCCTATTGTTCCAGAAAACTGGTGTGGCCCAGATGTCTTTCCGTCAATCTTATGGAAAAAGTGTCGAAGCGGTAGTTCATTAGTATGCAATAAGCATACAAACCAGTGCAATTTATGGCCAACAAAGATTTCAAGCCGTCTAACTACGCCATATTTCTTCACAATGTTGACTTTCGGTGCATCTCACCCAACGGCAACAAGATCCGAAAGTGTAATCTCTTTCTGTGTAACAAAGCTGATGCTGCTGCAAGTAATATCAGTACTAGAGCCTGAATGCGGAGTCACATATCCTATGTGAACAGAACCAGGTTCTGACAGCATAACAATATGCTCTTCCACAGATACAGTCGTATATAAAGAGCTTCCCTTCTTACAAAATAGTTGTGTCCTTTCTTCCATCGAAGTATATGGTGTACAAAGACTGTGCTACTTGTACAGAATTAAGTTGTGATCGTATCTTTCCTTTTAATCTCTACTTATTATAAAAGAAGGTGTCTGTGTGTGTGTGTGGGGGGGGGGGTGTCTGTCGGCAGCGTTACGGACAAACGGCTACACCTAGAAACACCAAATTTGGTACTCGGGAAGATGTAAATATGTAGTTGTGCACCTCGAAGCGATTTTTTCAAAATTCGACCTAGATTTTTTTTTATTTTATGTTTTATGCGATTTTTGGCATTTTTCTCACCTAATTCGTAATAACGGCGGAAATTACGCTCGCAGCAAAACGGCATTTGTATCATCGGATAGAGGAGGAAATTTTCTTTTAAAGACAGTTTGTTCTGAATACGTAACATGATTTACCGATTTTTAGGAATTTTTTTACTAAACATCTGCTTCGCGATTTTTTTTCGTAAAATAATTTTAAAACTGTCGCATCTTGAATTCTATCCGTCATAACTTTTAGATATTTTGACAAATCGTGAAACATTCTTTTCTCCCTCTTTTAAAATAAAAACGAAAAAATTATGTAAATTAGATGATTTTTTACGAATTTTAATGCAGCCTAATGTTTAGAATTTAATAGCATCAACGCGATCTTACGCCATTCATTACATTGCGATCACGGCACGAGAATTTATGTTCGGTTGTTGCCACAGAAAGGATTAAAAAAAAGGTTTTTTTCAACCAATCGAGTTTTTAAATGGGATATCAGAATTTCAATTCGCAAGTGAGGATCTATGACGTCAAAATGATACGTAAAAATTACGCCATAATTTTAACTCATTTATTCCAGCTCTGTTTTTCAACACAGGGAGACGATATTTTGATTAAAATTTACTGTAGAAATAAACTAAGAAATTAGCGATTATTATTATTAGAAGTGGTATTTTTATCCGGTGCTTATTTAAAAATTGAAATGTTTTCACGGCGCTGAAAATGTTCATTTTAAAAGTTACAAAGTTCGTTTCAAAGCGCGATATATTAAAATTTTTCTATTTACTATTTTTATTTTTGGCATTTAATTTAGCGCAGGCGTTGCCTAACATACGCATGCAGGTTGCGAGTATAGTTTTATTTTAACGTTGAATTACGTTCCTCCATAAAGGTCCAACGCAAAGTTTTAATGATACCGTTTGAAAACAATTATGCGAAATATCGAAATTAACTCCCTCAATCTACCGGGGTATCCTTTACGGCAGTCAAACAGTGACGTCATAAATTAAAAGAAATGCGTGAAATTTGTAAACTCTGCAACTCTAACGGCCTGACACAATTAAAATGGGAATAAGTAGCTCCTCGAGATTACACAGTTTGATGTTTTTCAGGAGACAGGACTATGGAGGATATAAAAGATATCGCTATATTAGATGCATGGATATTTAAAATGGCACCCCTTGGATATTTTCTCCCCACAGTAAGATGAAATGGTTTGCGGCGTTAAATACGCCAATGTTATAAAACTATGTATAAATTAAATATATATGGAGAGTTTCCTTAATGGCAACCATTATGTGAAATGATTATTATTTATGCTAATGCGTAAATTGCAAAGAATCGCCACAGAATCACAAGATCCCATTGAGGCCAAATAATCTAAGCTGTTTCTTTTAAGGGAGCCTTGAAGAGGGAGAAGCGAGTATAGATAGTATTAATGTACGTAATAGGTAGTATTATTAGATTTGTAAAGATAATATGAATAAATCGCAATGTACCACGTTAATAAACATTTCATGAAATTAAAAGTGTTTATCCTTTTTCAACGGTTGTCTTACAACCAACTAAATGAAAAGTAATTCTAATTTGCGTTAATATATCTCGCAGTAATTTCAACAGAGGAGATTACTTGAAGTTTTTTAAAAATGAAATTCTGTTTTGTCACATACAGATATGATTTTAGTAGTAAAATATTCCCTTCTTCCCGTATGAAGAGCGGGTGCGCAGCTATTTTAAAAACATCTCTTGAAAATAGCATGAATGAATTCAGAAGACCTCAAAACGTGTAAATACACCAAAATCTCGAAGTCGAATTTTTTCATGATTACAATACTTTCCTTATATGGTACATGTTCGGAAAGAAATAAATGGTGCTCCATTTCATGTAGTGTCTTAGGTATTTAATGCTACAACTTGAGCCTAAAAAACAGTATTATGTAGAAATAAGACATTTTGAAAGCCAGGAGTTCTCTGCAAACCATTAAGCTTTCCACTTTTTTTATAGTGAATGACACTGACGTATTTTTTTGAGTCATTATACTGCAATGATCAGGTTAGTACTTATGACACAAACTTTACATTAAGAGTCAAATAATTTTGCTCTTTTTTTTTTTAAATTCCACATCACGAATAATTTCGAATTACACATGTAAGGAAAATTTTCGTTTCCTACCGTGCGAAGAACGGGCACGCAGCTAGTTATTAATAAGGCGAATTACTTCTTGGTGATTTACCACAGACAAGGAGGCTTTCTTCCAAATTCTTTCAACGTCCAAAGAAATAATTTTGATGATCTCTTTTACTAAATGATCCTTTTGGTTCCCCTTATTCCACAGTAGATCATTTTTTGTGATTAAGAAATGCTTCATTAAATCAGAATACGTTGGTGGTAACACTGTCTCTTTCAATTGTACTGGAATTCCGAAATCACTGGAAAATGTTTCACTTCTAGTTGTGATCATATTTAAATTCAAAACTCCGTATTATTTTGTCAAATATAAATCAAAATTAATAAAACGTATTGCTTCAACCTTACAAAGTAGAAACAAGTGGTTGAAACAAAGGCAATTGCAAAAACGAATCATTCCACACAATAAAAGTGACGTGCCTTATTAGGTTATGATATAATAGTTAGATTAGAGCATGCGCTGCCATCTAGTAGATTTTAGAGTATAATTTGCTTTTTTTATGTACAAAAAGCCATTTCTGGATCTGATATCTGGCAGTAACGTTTCAATAAAACAATTTATTAATGAGAAAGTATTTCATTAATATTATTTTACAAATTAATGAATTATTTAGTAAATTATTAAATTTAAAAAAATATTTTTTGGATAAAAATCATTAAAAACTTTTAAAAAGCCACTATAAGCATTCACTTGAAGTGTGGAACCGCAAGATGTCAACATTTTAAGCTGAAATTTGGAGATAATTGGTTTCAGCTAGTTTGGAACCATATAATGACTCAGGCACTGTGAATTTCGAAAAAAAGTTTTTTCGATCCACCTTAGCGTTCAGCTTACCATGAATGGGGACCATGAATGGGGACCATGAATGGGGACCAGGTCCACCCCCAGACCATAATTCCATCTCCGCCGAACTTGACTGTTGGCACAATTCATTCTCGCAGGAGACGCTCTCCAGGCAGATGCCAGACCCAAACCCTTCCATCCGAACGGTAAAGGGTGAACCTTGTTTCGTCGCACCAAAGAACCCGTTTCCACTGATCTACGGTCCAATTTCGATGTGCTTTGCACCACATTAACCGAGCAGCGCGGTTGGACTTTGTGATCAATGGCTTATGGGCAGCAGCACAACCATGAAAACCAAGCAGATGTGCTTCTTTACGGATGGTATTCATTGAAACAATACTCCCGGATGCCTGTTGAAACTCCTCGCGGATGAGGGCCATCGGTTGGGTGCGGTTCTTCCGAATTTCTCTGGACAGCACTCGTCGGTCTCTATCTCCCAGTTTCGTTGGTCTGCCGACTCGGGGCACATTCCGACAATCACCGCTCACCTTCCACTGCTTAATCACATAGGCCACTGTCGATTTTGGGTACTTCAGATCGCTAGATATGTCCCTAAAGGATCGGCCACATTTGTGATACCCGATAATTATACCTTTCTTGAAATCAGAGAGCTCCGAACTGCGCGGCATCTTGCATGCAACTAATACCGATAATGTTTCCTACACGATATATACCGGCGGAGGCCGTGACGTACCTCAGGACCGCAGATTTCGTGATTTGCATAGGTGTCCAAATACTTATTGGTAGACAGTGTATTATGGAGCACATTTTGCGACTGTGAATGTTTCATACGGTGGTCGTATAGAAATTTATAAACTGTATTTTTTGTAAATTAAGAGAGGAATTTATTTCTTAACGCAGTCTTTTTTTCCTACCTTATTTTAACATTTTTAAAAATTTGCACTACCCCCTTTTCTCTAAAGGATAAGGAATTAAGGCGTGTTACTGCTTTTTGGTACACCCTGTTTGTATGTGTGTGTACTCATTTTACAGTATATGTTAAATTCTAAATTAATTTTTAAATTTCTATCTACCACGTTTACTCGCGTAATAGTCGCCCTCGCATAATAGCCGCACTCCCGTTTTGAAGCAGAAAAAATAGCTTTAGAGTTACAATATTATATAGTAGATTTTCCCTGTATAATAGTCGCACCGAGACTTTCGCCATGAAAAATTGAAAA
>JAWZYV010002778.1:0-13440 GCA_038373885.1 Cheiracanthium punctorium
AATGTTTTTAATTTATCAAGAAAAAAAAATTAATCAAGTGTTTTTAATTTTTTGTATATCCTATTTTTGTTAAGTAGACGTTTAACACTAAAGTAGGATTTAGGATACCCATATATTTTCTACAAATTTCTTCTACTGTTAGGCAAGTGAGAAAATTATACCATAGAAAGATTTAGTACCTACAGATTTACAAATATGATTTGAATATAGTCTTATATTCTATTGCGAGAAAACCACTTTAGCCATATATCCCCCAAAACTCAAGTTTTTGTATACGAAATGTGTGAATACGCGTTAGATCCCCTTAGAAAGTCTTCCTACCAAGGCACCCCTCATCCTAAGCAGATACCCCCGCGTGCAGGTTTGCCTTAAAACACAAACAAACAAAGTATTTATCTAAACATTTTTTCTTACCCACACATTTTTGATAAATTTTAGGCAGCGATTATACTAGTTTATATTTTCTATAGATCAATTAGAGAAAAAATTACATTTTTAGTAATCCTACAAAATATTTTTACTGTATATCACAAGTAGAGTAACTTGATTTATAGAATTTCAATACGATACGAATTGTATACCACAAGTAGAGTAACATGATTTATAGAATTTCAATACGATACGAGTTAGATTGTTTATGTGCAACACTCATTGCAGTTTGACTATGAAAGCATAATTTTATACATGCATTAATATTTTTAGAGGTATGCACTTAACCTATTTTATAGAAAGGTGAGCATCAAACTTTAGACTAGATAGTACTATTGTTAGAAAGTTGAACTATTGGAAATAAAAATTGAAGATCCGTTTTAGTATACTGCATGTACATAAAATATCTTTCAATACTTAGATAGTTTAAATCGCAAATCATTACTTAAACTAAAAAATACAAGGTTTTTACTTACGTGAAGGAGATCGTGCTAAATCTTCTAGTCTCTGGACAAAGTACCAACATCTATACGGCTAGCAAGACCGGAAAATCGAATAATGATTTAAAATACATTATGCCTAATTCCCGGTCCAACTAGCACATGTTTCATTCATTCTTAATCATTGGCTGAAAATAGATATAATATTTTGACACTAAAAACAAAACACATTTGAAGATATTAAACGCTTTAAAAGTAATTTTTTTTCTTATAACAATTTACCAGATTCACAATGCTATTTTATGTAGGATAAAATTAGTTAGCAAGCGAAAATTTAATCTTAGTTAGAATTTACTGAAATACAAATACCATGCATGCCTTATTTTCTATTAGGAGAAAGCCCTCAAACCCCAGTTTTTGTATACAAACTGCATAAAGTACTTCTACCGATAATGTCTATTGCTATTAATTACACTGGATTACCACTTAAAATTTTGCAAAACACCAAAATACAGAAAAACATGCATTAACAAAAAAAAAATCACACTTAAAAGTACAACACATCAAAAGTGCAACTATAAGAACCACATAATTATTTTCAATTAGAATTACGGTATCAACTTATATGTAACTAAAATAATAGAAAATATTACACTTACCCTGTACTTGTACACGCGAGAGGTGAAAATAATAAAAATACATAATAATTCACAAAAGAATGATTGAAGTAAAATCCACGTGCCTGTGATATTGCTGATAACAGAAATTTAGAGATAAGAGAGTGCCTTGAGGCTCTACAGAGCCGGTACAATAAGAGTTGGCCAGTTTGCCGATAAGATAAAACCAGGGAGGGTGCTAGGGGTAATGCAATTGGGGACACGTGTTTCATTCTGCGTTCAAAAATGGGGACTTATGGATTAAAATCATGTTAGATTAAAGCCATTTCAATAAAAATCTATCCTTTTTGTAAACATGGGTATTATATCCTAAATTGAAATATCAAAGTTAAGCTACAACGATTAATATATTTTACGTAGTTTAGGAAAATAATGAATCATTAAATTAATTTCTGTGAAACAATTAGCAAAGATCATTGTACTAAAGCAAATTATTTTTGTTAAGTTTTGATAAATAACAGTAATAAATTATAGGCATTGCAGATGAATGAGTATTCACGTATAAAATAGGTATTAAAATTATTGTTTAAAACAATTTTTAGAATAATAAACTAAAATTTTTATTTAATAAAGTCATAAACTAAAATTATTAATGAAAACTTGCTAATAAATTAAACATATCAAAATTTTTACACTCAATTTTTTTTTATAGACTTAAATTTTACATAGACATCCTTTTAATAAATGCATAAACTAAACTTATTGTTTAAAACAATTTTTTACAATAATAAACTAAAATTTTTATTTAATAAATTCATAAACTAAAACAATTTTTACAATAATAAACTAAAATTTTTTTAATAAAGTCATAAACTGAAATTATTAATGAACCTGTTAATAAACTAAACTGATTACTCTAAAAGATAGCTAATCACAACATATATCAGAAAAAATATAAGCAATTATAATACCTGAAAAATACCGGACAACACTCTTGTTGCATGCGGACAAAACATCGTTCAGCTCGGCTAAAGAATTCTTCGGTACCCGTTGCAGGAGAACTTACCTACGCCCAACCTACAAACTCTACAAATTTAACGGCAACTGATTTTCTCTTATCAGGTATCACAGATCAGATAAGAGATAAGGAAGTGACATGCGCAGAAGACACGTGATAGTGACGTGTGCAAATCTGTGTTGATTGAATATCCGGTAGGTTTCTGGCAGGATGTACTATTTACATTGAGTGGCAACTCTTAGTAACAGGCTAAGACAAGTTAGATGATGCAATATCTACTGGGTTGAGAAAGTTTTAAGGTAGAGGGCGCTTGGGTAATCACGTGATTTTTTAAAGAATCAGTATAGAGACATTTTAGTTAGATAAAGTGGCCAGGTGTGTGTTGCGAGACTCTCTTTACACTGTGTGCGCCTATACTTAAGACGTGTGTTTTAATTGATTTTTCGCCGAGTTTCAAAAATGTCTTTGCTTGAATCGATCGAAAATAACTTTAACATTGAATACACTCCCGAGTTTTATACTCAAAGTGATGCCGATGTGTTGCTGCAAGAAATAATACAATTGCCTTTAGATGTAAAGCCTCTGCAAAGTATTGAAAAGAAAATTTCCCCCGAGTTTTATACTGAAAGTGATGTTGACGTGCTACAGCAAGAATTGTTTCAATTACCCCTGCAAAGTAGTGAAAAGAAAATTTCCTCGACCCGTAAAGTAATTACTTTTGCTGATGAAGGAATCAATTACAGTTTACCTGGAGCAACAGTCTCTGTTTACTCTTGGATACCCATTTTGCAAAAAATACGTGAAGATCTACAGAAAGTGACAAATTATGAATTTAATATGGTGCAAGTGAACTTTGGCTCTGAAGAACAACCTAAAATTGAAGACGGCAACTACGAAGATTTTAATCTAGACCTATCATCAGGTGTATGCATTCTAAGTTTTGGATCTAAACGAACTTTGGATTTTAAACCAGCGAACTGTGAAACCGCTACCATTAAATTAGAACATGGCTCAATGTGTAAGATATATCCCCCAACCAACAAACTTTTAACGCATGGTATTCCTTCTGAACCTTATGTGACAGACCCGCACATTAACCTTACATTTGCCAAAATGTACATTTATGAGCCTTCCCCGAAAAGGGCAAAGTTGGACGATTGGACGGACGATCTTTACCATAGCTTATATGCTTCTGTAAATAGTACATGGCACTTGGAAAGACTTATCTACGTTTCACTTCACGATGAAAGAACTGACTTGAAGATCCATATTAGACAATTTATTCAGAATGCCCAATTAGACTATATACCAACCGGTCAGGGAGTCGTGATGAACCCTTCCACATGGATCGAATTTATTGTAAAACTATTAGATTTTAATATAGGTCATAGCAATAGCTCTTTTATTTGTAATAATCAATTATCTGTATTTAATGATGATGGAAAATGCATCTTACAACAAATTTACAAAACCGCAGATTCATTCACGTTAAATCCAATTTCCTTAACACTTTTAAATGATCAAGTAAAAAAACTTTGCGAAATGAGAAATGAAATATTGGAATGCATTTTAAAAACGCTATATACGACGACCCTACCCCATTTAATTTTAAAATTAAAGCCGCAAAAATGTAACCGCGAACCCCATTGTAATTATGATGAGGCTAAACAACAATTAATGGATATAGTACATCAGGAAATTTTTAAAAACATAGGCCGGGTTCAGGATCATCCTTCGCAAAGGATACATGCCTGCTCGAATAGAACACATATTGATGAGCGAGAGGGTCTTATAAGTAGTAAAGCATGGTTTATGGTCGACATGCCGTATATTGCAAGAGAGATATGCGAGAACAAATGCACTTGTCATTATGACGGAGAATTTTTTTCAAACATTTTCATTGAAGACTATATGAAGTATCTTCAAAATGTACTATTTAATACATTTTTTCAACCGTTTTCAGATTTTGCTAATTCCAAGGATGACAAAACATGTGTAATTATGTGATGTATAACTAGTATTGCGATTGTAAAAAATATATTAAAACCATTGTGATTATGAAGAAAAGGTATGCTTGCTTCTACAACAGTAAGATTTTACTCACTTGTGCATGCTTAGTTATAGAATACTCATTGAAAAGTTATTATTTTCTTAATTGTGTAAATAGTTTGTGTAATTTAAAATATGTTTTTGTAAATAAATAAGTTTAAATACGAAAACTTTTCTGTGTTTTCTTTATGTGTATGTGCGTGTTGATTACTTGCAAAATAAAAATCTATGAAATAAAAAGTGATAAAGTTAGCATACTTGGTCACGATTTAAGGTTCTCGTTTTATACTTATCTTTTATACACTACAAGGTAGAAAGTTAGAAATTTAACAAAATTTATTGAAGCATGTACTATGGAAACATTAATCTACTACATAGAATTAAAATGTTTTGATTAAAATCATAAACTTAAGTGTGATAGGTAAATTGTGTTACATGAGAATTCCCAAAGTACTAATTTTTTATAAAATGAACTTAGCTAAAAAAGTTAGTTTCCATAATTTTATAACTTAATCGATTTTACAGGTTTTTCAAAAATAAAGTTAAGTGAGATAAAGAAACTTAGTATTTTTAAATAAAGATTTTTTAGGTGTTCTTTAATGTAAAGATCTTACCATATTTTACTTGAAGTAACAGAATATTTAAAATCATACACTATGTTTTTAAAACATTAGAGTATTACCTTGGCATATTTTTATAATTTTTATTAAGTAATGGGCTTGAATATTTTTATGAGAAATATCAACTAAGTGCACATGTTACACATTTTACTGATTGAGATGGTTATGCTTACAAATTTTAAATAAATATGCTCTTACTTTTATACATGTTACTTGTTCAAACTAAGTATACTTTTGATTTGTATACGTTTATGAGTTCTCATAAGTTATGAAATTATTTCTCGAAAGGAACTTAGCTATTAGAACTTTGTAAATTTCGTAGAAGTAGTATGCTTAACATGTTTTTGATAAAATAGATTTAAATGTGGTACAGAAATGATCAGCTATTTTAGCATAGATGTATAAACTTATCTTTATGTAAACCTTAACTAAATAAAAGTAATATAATTTATGTCTGTACAAAGTGAGGGACTTAGGCTATTTTTCAGAATTATCAAGTAAAGGGTTTTACAAAATACTTAGTAAACTGCATTAATAGATTGTAAGGTGTAATTTTTTCTTTTAGAAGTTTTGCACATTGGTATATTTTATGTTCTGATAAGTCGTTGAATATGTTCTTGAAATAAACTAACATATCTGTACTTTGAAAATTTTATAGAAGTGACGAACTTTGGTATTTTTAGAATGTTACGAACTTGATACATTTTTTCTGAAGTGCTAGATATGTGAAATTGTCTTTTTAGAAACATTGAATTATTCATATTAGTGCATTTCAGTTACTCTTTCAAGATAACGGACTTAGAATTTTTTACAAATAGCAAGCTAGTAACTTGCTAAACATGCTTCTTGCAAATATTTTTAAATACCGTTCTTAAAAATTATCAAAGTTGTAACTACTAAAAGAAATAAACAATTAAATCATAATAAATTAAGTAGACACTGTGATTTTTAAGAACGGTATTTAAAAATATTTGCAAGAAGCATGTTTAGCAAGTTACTAGCTTGCTATTTGTAAAAAATTCTAAGTCCGTTATCTTGAAAGAGTAACTGAAATGCACTAATATGAATAATTCAATGTTTCTAAAAAGACAATTTCACATATCTAGCACTTCAGAAAAAATGTATCAAGTTCGTAACATTCTAAAAATACCAAAGTTCGTCACTTCTATAAAATTTTCAAAGTACAGATATGTTAGTTTATTTCAAGAACATATTCAACGACTTATCAGAACATAAAATATACCAATGTGCAAAACTTCTAAAAGAAAAAATTACACCTTACAATCTATTAATGCAGTTTACTAAGTATTTTGTAAAACCCTTTACTTGATAATTCTGAAAAATAGCCTAAGTCCCTCACTTTGTACAGACATAAATTATATTACTTTTATTTAGTTAAGGTTTACATAAAGATAAGTTTATACATCTATGCTAAAATAGCTGATCATTTCTGTACCACATTTAAATCTATTTTATCAAAAACATGTTAAGCATACTACTTCTACGAAATTTACAAAGTTCTAATAGCTAAGTTCCTTTCGAGAAATAATTTCATAACTTATGAGAACTCATAAACGTATACAAATCAAAAGTATACTTAGTTTGAACAAGTAACATGTATAAAAGTAAGAGCATATTTATTTAAAATTTGTAAGCATAACCATCTCAATCAGTAAAATGTGTAACATGTGCACTTAGTTGATATTTCTCATAAAAATATTCAAGCCCATTACTTAATAAAAATTATAAAAATATGCCAAGGTAATACTCTAATGTTTTAAAAACATAGTGTATGATTTTAAATATTCTGTTACTTCAAGTAAAATATGGTAAGATCTTTACATTAAAGAACACCTAAAAAATCTTTATTTAAAAATACTAAGTTTCTTTATCTCACTTAACTTTATTTTTGAAAAACCTGTAAAATCGATTAAGTTATAAAATTATGGAAACTAACTTTTTTAGCTAAGTTCATTTTATAAAAAATTAGTACTTTGGGAATTCTCATGTAACACAATTTACCTATCACACTTAAGTTTATGATTTTAATCAAAACATTTTAATTCTATGTAGTAGATTAATGTTTCCATAGTACATGCTTCAATAAATTTTGTTAAATTTCTAACTTTCTACCTTGTAGTGTATAAAAGATAAGTATAAAACGAGAACCTTAAATCGTGACCAAGTATGCTAACTTTATCACTTTTTATTTCATAGATTTTTATTTTGCAAGTAATCAACACACACATACACATAAAGAAAACACAGAAAGTTTTCGTATTTAAACTTATTTATTTACAAAAACATATTTTAAATTACACAAACTATTTACACAATTAAGAAAATAATAACTTTTCAATGAGTATTCTATAACTAAGCATGCACAAGTGAGTAAAATCTTACTGTTGTAGAAGCAAGCATACCTTTTCTACATAATCACAATGGTTTTAATATATTTTTTACAATCGCAATACTAGTTATACATCACATAATTACACATGTTTTGTCATCCTTGGAATTAGCAAAATCTGAAAACGGTTGAAAAAATGTATTAAATAGCTCATTTTGAAGATACTTCATATAGTCTTCAATGAAAATGTTTGAAAAAAATTCTCCGTCATAATGACAAGTGCATTTTTTCTCGCATATCTCTCTTGCAATATACGGCATGTCAACCGTAAACCATGCTTTACTACTTATAAGACCCTCTCGCTCATCAATATGTGTTCTATTCGAACAGGCATGTATCCTTTGCGAAGGATGATCCTGAACCCGGCCTATGTTTTTAAAAATTTCCTGATGTACTATATCCATTAATTGTTGTTTAGCCTCATCATAATTACAATGGGGTTCGCGGTTACATTTTTGCGGCTTTAATTTTAAAATTAAATGAGGCAGGGTCGTCGTATATAGCGTTTTTAAAATGCATTCCAATATTTCATTTCTCATTTCGCAAAGTTTTTTTACTTGATCATTTAAAAGTGTTAAGGAAATTGGATTTAACGTGAATGAATCTGCGGTTTTGTAAATTTGTTGTAAGATGCATTTTCCATCATCATTAAATACAGATAATTGATTATTACAAATAAAAGAGCTATTGCTATGACCTATATTAAAATCTAATAGTTTTACAATAAATTCGATCCATGTGGAAGGGTTCATCACGACTCCCTGACCGGTTGGTATATAGTCTAATTGGGCATTCTGAATAAATTGTCTAATATGGATCTTCAAGTCAGTTCTTTCATCGTGAAGTGAAACGTAGATAAGTCTTTCCAAGTGCCATGTACTATTTACAGAAGCATATAAGCTATGGTAAAGATCGTCCGTCCAATTGTCCAACTTTGCCCTTTTCGGGGAAGGCTCATAAATGTACATTTTGGCAAATGTAAGGTTAATGTGCGGGTCTGTCATATAAGGTTCCGAAGGAATACCATGCGTTAAAAGTTTGTTGGTTGGGGGATATATCTTACACATTGAGCCATGTTCTAATTTAATGGTAGCGGTTTCACAGTTCGCTGGTTTAAAATCCAAAGTTCGTTTAGATCCAAAACTTAGAATGCATACACCTGATGATAGGTCTAGATTAAAATCTTCGTAGTTGCCGTCTTCCATTTTAGGTTGTTCTTCAGAGCCAAAGTTCACTTGCACCATATTAAATTCATAATTTGTCACTTTCTGTAGATCTTCACGTATTTTTTGCAAAATGGGTATCCAAGAGTAAACAGAGACTGTTGCTCCAGGTAAACTGTAATTGATTCCTTCATCAGCAAAAGTAATTACTTTACGGGTCGAGGAAATTTTCTTTTCACTACTTTGCAGGGGTAATTGCAACAATTCTTGCTGTAGCACGTCAACATCACTTTCAGTATAAAACTCGGGGGAAATTTTCTTTTCAATACTTTGCAGAGGCTTTACATCTAAAGGCAATTGTATTATTTCTTGCAGCAACACATCGGCATCACTTTGAGTATAAAACTCGGGAGAGTATTCAATGTTAAAGTTATTTTCGATCGATTCAAGCAAAGACATTTTTGAAACTCGGCGAAAAATCAATTAAAACACACGTCTTAAGTATAGGCGCACACAGTGTAAAGAGAGTCTCGCAACACACACCTGGCCACTTTATCTAACTAAAATGTCTCTATACTGATTCTTTAAAAAATCACGTGATTACCCAAGCGCCCTCTACCTTAAAACTTTCTCAACCCAGTAGATATTGCATCATCTAACTTGTCTTAGCCTGTTACTAAGAGTTGCCCCTAATTGCAAATAGTACATCCTGCCAACGAACCTAGCGGATATTAAATCAACACAGATTTGCACACGTCACTATCACGTGTCTTCTGCGCATGTCACTTCCTTATCTCTTATCTGATCTGTGATACCTGATAAGAGAAAATCAGTTGCCGTTAAATTTGTAGAGTTTGTAGGTTGGGCGTAGGTAAGGTCTCCTGCAACGGGTAACTAAGAATTCTTTAGCCGAGCAGAACGATGTTTTGTCCGCATGCAACAAGAGTGTTGTCCGTTATTTTTCAGGTATTATAATTGCTTATATTTTTTCAGATATATGTTGTGATTAGCTATCTTTTAGAGTAATCAGTTTAGTTTATTAACAGGTTTTCATTAATAATTTCAGTTTATGACTTTATTAAAAAAATTTTAGTTTATTATTGTAAAAATTGTTTTAGTTTATGAATTTATTAAATAAAAATTTTAGTTTATTATTGTAAAAAATTGTTTTAAACAATAAGTTTAGTTTATGCATTTATTAAAAGGATGTCTATGTAAAATTTAAGTCTAAAAAAACTGAGTGTAAAAATTTTGATATGTTTAATTTATTAACAAGTTTTAATTAATAATTTTAGTTTATGACTTTATTAAATAAAAATTTTAGTTTATTATTCTAAAAATTGTTTTAAACAATAATTTTAATACCTATTTTATACGTGAATACTCATTCATCTGCAATGCCTATAATTTATTACTGTTATTTATCAAAACTTAACAAAAATAATTTGCTTTAGTATAATGATCTTTGCTAATTGTTTCACAGAAATTAATTTAATGATTCATTATTTTCATAAACTATATAAAATATATTAATCGTTGTAGCTTAACTTTGATATTTTAATTTAGGATATAATGTCGATCAGAAGAATAATCATAATCTATTTAATACGTGTTCAATAGATATCCTTTACAAAGTTCCAATGCGTTTGTAAAAATTAGATTATGTTTTTAAGTAGTAAACATCTTCATCCATAAGTCCCCATTTTTGAACGTAGAATGAAACACGTGTCCCCACAATTCGGTATTCCCCTAGCACCCTCCCTGGTTTTATCTTATCGGTAAACTGGCCAACTCTTATTGTACCGGCTCTGTAGAGCCTCAAGGCACTCTCTTATCTCTAAATTTCTGTTATCAGCTGTACTAGGGATATGCACGTGGATTTTACTTCAATCATTCTTTTGTGAATTATTATGTATTTTTATTATTTTCACCTCTCGCGTGTACAAGTACAGGGTAAGTGTAATATTTTCTATTATTTTAGTTACATATAAGTTGATACCGTAATTCTAATTGAAAATAATTATGTGGTAATTATATTTTCCACTTTTGATGTGTTGTACTTTTAAGTGTGATTTTTTTTGTTAATGTATGTTTTTCTGTATTTTGGTGTTTTGCGAAATTTTAAGTGGGTAATCCAGTGTAATTAATATTAATAGCATTATCGGTAGAAGTACTTTATGCAGTTTGTATACAAAAACTGGGGTTTGAGGGCTTTCTCCTAATAGAAAATAAGGCATGCATGGTATTTGTATTTCAGTAAATTCTAACTAAGATTAAATTTTCGCTTGCTAACTAATTTTATCCTACATAAAATAGTATTGTGAATCTGGTAAATTGTTATAAGAAAAAAAATTACTTTTAAAGCGTTTAATATCTTCAAATGTGTTTTTAGTGTCAAAATAATATACCTATTTCAGCCAAGATTAAGAATGAATGAAAATGTGTTAGTTGGACCGGGAATTAGGGATAATGTATTTTAAATCATTATTCGATTTTCCGGTCTTGCTAGCCGTATAGATGTTGGTACTTTGTCCAGAGACTAGAAGATTTAGAACGATGTCCCTTCACGTAAGTAAAAACCTTGTATTTTTTTTAGTTCAAGTAAGGATTTGCGATTTAAACTATCTAAGTAGTTGAAAGATATTTATGTACATGCAATTGTGCTAAAACGGATCTTCAATTTTTATTTCCAATAGTTCAACTTTCTAACAATAGTACTATCTAGTCTAAAAGTTTGTGCTAGTTATGCTCACCTTTCTATAAAATATGCTAAGTGCATACCTCTAAAAATATTAATGCATGCATAAAATTATGCTTTCATAGTCAAACTAAAATGAGTGTCGCACATAAACAATCGAACTCGTATCGTATTGAAATTCTATAAATCAAGTTACTCTACTTGTGATATACAATTCGTATCGTATTCAAACTCTATAAATCATGGTACTCTACTTGTGATATACAGTAAAAATATTTTGTAGGATTACTAAAAATGCAATTTTTTCTCTAATTGATCTATAGAAAATATAAGCTAGTATAATCGCTGCCTAAAATTTATCAAAACTGTGTTGGTAAGAAACAATGTTTAGATAAATACTTTGTTTGTGCTTTAAGGCAAACCTGCACGCGGGGGTATCTGCTTAGGATGAGGGGTGCCTTGGTAGGAAGACTTTCTAAGGGGATCTAACGCGTATTCACACATTTCGTATATCAAAACTTGAGTTTTGGGGGATATATGGCTAAAGTGGTTTTCTCGCAATAGAATATAAGACTATATCCAAATCATTATTTGTAAAATCTTTCTATGGTATAATTTTCTCACTTGCCTAACAGTAGAAGAAATTTGTAGAAAATATATGGGTATCCTAAATCCTACTTTAGTGTTAAACGTCTACTTAACAAAAATAGGATATACAAAAAATTAAAAACACTTGATTAAATTTTTTTTTCTTGATAAATTAAAAACATTTGATTAAAAAATATTTGTTGTAAAATTATTTAACTTAAAATTAAAACTTGGTTAAAAAATAAATTAACTCTTGATTAAAAAAAATATTTGTTGTAAAATTAATTAAAAAAATATTTGTTGTAAAATTATTTAACTTAAAATTAAAACTTGGTAAAAAATATTTGTTGTAAAATTAAAACTTGGTAAAAAATATTTGTTGTAAAATTATTTCACTTAAAATTAAAACTCATGGTTAAAAAAAAAAATAAAAATAAAAATTAATTAACTCTTGATTAAAAAAAATATTTGTTGTAAAATTATTTAACTTAAAATTAAAACTTGGTTAAAAAATAAATTAACTCTTGATTAAAAAAATATTTGTTGTAACATTATTTAACTTAAAATTAAAACTTGGGTAAAAATCTCTTAAGAAAAAAAAAAAAAATGTTTAGATAAAAAAGTTCATACGCTATCTAAATCATTATTTGTAAAAACTATAGGTACTAAAATCGTTCTATGGTATAATTTTCTCACTTCCTTAACAGTAGAAGAAATTTGTAGAAAATGTATGGGTATCCTAAACCTTACTTTAATATTCTAGTAAACTATTACTTATTAAATATATGCTATAATCTTAAACGGTATACAAAAATTAGAAGTATGTATTAAGCAACATTTATTCAATTTGCATTGGTTCTATTACTAAATGGTAAAGAAAACTAAATAAATAAAAAATTAATCAAAGTCCCAATTCATTTTGAAAACTAAAGTATAACACAATACACCTACAATTTTATACCTGAAGGATTCTCGGCCTAATGGACAACAATCATTAGCCTATGAATTCTTTTGTAGGTTGCGCGTTCAAATTTGAAAATTTTTTTCCAAGTCCCCTTATTTTAAAAAATATGTCACAATCTGAAAATTTTTCCAAGTCCCCTTATTTCAAAAATATGTCACAATCTGAAAAAAATTACAAGTATCCTTATTTCAAAAAATATGTCACAATCTGAAAAAAATTACAAGTACCCTTATCTGAAAAATATGTCACAATCTGAAAAAAATTACAAGTACCCTTATTTGAAAAAAAGGAAAAAAAATCTTATCAATCCTTGGAACATCCGGTCTTAGCATCCGCTCCCCACATCCGTTCCGACCACGCCCCCCTTCCCCGCTCGACCTAGGGAACGCACTTGTATGGCTGCGCGCGATTAACATGGCTGCGCATGGGCAGAACTCTTATTTA
>JAWZYV010002779.1:0-14687 GCA_038373885.1 Cheiracanthium punctorium
GAAGAAACAAGCCGACCAGATTGTATGGTAGGTAACGCACCGTACTACAGTTTCATGTTCAACTCCCGGTGGTCGGGGTTCGGTCCCCATTTCGGCGTGGCTGTCATATTGTGTCCGTCCCTTCAAGGGGGGGGTTACGTTGGTCAACCTACTAGGCATAATAAAGAGACCAATAGCTCCGGCCTTAGTAATGGCTAATGTCTCTAAGGCAGAGGCCTGCCATTAAAAAAAAAAAAAAAGTTCGAAGAAACGAAATTTCCCTCACCGACTTGGCACAAATTAAAATGAACTAACTGCTTCAGGGAGTCGAAAAAATTTTGAATGATTCTTTATAAGCTACGCTACATACCGTAATAAATGAAATAATATTATCCTTTGTGAAACTTTCTGAAAGAATTCTATAACATGGAATTGCACAGCAAAAATTTTCGAATGTTCGATTTTTAAGAATTTCTTCTGAAAGTTTCATACCCGATACAGGTTTATTCTTTATTGTCGTGTATAGTACTGCTTGTAAAAATACATTGTAAAATTCTGAAGAGCTTGATATAATTAGTTTATTTGTATTTATGTACCAAATCGCATGATTTTGTCGAAATACACCGTTAAAGTTAAAAACTAAAATTCCGTTATGATACAAAATTATTCATTATGAACTATTTCCTCATCATATTATATAAATAATGATGATCGGAAATACCATTTGTTGTAAAATTAAATTTACTATCACATATAACTGAAATTTTCTTTACACCTGAAAAAGCACCAGAAATTTTAAATAGTTTAAGTAGAATATGTATATATAACGAACTTCGAACCGCAGCATGCACGCAAGAGAAAAACAATAAAGGCGCCTGAGTTCCGTGAAGGAGACCTGGTGGCTTCTCGATAAGTCGGAGGCGGATTTTGGTGCAAAATAACCGAGAACTCGTTCAGAAGTCCGATTCTGTTTTGTCATCGTTCTGTATGAAGTTCAATATTCCTTAAATTTATCATTGGTTATCCCTGACTAAGTATTATACTAAAAGTTTGTCTATATATTTTAATTTCACCTTCAATTTTTAAATATAAATGTAACTTTTTTTTCCAAAGATAAATTTAAGCAAGGATAATCTTGATAAAATGATGACGAGCAACAATACAATCACAATTTTTCTGTATAAAATCACATTATTCCGACAATCTATATGCATAGCATAAATCATTTTGTAGACCAGTGGGCCTTTTTTTGAAAAGGGCGCACTACTCTCTCTCTTCCAGGAGCTGCCTATGACTGCTTGGCACGCTATTCTACGCAAAGTTCACTCACTGCCTTGAGATACTATTTTTTTGCTATCACATAGTATTAATTATTGTTAACATTTTCTTATCAACAAAACTTTTAAAGTTTTCTGGTTGTAGCTTTTACAAAACCGAAAACAAAATTGCAAATGGTGAGTGGATAATTTTAATTTGGCAAAACATGCTTACAAATATTTAAACAATGCTCACAACAAATCTGTAAAAATACCTTTTATTTTTATTATTACTGGTTGTATAGGGAAATACAATATATTAAGTGTTCCAAGATACAACTTCATGAGGGAAGCTCGCCTTCTTGGATTAGAGCAACTATTTCTTCCAGAGGAGAATATAAATATTCAGTATGATCTCT
The DNA here is from genome assembly GCA_038373885.1 of Cheiracanthium punctorium. Classification (NCBI taxonomy): domain Eukaryota; kingdom Metazoa; phylum Arthropoda; class Arachnida; order Araneae; family Cheiracanthiidae; genus Cheiracanthium; species Cheiracanthium punctorium. The sequence continues at coordinate 1,655 of JAWZYV010002779.1, forward strand.
CTTATAACAAAAAAATTTTATCACTAACACAGAAATAAAACTTTAAAGAATTCAGTAAAGGAAATAAATTTAGATATGCCACAGTGGCAAATATATTTGGAGGACGTTTCAGTCTATTTGCGGAATTTTGGTAGTGATGACTTTTTAAAGTATTTACTTAATTCTTATAGAACAAAATTCTGTTCGAGACAAATACGATTTTAAACACGATAACTTTCGAAATGCAATCGTAAATAAATAATTCGACAAGAGAAAACATCTGATGTTACAAATGACATGACGGTCGTACCTCCGGTAGTTCTGGAAGGAATTCCAGGTATTTGCTTAATGGATCATCATCATCATCCCAATACTTTCTATTAGTGCATGGATGCGACACCGACTGCTAAACATGGATCTTTAAAAATACCGATGTTAGAAACATATCGCCCAAAATCGTCGATTTTTAGAAAAAAAAAAAAGAAAAAAACACATACAATATTTTTTGAAGAATATTTCTTTGACTTGCTCTCTGTATGGGTGCTATTTTCCAGTACAATATTTTAAGCGAAACATTTTACTGAAAATCATTTCAATGCTCAAGAAAAAACATCGATGTTTGAAAAAAATATCGAAAAATAGTAACTTTTCAATGAAAAATATTTACCTTCCTCTTTTGACTTTCATCCTCTGCGGTTGATATTTTTTCAGTACAATAACTTTAGCAAAAATAATCAAAACTAGCGTTCCCCCTTCATAGAACAATAACTTATGCTCAATACAACAGTATATGTGGCTTCAGCCATTTTAAACTATGACTATATAGTATTCAAATCAACCGTTAATTATTTCTTTCTGGACTATGGAGAAACATTTAAGGAAATACAATCACGTGACATTCTTGCTGTTGCGCACTTTGGTTTTTGGTTTAAAGACTTGTGGTACATGACACCAGGCGCGTAGCCAGGAAAATTTTTCGGGGGGGGGGGATATGAACTTATATGTGTATAAATAGACGTAATTTCATCACTAATCCAAAAATTTCGGGGGGGATATATCCCGATATCCCCCCCCTGGCTACGCCCCTGCATGACATTACAGTGCTTTTCGAAGGCCAAAGTAATCACCACCTCCTAGATGCCTGGGACCTAATTGAGATGTTTATTAGTTTAACACACCTATTAGAAGGTTCAATTTACTGACTCAGAAAATGTCAGACTAGATTTTCTTAAAGGTAAACTATAAAATAAAATATATGAAAAAACACGGATTTTAAACATCACTCGTTTCTCAAACCCCTGACCTGTTGGTTACTGGGCACTTTGGTTTTTGGTTTATAGGCTCAATTCACATGATGTCACAATTACTTTTGGTAAACAAAGTAACTGATGGATTTGCTTAACAGTAAACATAGAGCAAGCCTATTAGAACGTACAATTTATTATCTGAAAAAATGTTAAAGTTTGGAATTTTTCAATGTAAAGTATACAATCGACGATTTGAAAAAAAAAATCGAGCTCAAAACTGTGTTAAACATCCATGTAAAACAAACATCGGCTTCAGTAATCGACCATTAGTGGATGAAACATATAAAAAACATGGATGTTTTGAAAACGTCGACATCAATGTCGCATCCCTAGAAAGAAGAATGCACACAGAAGTACACCATGTACACGTGAAGTAGTTACACTACGTAATATACACTCTAATAAAGTGTTCTCATCCGTGTTTTAATGTGAAGGCGGTGTTTAAAAGTAAAGTAAGAGGATCCTAAGATACATTCTTGTAAAATGTCCATCCTCCTATGAAAGTGAAACACTCTTCATTGAAACAATTTTCTTTTTAATATCGGCAATAGAAATGTCTAAACAAACTAAAATGAGTAAAGTTCACTTACATAAAAATAAGAATTGCAGAGAACTAACAAATTCAACAATATACTTGAATTTAAAGCATAAAATGTTCATGTTCTCATCTGAGGGGGTTTACATTCAAAGTGAGCGGGGATAAAACTAACAGGCTGTTTAATGGTGCCTTTTGGTTGAATGTCGTCCATTTAGAATTTCTTAAATATGTACCTTAGTTTATAGATAGAATTGAAACAAAATACTGTTCCTGAATTCATATTTGGAAAAGGGCAATCGAGAATATGCATGCGTTATCATTAATTCCTCTGTATTATCCATGCGAATGATGGTCCATGGAAGTTTTACATGTTTTGCCACTGAATCCGTATATTATCTGTCTGAGTATAGACTGAAAATTCTAGTCAATTTTAATATATATTTTCTTCCATGTGATCATATGGAGTAAAATAAATAAAATAAATTGAATATCAACTTAATATCATTTATTTGAATTGAAGCTAATTCTTGAGCAGCACGAAACTTAGTCGATATATTTCAGAGGCTTGAAATTATAACAACCTAGTTCAGATACGGGAGGAAAACATATCATTAACAAAAATAAAATCCACGCTTAGTTAAAGACATTTTTACTTTAATCCATAATTTTCGAGAGAATTTCTTTGCAGATTACTCAAAGAGGGTTAACTACTTCGCAAAATACGCTTTAAATTATATTCATACAACGTATGTTTTTTCTCTGATTTCCTCATTTCCTCTAAAGAATAAGAACATCCTCGAATCTGAAAAATTTTAGTGTTATCTTCTTCATTTAGTTTTAAATATAACGTAGAAAAATAACTGCTCCAATCAATGAAATTCCCGTATTAGAGTGGAAGAGATTTAATTATAATTTTAAATACTTCATTTATCAGATGAAAAAACAAAAAAAACATCCTATCAGAACACATTCACACTCAGAACACATTCACACAGTACCGAAAAAGATAAACTTGTTTGGGAAATCATTCCCATAATATAACGTATAACATTCAGTGCTTAGCTATAAACTGTTATGTAGTTCATTTATTTTACTATATTAATAAAATTGTTTCGAATCATTTTCATTTATAATATGGCCATCTTATTTTATAAGTGCTTAAAATTTTTTTAGTCAACCCTTAAATGACAAATGTACTATAACTTTCGTTTCTTAAGCAGACAACACAGAGCTTTAAAAAGACAAAATTTTCTTGATAAAATTCTGTAAAATTAAACACACGTGAACTTTAAAAGACTTTGCAACTAAAGCTTCAATATTATTTGCTTATGTAGTTAATATACTTACTTACATGTTCTGTGAATGGTCAGAGTGGATCATACTTAAGGCAGACGATACTGAAAGGACACTAAAATTATTTTGTCCAGTAACACTTATAGTCTAAGAGCCAGCGACCGGCAGACCTTCGTCATAATATAAAAGCTGAAACTTTCTCCGCGCATACCCCCCAACAGAGATAGGAACAATCGGCCACTATAAAGTTTGGATGATCGTGGCTTTGTCAGGTAACAGGTGGCAAAGGTGTATAAAATTGCCGAAAATTTCGTCATTTCATAAAGCTTAATTTTTTTATATGTTCTTCTTCGCAGTACTAGAAATCACTTTATCCCTTGCCAGACACTTTTCCATCGTGGCAAACCCCCGCCAGACAATCTCAAAGTCATGGAAAACTGTTGTGTTCGTAAACTCCCGCGACGCAGTACGTCAAGCTGTCACAAAGTGCCAAGCACATTTTATACTGCTACTTCTGAACTTTCTTACGCGCGAACTTTCTTGCAGCGCGCTCGTAATAGAATTACGTTTTTCAAGACTTTGAGATTGTCTGGCGGGGGTTTGCCACGATGGAAAAGTGTCTGGCAAGGGATAAAGTGATTTCTAGTACTGCGAAGAAGAACATATAAAAAAATTAAGCTTTATGAAATGACGAAATTTTCGGCAATTTTACACACCTTTGCCACCTGTTACCTGACAAAGCCACGATCATCCAAACTTTATAGTGGCCGATTGTTCCTACCTCTGTTGGGGGGTATGCGCAGAGAAGGTTTCAGCTTTTATACTATGACGAAGGTCTGACGGTCGCTGGCTCTTGCTCTATCAAAACTTAACCAAATCTTAGAGCCAACTCTTTTCTTTTCCAAAAAATATATGCTGGTATTTTAATTTTGTTTGAGCTTGAGTTTTTAATAATATTTCTTTTGCATGTTGGCAGTTTACGTATCGCTATTTTCATGCTTGTCATATCACTTCCTGATTAACTTGAGGACATTATTTGAATGGAAAAGTTGCTCAACGATTAAAGAACGGAAAACGTATCTTATTAGACTATATCAGAACCAATCACAATAATCTAAATTAGAAACAGCTAGATTTAAAACTAGAAATTTTACCGAATGAGTACATTATTATGACTGTCATCCAACTATAAGAAAAGAACTATATTCGCAAAAATGATTATTACCTTATTCTACTGATACTTGCGAATACGTCTAAAGTCGGTAACGAATGTTTTTTTTTTTTTCCGCAATGAACAGCAGTCACGTATAAACTGAAAAAAATATTGGGATTTTCGCTTATGGGTCAATCTATAAGTGTACGTCGCCCCCACCCCCGTCCATTTTTTTTTAAATTATATGAGATAAGATTATTGAAATAATAGATTGCTTTACAAACATTATAACACAAAAATTATACATTATAATGTTGGTCTCTCCTCCCTCCTATAAACATTTAAAAGTTTAATAAAAGTTACTAAAATGTTTCTCATAATTTATTGGAAAAACAGGGATAAATATTGAAGTTAAATGTTCAAGCGCAATATCCCAACTTTGTCAAAAAAGGAAAATTTTATGCATGACTGATATTGAAAATGAAACAGAGATGTTTAAAAAAAATGTCAGCTTGTAAAATGAGAACAAATTTTGATGTTTTCGTCTCATTAGATTTCACAAATATTTCTTTAATTTCCTTTAATATCTTTTAAAATCATTCGAAATAAAATTATTAAAAATATACAACGAATGTAAAGAAATCGGCTTTGTGTATTAAAAAAAGGGAAACATGTTTTTACAAATTACGATAATATGCTTTTTAACTGCAGCTTTGGTACTCATATGATAACATTTTTAAAATTATTACTTATGTTTAATATATAACAGCTTTGTTTTTGCAACAAAAATGCTCAAACACTTCTGATTTTTTTAATGCTCACTGATCATTTAGAAAAGAGTGTTTTTTTATGTTTTATGATTGTTCGACAGTTTTCCTTTTGATTATTATTTCTACTCTCGTATGCTAAATCTTGTAAAATGCATTTTTCTTCTTCAACTATTTGCAATGTTATGCCGGCTAATCAAAACCATTTCTCGAGGACTGAAATAAAAGGGAAAAAGAAAAGAAAAGAAAAAGAAATTTGCATTCGAAGGTCAGACATAAGGCGAATTTCGTGTATAACTGTGCACATACAAATGCTATGAACATAAGTTTACAAAGATGGGAACTTTGAAAATTTCGAGCAGGGACGTGACAATATTTTAGAAAGTGGGGGGGGGGTGGCGACAGATTATTTGCGATTTAAAAAAAAAGATATTTTTTTTAATATCTGGAATTTGGCCAAATTTACCAACAAATTTAATTACCAAATACAGATTCTGCAGTTCTACACACAAATTCTTTTACGATAGAGTCTAAATTGATTTTTGATGTGTAAGATTGGTGAATGTTGAGAATTAGGAGATGTGTTAAAGGTTTTTGTGTCATGTTTGTGCGCCAATACGTTTTCACACGTCTAAGAGCGCTAAAAGATCTTTCAGCTGTAGCTGCAGATGCAGGTACAATGGAGAACAATTCCACAAGTTTCAATACTGCACTCATGATCTCTTTAATCATAGTTGATTTTGCGATTAACTTCTGGCAGATATCAAATGGTGATTCCAAGATATCTTTAACTACACTAGGTAGCAAAATTAATTAGGCTTCCAGTTTCAAGAATGAAATCACTTGAATGTATACCTAATTTTTCCTGCAAAAAAGTGCCGTTCAACGTTTGTCCTTTCACAGCATCTGTAAGCACTTCTTCAAATTTTACCAGAATCTCAATTCCTGGACCTATCATCGATGGTCCCTTTTTTCAATTTCGTTAGAGACTATATATATGACCTTCAAAGAAGCTTTTTCGAAGTTGAGCTGTTTCACTAATATTGGTGTTAGGGAAATTTTGAGAAATACTAGAATACTCATACCGACTTGGAATTTTTTTTTTTTCTAGATGGATGTGGAAGCTCCAATTGTAAAAGTTTAGCGGCTGTTTTTGTTTCTGTCCATATATATTCAAATTTTTCGTCACTTCTCATACTTGAAAGAGTCTCCCACAGACATTCTGCAAATTTTTTTGCCTTCATAGCAGTATATCCCGTGTTCTGCAAAGTTACAGCAAATTGTTCACATGGATTGAAAATTTCAATTGCTACTTTTAATGCAGACATCGTCTTTGCTTTTTTCAATTGTCTTTTATAGCCTTTTAATGCTGCCCTTCTATCATCGGTAACTGCATTTTTGTCATCCAAAATGCTTTTTACTGTCTGTAGTACTCTTTCGTAATTTGAAAGGAATGTTCTTAAGGCGTTAACTCGAAGACACCTAGTTGGACAAAGTGAAAGGAGGTTTCGGGCTTTTCCTTTTCCATCATTATCTTCATCGCACGGTTTAAATACGATGTCCGAACAAATACTTTTTCTTTTCGCAGAAGATAATATGCTGTTTGAAACATCCTTCACCAATGCTAAGACTTCACAAAGTAAGGAACAAGACCTAGCTGCTTCTTGGAGGCACAAATCCAAACAGTGGTTACTGCAGTGGACAAATAATGATTTTGGTTGAGCATCTGCTATGAGCTTTTGAACACCATGTAAATGACCAGACATATTAGGTGCTCCATCAAAGCAGTGTCCTCTAACTTGTTGAAAACCTAATCCAAGTGTTATTATCACATCTTCAATGGCATGAAATAAAGTATAAGCTTTGGTATCTTTTGTAGAATACACCCCCATAAAGTCTTAATTCACTTCAAATGTGAGGGATTCATCCATCTCAGACAAAAGCTGAATTGTTCGTTACCTGCAACATCCGTAGTACCATCGGCAATGATACCTAAGTGAGGACTTTGCTTTAAATCTTGCACCAGCTGTCGCTGAACTGAATGAGCCATTATTTCGAGAATTTCATTTTGTATTTTTCCATACAACCAATTGTTACGCTTTTGAAGCCATGTGTTCAGAAATGGAACGTCTTCATTTCTTTCTTCCAAGAGATGAAACAAATTTCCCCCGTCACCTTCCCATACACGCAATGCTTGTCCAGTACGAGCCAGATAACGAATAGAGCTGATCACAATGCGTAGAGCCTGTTTTGCTTCTTGTTGCTTATTTTGAGACTGTTGGCTAATTAAGTTTACCAGAGGAATACACCTGTCTTTCTGAATCAAGAATTGCGCACTTTGATAATGGAAATCACTTTTTCATGAATTCTGAATTTTTCAGGACCTTTCTTCCAGTTCTTGAAGCCATTCTGAATGAAGTCTAGTTCGTAACCGTTGGGAACTTTCATTCCTCTATTAATCGCTTCCACGCACTGATAACAGAAAACACAGTTCTTTTAAGTAATGAAGACATTTGAAGGATGAAAACCATGAGTGTTTGAAAGATCTTCTACCTTCATCGAGTGGGAATTCATAATCGCGAGACGGTTGACATTTTTCCAAAATATCTTGAGTAAGTAAAGGGGATTCTGGTATCTGATTTTGAAACTAATGTTTTTGACTGAACTTGGGAAGTTGTGGGTATTTCTAGTTGACGAGATAACCCGAAGATAGAGATTTGTCTTTATTTTCATCAAAAGGATCTGATTTAGAATATCTTTTTAACCAAGGATCAAGTTGAGTTGGCTTTCGCTGCGACATCTGGACATAGTACAAGATGAATTTGCTATATTGAAAGTTCCTTTTATTTTTCATTATTACAATTGTACAACTTCCTAAACTAACAAATATAAGTAGAACATTAAGAACATCTGCTAGAAAGAGACAGGTGTTTATTACCTTCGGTCCTTGTTGCCCTGGAATAAACAGGACCGGTCTCAAGCAGTGGCGTAGCCAAGGGGGAGGGTTACAACCCCCTCCCATGAGGAATTTTTTGCCATACAAAATTTATATTCTTTACTCCGTTATCACACGCAAGTATACATATAAATTAGTTGCAGTAGTCGTAACCCCCTCCCATGAAAAATTTCTGGCTACGCCACTGTCTCCGTGGAATCGACCCCTAGACCAATAGGTTATGAGTTAATACTGGACCACCTTCTCTACAAGTGCGAAATTTGGCCCCTCTAGAAAATTTTTTTAAAGTTTGCCAGCCCCTTAAAAAATTTTTTTATGGGCGTCCATGCAGGGCTCCTCAAGGCTTGCTTGTTGCTGAGAGAAAGAGCTATATAAGGTTTCGTTATGAAGCTTTCAAGGCCCTTGCGCCCCCCCCCCCACACACACACCACACACAGATAGACTCACTGAATTATTTTGCTACTAGACTAACAATGACTGAAATCAGAATCCGAAGTTGTTTATCCGAACAGTTTTAATATTATCAGGAACGTGCTTAGGGCTTTAGCGGCCCTGGGCGTTATCGGCCCTGGACACAAACCAATTCCAGGTCTTTCGAATGTGTCTACTTACTAAATAGTGGATCTTGATCTGCCCCCCTCCCCTCCTCCCGCAATTCCCCATAAAAGATTCTACTGACTCTTATTAAATAAATTTGATTAATTGCATTAAAATATTTTTCCATAATGTAAGAGCCGCATTCTTGCTACTTACCGTGCTGTAAATTTGAAAAAGAAATTTTTGTGCTAGTACAAGAAACCTTCCAAGTTGGATAATTTTCTGGAGAATAGGTGTTCATAGCATTGAAATGTACCACTGTAAATTAGACACTTTTCGAGGAAGACCGTAGCCAGAAAAAAATTTCGGAGGGGGATAATATGCAGCGCTTCGGAGAGGGGGAGGGATATATAGTATTAAAATTTTTTGCGCCTGTAATTGTCTCCAGAGTCAATGCAAATAAACTACTAGTGCTCTGACGAAAATTTCGGGGGCGGGGATCAAACCCCCATGATCCCCGCCCCCTGACTACGGTCTTGTGTTCCAGTTTACATCAAGTGTCGAAATTTCGGGCGGAGTTTTCACTGCGATAATGTTTTAAACTTCTTAATAGAGAGGAGGCGAATTATACAGTTCGCCCCCTTTCCTCATATACAGAAGGGGCGAAACCCCCCTTTGCCCCCCCCCTGTTGACACGTGCCTGGTTTCGAGGAATAAAAATATTTTTAAGATTTACTTTTGTCTCTCTACTTGAAGGTGCTTCAATCGTCATACATGAAGCTTTACTTTTGATAACGAAAACTTGAATTTAAGTTTTTCGTACTAGAAGCTGAAACTCGGTATGAGACGGTAAGTAAAACAAAGCAATTTTTTTTATATATACCTGGGAACCTGGCAAACACAGGGTAAGTAACGGGAGGGCGGAGGGGTCTTATTGGCTACGTGACTGGAAAGGACTGACTATGACGGTTAGGCGTCGGCACTTGCCGTGACCTGGGCAAGCAACAGTCCGGTGTCGGCTAGGGCTATCACTTTAGCAGGTGGTGTCGCTAAGGTACTTAAACAAAGACAATACCGATGTTGGCAATGGTGTAGCCAGAACTTTTTCATAGGGGACGGTACGACTACTGCAACTCGTATATATGCATACATGAGTATCATAAGGGAGTGAAGAATATGCATGTGGGGTCCTTTGAAAAATTAAAAACATTAACACTGTCCGCACTTTATAGTTATTTGTCTTGAAGTTTTCAATAGTAATTTATTTTACATGACTTGAATATAATTCTAAACTGAAATTTTACACAGAAAGCAATCTCGTCTAAACTTATGCACGCTCCTATTCTTATCCAATTAAAATACTTTCATTCATTCACTGAAATAAGTCTTTTTATAACGTACCTCTATACATGTCACACGCCTCCCCCTTTCTTCTAATTACCTGAATGACAGTTCTGAAGTGGAAGTTCTCCAGATATACTCCCTCATTCAGTGTTAGAGGCGTATTAAATCCAACCAGACATGCAGAATTTCAGGCGCCTATCAATAGGGTTAACAAGGCTTATTTGACTTCATTCGGAATACGCACGATCATTTCAATGGCAAGTTAGAAGTGGATGTGAATTACCTTTGCATTCAAACTGCTGAATGCATACCTTTTCGAGTGAGTGCGTAGTCTGAAGTGTGCCATTCTTGCATGTCATTGTATTGGATTTGTTTTTATATGCAAAGAGGGGAATAAAGTATCAAAAACTACTTTCAACTACTAGGAATAATGTCTAATCATTTTGCTTGCTATATATATATATATGTGTGTGTGTGTGTGTGTGTGTGTGTGTGTGTGTGCGTATGCAGAGGCGTAGCCAAGGGGAGGGTTAGGGGGGTCATAACCCCCCCATGAGAAATTTTTTGCCATAGAAAATGTATATACTTCACTACATTATCACACATATGTATACATATATATGAGTTGCAGTAGTCGTAACCCCCCCATGAAAAATTTCTGGCTACGCCCCTGTGCGTATGTAATACAAATTACAATAAATAAATTCTGAGTGATATAATCAAAAGCTTTTCTATATCGCCATTTTTAAATCTCAACTATTTGTCATTTCCCAAGTAAATTCTTAAAAATGTTCTTTTTCACTAATATCACGATTCCATAAAGTATAGTAAATTCTTTTCTCCGAAGTGTACTCACACATATAACTCAAAACAGCTAAAGGGTATTCTGCCTACAGAAAGTGGTTACTTATGTTAGCAGAACTGCATTTGTCTTCATGTGAAAATGCAATATTACTCCGCTTCTAAAGCTGACAAGTGCACAATCTACGGATATCATACGGGAGAAAAAGTAAAAGTCAAGTTCACCTTCCGAAATAAGTTTTTCGCTTTAGCGTATTATCAACACCTCCTACATATTGAAAGCCTAACTGAAACTTTGGCGTCATTACTAGACCTTCAAATGATGTCGTTATCACAGTTTTCCTTTCATAAAGTAAACGTATATAAAATTTCTGGTGGTTGCTACAAATATTAGAAAATATCTTTAATAAAAAATTAAAATGAAAATACCTTTCTCATACAAAATTTTTCATTCCGATCTATTTCCTTATCATATTATCTAATTAGTCATGGTTAAAAACTGCCATTTGTCATAAAATTATATTTTTATCTCAAATTATTAAAATATTGTTATTCATGAGCAAATTCACAATCTTTTTATAGTTTTATTTTATGAAACTAAAACTTTTAAATGGAGGAATAGTGATGACGTCAAAGCTTAGTGACGTAGGAGTTGTTAGGCTTTCTTTATCTAGGAGGTATTGGTATTATTTAGTATGCATGAGAGAGATTTTTAAAGGCGTGCTTCAAAACTGTCTAGCATGAACTCCTTGATGTTACATATAAATACAGTTCTTAACCGTTTGATAAAGAAACCTGAAAGCGGGAATAAAACGTTATTTACATAAATGTCAATTTGAATTCGAAATGATGGAAAAACACTCCCGAAAATTGAATTTACCATTGAATTTAGCGATTCACATCTTATTTATTTTTCTTAGATGATGTAGTATTGGAGTTCTGATAACACAGGAAGCGTCTTCGGTGGAGATATATACCTATGGAATGTTTTATTAGAGATTTTATGTGTATGACGTTAACTTTTACTTTCAAGCTTACTCTTATATATTTTTCTCTTTTTCTCCGTCATCTATTCAAATGCAGGTCTGATTTACTTCCTCAGTAAAAGCATATGTTTGTATTTTCACTTAGAAAAATTATTTAGAGGTTACGAAAATGTGGGGAGTTTATTGAAGAGGTGCTACTAAAAACTGCAGGAACTTGAAATTTTTATTTAAGAAATTTACATGTTTATTTTAGTTTCCTAACTGAAATAAAAGCAAGACTTTTTGTAGAAAAGGCGTATTTTCTCTTTTTGTATCGAGATTTTGAAATACACTGATTACACAATTTTATAAACTATGAACAGCTTGGAAGATACCTGTAAAGTCATGTTTATTTTTTTCTAGTATTCCATTTTTACTTATCTTAAATCCGTTTAGTTACTGTAAAATCTGTGCATAGTTTTATGCTTTCATATTTATTAGTTTAAAATGTTAGGTTTAATAAATGATAACTGTTTAAACGAAAGTATCAGTTCATAAATTTAAGATGCTAGATTTTAAACGTCCTTTCAAACTTTCTTCACCAGAAATTTTAAACAGAACACATTTACTTGTAATATATTTAAACTAAAGTAAAAATTTCTCATGGGGGGCTATAGCAACTGAAATTTAGTGCGTAGTTAGAAATGTAATACAAACATATGTATTTCATAATTTCTAATACATAACCGCCAACCATTTTGAAATAAAAGAATAAGGTAAGCATTTGAGCAACCCGTTCGGGGATTCCGACATGACTTGAAAAATTTTTTATTTGATAAAACATCTAGGCCATTGAAGGATATATTTGCAATTTCATAGTTAAAAATCCTTTTTGTTTCAAACATTATATAAACTAGGTTTCCGTTTGGGGCGTTTAAGAAACCGTTTACTTTAAATCACATTAAATTATATAACTTTCTGGTTGAAAATATTTTTTTAATTAAAAAAAAAGATCACTGACGGTTAGCAAAATGTTCTGATTTTAGATAGACAACGTCTAACAAACGAAATGTCATAAATCTTGGTATAAAGATGGACTATGACACGAAAAGTACGATTTCGTAAGACAATAATAATAATAATAATAATACTTCCTTCTAATAATAATAATCCCCAAAAGTGTAACAAACCCAAGAAAAAATAATAACCCATACGCAATCCCAGTGAAATGTTTAAACTTTATTCATTGTTATCGTGAAAGCCCGAAATCTGGAGAAAGTATACTTTCATCGTTGAATGTTAACATTCATGTAGTCGCTGGGTGTATCTGCGAAAACATTTGCTGGGAGGTGCTGGAGTACAAATGCAGAGAAATGGGAGGGATCGTCATCGT